>JASJET010000076.1:9425000-9855000 GCA_034092305.1 Diaprepes abbreviatus
TCAAGGTCAAGGTCACACACACAACCTTGAACACAAGGCCAAGGCCAAAGCACACGTGCACTTTCAAGGTCAATGACAAGGACATGTGGGCGGGGCCAAAGAGGGGTGAAGCAAGGTCAAGGTCAAGGTCGAGGAGTGGGGGGATCGAGCGAATCGGGTTATGTTCACTACTGTCGTATATTTAAAGCCGAGGCGTAGGAATTTCTAGAGAGTTGAAGTTATCATTTTGTTAAAAGCACTGTGTCTCTCGTTTTCCCCAAATTTTCCATAACCTCATATTTTCAATAGTTTTAAAAAGAAACGGAAGTTTTCATACATCACCTGAAAACAAAAGCAAAAGATTTTGTTTATATTTTTAAAAAAGAGGTTATGTATGTGTCATTTAGTACCTATGACAAAAACACTATTTTATTACAAAAAACCTCGTTTATTGTAAAAATTAAACTAAATATAAAAAAGAAATATTCTATTTTAGAAAAACATATTCTTATGTGGCAGATAAAGCCACGATCTATTCTATAATTAGATCAAGTAGATCTCTTCAAAAAGGAGAAAGTTTTTGAACAGTTACATATATATGTCAATAATGCTTTCATCGGATACGCTGAAAAAATAAAAGAAAACACCATCTCTACATTTCTTTTTTGAAGAAACGTGAGAAGATAACTTTTGTTTTCAACGTTTAAAATTTTTGCAACATAGAAATTGCATTTTGACGAATTTTCTATTGGAAGTTTAACTAGTGTAAAATCATTTACTCTAATATTTTCATTTCAAAAACATTCCCGTGAATCTTCTACAGTGTTTTCTTTCTCTGAATTAGATATATTCGAGTTTGTTGGTAAATAATTTTTATCAAAAGAAATTAAGGTTTTTCTTAAGGCCTGCATAGTGAGTTAGTGGCAATGAGTCTGAGTCGGAATCATTGGATGGAATATTTGATATTTTTCAGATTTTTGAAGACCAGAAGTGGAAGGAATATTTTTCTGGTGGTTTGTTTTCGGGTTCAATAGTGGGTTTTATATTCATATCTACAGGGATGATTGACCTTTCTGGTGGAACATTGATTAGTCTGCGCCTGTATGGTTTTGTTTGCAATTCAGGATTTCTGTTTTCTTTGAGAAAGTTCAGTAGCGATTTATCTATTTCACCCCCCGAGGGAAATTTTTGAAGGCATACGTCTTAAAATTTCCTGTGGATTAGAGGGCCAGATACTTGAGGTGTGAAATCCTAACAAAAGATTTTTCTTTGAATTTGTTTCAACTGGTTCTAAGGTTTGCTTGAGAGGTTTTGCAAAATCTGTCTTCTGAAATGGAACACTTCGTTTCGATTTCCACTCAGTCAGAATTTTTTCCGTACCTCTTTAATGGAGGCAAAATAAGCGACTTCTAGCGGCTGGCGAAGATGTGTACAATTTGGTGGGAGCAAAATAAATTTTATATAATGTCATGCACATTCTTCGATAACTTCCATTGTTACATGACTGGATAAGTTGTCATCAATTAAAATTTTTGGTCAATCCTTTTGTCTGAAATACGGAAAAGCTATATGGCGAAACCATACGAGGAAAGATCTTGGCTCAAACCTTCCTGAACTCGTTACACTGTAACCACATCCACTTCCCATTCTTGATATCGGTGCTTCGCCTTGCATACAACAAAGGGTGGAAGAAGTTCGCTACTTGCTGAAGCTGACATTATTACGCTTACGCTAGATTTATTCAAATCCATTATTCTATAGCAGTGCTTGGATCTACTCTCATAGATCACTTTGACATTGCCCGGATCATCATAGAAGTTAGTATCCTCATAATTACCATGCCAATATATATATATATATATATATATATATATATATATATATATATATATATATATATAGGCATTTTTTGATATTCACTCCTTTCCAGGAGAGCCGAGATGTTGTTTGCCAATCATTTGAACATCATATGGAGAAAGGGAAAATTCCCATTCTGCCGTCATTTTCAAATCTGGTTACCGTAACCGTGTTGAAAACTATCGGGGTACATCGGCCCAGAACAACATGGTTTTTTCCAAGAAAGTTTCGAGATGTCGAGGCAGGATATCAAGTGAACTCTATATACACGGATTTGACTAAAGCCTTTGATAGTGCTTGCGATAAGTTCCTGGCATACAAGCTCAAGTGTCACGGTTTGTGTAATCAATATTTAAAATGGATAGCCTTATATCTCTCTTTGTATACGCAGTGTGTTAAATTGTGTGGTGAAATATCAAGGGAGATCCTCATGTTATCTGAAGTCCTCCAGGAGTCTCAGTTAGGTACAATTTTATTTTTAGGGTAGTATTAATGATGCTATAAATATTTTTAAATTTTGTCATTGCCTTTTGTACGCTGATGATTTAAAATTATTTGCAATTGTTTCCTCGTTAGATGATTGTGTTTGGATTCAGCGAGAGCTAGGTTTACTAGTCAGATGAGATGATAATAATTTTTTAATTTTTAATGTAAACAAATGTAAAGTGGTGAGATTTTTTAAACGTTTTTCGTCTGTGACAAATTCTTATCATATAATATTTCGACTTGGAGTGTGTGTGCCATTTTTAATGATCTCGAGGTTATTGTCGATAAAGAATTAAGTTTTAATATACACATCGATAATACTGGACTAAAGAGCTGTAAGATGTTTGTTAAAGATAAACTGTAGACATATCGAAAACACAAGGGTTATCCAAACACTTTATAACAGTTTGGTGCATAGTATTTTGGAGTATGCTTATACCATTTGGACACCTATCAGTGTCACATAGATAGACTTAAGAGAGTACAGTTAAAATTTGAAATATTTTTGCTACATAAACATCGATCCCCATGTGAGCATTATCGCATGAAATTCGTTTTTTTTTTGGTAGGTTTCCCAAGTTTGGAAATGCGTAGAAGAAAACATTATTTGTTCTTTTTGTACAAGCTGGTTAATGGTTTAATTAACTGTGATGAACTTCTTGGGCAGTTTAATTTTAGAGTATCCAGTAGACATAGTCGATAAGGGCAGTTATTTGCTGTAACAGTACACCGAAGAAATTATGGTTCGAGAGCTTCTGTCGATTGTTTAACCAAAATTTAGAATGAGTACTTTTTAAATATAAATATTTTTTAAGAAATATTTTATTAGTTAAAAAGAATTACTAGGTAGCCGTTAATCTGTATTACCAATATTGTTTTTGTATTTAGTTTGTAGGATCTATGTACTATTTGAAAATAGTTCTGTAATGTACATGTAAATAGGATAAACTAGAATATATGTTAATGGCCACAGCCAGCCTTTCTTTTTCTCCTGATGAAAGTGAAATCTGACCTCCGATTTTCTTGATATGAGTTTTCTTAATTTTGTTGCCAATAGTTATTCGAAGTCGCCCCAGGTAGCCGAAGTCACCCCATTTGACGGTACTTTATTGAGTATATAATATAACTAATTGTAAGAGATAAATAAAATTTTGCTACACGCTATGAGAGCAATACACAAATAACATTGCAGGTAATAAAATCGTTTTAACAATTACTTTAAAAGTATTCCGTTGTTTGACCATATTATCAAACTGAAAATCTGAAATGGTTAAATTTATTTTACTTAACTACAGCTATTACTATACACAAAATTAGACATAATGATTCCATCATATTTCCAATTCAATTTTACATTTTAATGTGGATATTCGTATCGGTATTGTTTAGAATTTAAATTATAAACTATACAATGATATAAACAGATTTTGTGGTAGTAAGGTATTTGTTCAATAAATTCAATTGACTATTATTTTCACAAGAATTTTCGATGTGTTTGCAAGGTTTCCTTAATTAATAATAATACAATCTAATATTTTACTACTGAAAATTTTACAAAAACAATTTTTGTCCCGTGTTTTTAGAGATACTGGGTAAAAACTGAAATATTCCGTTTTTAAAAATTTCGCATATTTCAGTTACCTTGTATCTTATAGAGAAAATAAATACGAATATTTATAAGAATCCCAAAACCCAAATTTTTTTCCTGGCTATGCTCTCCTTAGAGAAATAAAGCTACGTTTTCTAAAACCGAATAGCTTCAATATTTCTTTGAATTTTAGTTGCTCCTTTCTGAAATTTTAAAAATATTTAAGAAATCTTTTTTTTGGCTAGATAAATTGTTTTAGAAATATTTTCAGCATTTAACGATTTCAAAATTCAAAGTGTTTTCGAAGTTATTGCAATTTGCAATTAGAAGTGAATGCGGCAGGGCATCAGCCTGAAACTCAGATAGCGAGCAGACCGTTCAGATCCTTGTCAAAAGGTTGTGTTGAATATTTTTTTATACTAGGTGTTTTAAATGCCCTTTATGATAAGAAATTTTTTTAAAAATTTCAGAAACTGAAAATATATCAAGTTCAGAAAGTTAGACTCTCTGAACATTCAACGTCATAGAATTAGTTTAATTTGGGAAGCAGTAGTGAATAGATTGCCATGTTTATTACAAAAAGTTATTTATTTTTTAATCTTCTAATATAAAACTATTTTTGAAATATCAAAACGAGAAGTTCTAGACAAAAAAAAAGGGAGCCGAGAAGAAATTTAACTTCCTTATCGAAGTACTTCATTCCATAAATCTAGATAGAGTATTAAATAACATATAACGTACATTATTTGGTAGTCGTTCGTGAACGTGTGTGAACGTTTTTGTCTGATGTTCCTGATTGTATAAAGTACATTTCCCGTGCGATTATTGTCTATTCCTCCTTAACGTGAGTCAGCGAACTTGGTCTATATAAGATAAACATAGGTAAGAGTGATCCTGATCATACTGCATGGAATAACCACTGTCTATTCTAGAAACGTAAATTGTCTAGATTCAGGACTCAAATACTTCGTGCCATGGCGATCTTGAACGTACTTCTACGAGTGATATCCTTCACTGTGGTATTAGTATTGTTGTTGTTACTGACTTAGTGATTCGCATAGATTATCCGAACAGAATTCTGAAGTTAGTGAATGTAAGAATAATTTTACGATCCATTGTCAAAATATCCACGGAGTTAATACTAAAATTCATGCATTATTCAATGTGTCTTATTGTTACAATTATGATCTTCCTGGATTTTCGGAAACATGGTTATCTCCACAGGTCCCTGATATTGAACTATTCCCTTTGATTAGTCAGTATTCCGTTATGCTCGTAAAATAGCTCTGCTAAATGTTAAGAGAGAAGGAGGTGTACTCCTTGCATTAAACAAAATTTCTCGGCAACTAAAATCGATACTAATTTAATCTCAGACATTGATATTTTAGGATTGTCTATCAAAACTAATTTTTACACTTTTTCTATAATTCTTATTTATGTGCAACCCAGTTTCACGGCTTATGACGTTTTATTCAGAAATTTGCCGCAGTTGCAGCCATAGATTGTCGAGGGTTGAGGGACATCTAGGGCATGAAAGAAGGTGTTTCATATTTTGCTGTTCTCCACACTCGTATAGATCTCCATTTAGCGTTTGTAGATTCCATTTTATTATGGTTCTTTTACTGGGGCTACGCCTGTTCTAATACGGTTTAAAGTCCTCCAGGTCTTCCATTCGAGACTACTATCAGAGGGTCTTTCTTCTGGAGGTGTTGGGTATTTTTCTGGTGGGTCGACTGTCACATGAAATTTTGTCCAGATTTTAGCCTTGATTGGGCTCTGTGTTGTACAATGGGTGGCGTTCATCAAAGGTTTGTTTAAACTTTTCAATATATATATAGCAGCTGTTCTGTTGAAAAACATTACCCGTGCAGTTATTCTCAAAGTGTCAGGATGCGCGCCCAAACTACTTCTAGCCAGTTTTCTTAGTAAGGCGTTCCTAGTAGCAACTTGTTGTCTTACATTATGACAGCGATGCTTATATGTTAGAAACTTGTCCAACGTTACTTCAAAGTATTTAAGTTTGTCTATGTGTTTCAGAACATTTCCCTTCCATGTGACTTGAAGTACCCTCCGCGCCTTGCGCGTATTTAGATGGAAAGCGCTTACTTGTGGTATTGAGGGATTCGGCTTCAGGTAGTTTTCCTTGTCGTATTTGGACATACCGGATAGGGCAGCCTTGAGCTTTCTTTCGATATTGTGGACGTCCCGTCATTGTACCGCAATAGCCAGGTCGTCGGCATATAGAAAGTGTCTTGCGCCCTTTATTGTAGCCTGGTAATTTATATATATATATATATATATATATATATATATATATATATATATATATATATATATATATATATAGAAAAAGATCGGGGCAAAAGTATGTCTCCTAGAGGCAGACCATTTTCTTAATTTCTCCATCTACTTCTCATTTGGCGTAACATAGAATTCTTTTTTTGCAGCAGACTCTACCACCTTCATTAGATCGGGGGTCGTTCAGGGTGTCATATATTTTACCTAGCAGCTTTTTGTGGTTCAGGGTATCGTAGGCAGCTGTAAGATCAACCAGTGCGACGCTATTTATCTGTTTATCTTCGAAACCATCTTCTATAAAATCTGTGAAGCTCAATATTTGTCCGATGCAGGATTTTCCAGGCCTAAATCCCGGCTGCTCGACAATCAGTTTAGAGTCAACTATTTTCTGGATACGATGTAAGATTATCCTCCACAGCTGGGAGATTGGTCGGTAGTTGTTTGGTGTTTCAGGATCTTTGCCTGGTTTAAGTAAAGCTACCAGTTTTGTGCCATAATTTTGGGATTTTATAAGACGTAGCGCTGTTATTTAATAGCTTTGGGAGCCACTCTTTGGTACTAGGACCGAAAGGCATTCTTCATGCACTGTATGCCTTCACTTAATTCACTCAGTCACAAGTCAGTTGTGTTGACTTTGATATCCAGGTCATTAGAGAATTGAGTCTATTGGAACTTTCTGAAATTAACCCTTCTTTTACATGGATAGTAGGGGTTTTAACTATGCTGTATACATTTATTCTCACCGGCCGATGTTGTAATTTGGGGAGTGCGTCGTGTACTGCTTTGATGCAGTTTGACTGAAGGTTGCTGGATACGTTATAGCCTTTTTTTCCAGATCTTACTATTAAGCAAGGGCGGTAGTTTTGGATCGTGCATCATTACAAGATTGAATTGTTTCGCTCACTGTTCGACCAGTTCACCCTTCAAATCTATATTGTTATATCCCCATCGGATATGGTGGCTATTAAACTCACCCAGAATAAATTTTGTTTTTTGGGACCAAAAATTATCCGACACTACAAAATCGAAAATCACCCCTAGTGGTTTATATATGAACCTGACCGTGTTCTCCTATTTCTGCCACTAGTATTTCTATGCCATTATGATTTATAGTGCCGACCGAAGTTACGATTATTTTTGTTTTAGCATACATGGCGCTTTCGTGTTTTGGATGTGGAAGTTCTACTAGAAGCTGCATTCCTGGAATCTGGAGTCTATGTGCTGATTTGTCCCTATGTATTTCCTGGATAAAAATTACGTCGCAATTAGATTTTCTATATAAATGCTCATTTATTCTTTGTTTTGGGGATACCCTTACTTAAATGGTGATCATTGTCAGAGATGGTTCTGACAGGAACTGTTTCTCTTCATTTGGCAGCGCTTGTACTCTCTTGTTGAGTCTAGTAGTGGAAGGATTAACCGTCTCTTTCGAGACGTTTCCAGGGGACGCCAGCGATATTTCCTAAGGTTTGGTATCATTGTCGTTAAAATATCGCTTATGTAGAGATTTTTTTCATGTCCCCTCATATTTATAAGATTAGCATCAAGGACGATCCAGTGTGCAGATGGTGCATGTCTATCATGTTCTCAGTGAGAGATAACATATCACCCGAAGCACTCAGATAGCAGCTTTAAGTGAACTTATTCCCATTCCCTAGCTGATTGTTCTGCCATATAAAAATCCTAGAAAGAACTATAACCAAGAACAGTAAAGATCGACTAAGGATTCTAAATAAAAAGAGTTAAAAGATATTTAGTTTATAAGGGAAATTTTTTATATCCTCATCCTATAAAATAAACAGTTAACAAATCAAATTCCTAAATACTTGTAAGGGAACAAAACTTCATGGTGATTTTTAATTATTTTAACATATATTAACTCTAAATAGAATTTTACTAAATGGAAGAATTTACTTGAGTCTTGTTACTTTTGGGGTAGTTAATTTTTTCTAAAAAAACAACATAAACTCAGTGAATTTACGAAGACATAATTTGACCCTCTCTAAGATTTGTCTATAAACCTGTCAAAGTAACTTAATAGTCTTAAAATCCACAACGTTAGGAGTTAAGGTTAAGTACCAAAGTGATAACCACATATGGCTGACCGTGAAAGAGCTTTCTTTTACTTAAACTGAGCAAATTTTCCCATCATAAGAAAACAAAAGAATATTTAAATAAAATCACTAAAATGCAATATTAGTATTTGTTATTATGTACAAAGTTCGCATCAGTTATCCATTTTTTTCCTCAATTGACGAAAATAAGAATAAGAAAATTTGAAAATGGTTAAAACCTTGGGTTTTTTTTTTCTATGGGTTCTTTCACGATCTTTTAGTATAATTGTAGAATAATTACCGATCACTTTTGTATAAAATAATCGTTAGTTTTCAGCTCTGGTCAGTTATAATACTAAATTAAATTCGACGCACGGATGACTTATGCGATCTATGAGTCAGGGAACCGAAAACTTACAGACGCGAAAATTACCCTTCGCGTGCGGGGATGCACCGCGTAAGTACGTTCTATTGGTGGAAAAGCACGCATGTCGGAACCAACGCGTCTTAAACAAGGGAGGTTCCAAGGGATGAACATCGAATTTGATTTTTAGGAATTAATTAAAGTCAGTTATAATTTGAAAGTCGTTAGATCGGTACCGTGAGTACCAGTGCCGTAGAATAATTACGTCACGGGTATAATCGTCGGTAATGAAAGTTTTTTTAGTTTGATTTGTTTTTCATTTAATTTGGGAAATTAAGGGAATATCGTGTGTTATTTTAGACTAGCGTTTCGCGATTTTATTAGTGTTTCATTAAAAAATATAAATAACTGTTTTTTCCCATTTTATTTCTTTTTCTGCTTAGTGTTTTAGTAAGCGTTTTATACATGTTTTTTTTTCAAAATGGGGTTTTACATTTTTGGTTAATAAAATGACCAATAAGAGCAATTATGTGAGTTACTTCGTAATTGTTATTTATTAGTTTAAGTTTCTCATTGTAAATAGTTCGTTTTCTTTTATTTATTTTTGTTAATAGACTAAATGTTTTGAGCAACTTGTTTAATTTTAACCAAACCCCTTCACGCGAATTAACTCGCGGGCGTGCTGTTGCGAGAGGTACAAAATAAGAGATGTCATCTGACCAACTAAAAGGCAGCCTTGTCTGAGTCCTGAAGTTCTGAGTTATGATTGTGGTAAGCTTAAATAACCGCAGTTCTTTGGTACAAAAGCTGCAAGAGAGAAGATGTACGTCCAGACTTCCAGAGTGTCCTTATTACTGTAAATTTTAATTTTAGGTTATCAAAATAGTTGCTAATTAATATGAGGCAGAAAAAATTATTATAGATGAAATGATAAACGCTACCACAATATATCATTTGTAAGAATCTTTGATCAAATTCTGTCACATATTTATTTGCTTTTAGTAGGTAAACCTCATATTTTTCACCCTACTATTAGTAAATAAAAACGATTCCATAAATCTACGATAAGTCACACTTTATTTATTTGCCACTTTATTACAGTTTCAAATCTAGAAAAACGAATTTTTTAACGATATTTCTTCCCTTTATTTTTATTCCGTTGTTATTTTTATGGTCGAAATCCAGAAGATAACATTTAGATTGCCAGTAATTCTACTAATGGTATTTTCTGTTCAATAAAAAGATATAAAACTTTGTTGAGAGCTTTCAAAACAATTGGAAAATATTTTCCCGAAGTTTATATTATACTACCTGTTTTCCGAAAGGCGCCAGAAAAGTTTACCAGACACCGATAAAAATACACGGGTCAACTAATCGCAGCCGAAATCTGTGGTAAACATTATGCTTTTTGTTTTTTGCTGCAAAAATTAATGATGTATGGTATGTTTTGGTCTATTAGTAAAAATGATAAATTACCCCGATCAGATTTCAAAGATAGGAAAATAAAATAACAAAACTTAGTCTGAATATTGCCAGACTGTGGCACGTTTTAGAACATATAATATTAATAAACTTAACCTTAAACCGAACTTTTAATAATTTAAAAATCTGTTATTAAGAGATTACACCATCTTGGTACCCAGAAAAATGGGTTTAAAATAACCATATTTTTGACGCAGCCATTAAATAAGTAAATAAATTTTTGTTTTACACATAAACATAGTTCTTTTATGAATAATTTGAGAAAAGATTAATAAAAAAAAAGTTAATATAACGGAGATATGAGTAGTTCCTACTAATTTTTAAAATCTGAACTTGTATTATGTAGGCTTGCAAAAATAAAAGAGTTTACACCAATGAAAGGGACCTATGTAATGCCAAGTGTTTTTTTTAAATTGTAATCAAATCTGAGCTCATAATTTCAAGTACACAACAAAATCTTCCTCTACAGTCGAAAAAAACCATAAAAGTCTGAAACTAAGATTGAGTCATTAGGCTTGTTGGACCACCTCAGTGCAAACTTACACATAATAGATTTATAACAAACCACCAAAATAGGTTGAAAATTGGCCTCAATCATCAAAAAGTTTAGATAATTTTATATTCGCCATTTACATCCTTAAAAATGATTCAGTCCCACTTTTGAACAAAACCGAAAAATGTTAAATTATTAGTCCGCTATATTGGATTTGCCATATTGAATCCGGAAAAAAAACTTTCAAAGTCACAATTTACACACTCAAGAATCCCCTATATTAGTTTAGGATAAAAGCGAAAAATGTAAAATTTTTAGAACGCCATATTGAACCCATCAGATTGAGTTTTAATTTTAAATTCGTAATTAACACTAACAAAAAAATCCCAATACTGATTTTAGACAAAATCGAGACATCCAGAATCTTTAATCCCTCATCTTGGGTCCGCAAAATTAATTTTTTTTTAATAATTTCAGATTCGTAATGTGCGATCCCAAAAACTCCCTCATGTCAATTCTGAAAAAATCGGACAAAATTAAAATTTTATCCGCCAGTTTGGATACGCCATATTGAATTTTTTAAAAATAATTTTAGATTCGTTATGTGCGATCCCGAAAATTCGCCCATATCAGTTTTGGAGAAAATCGGACAAATTTGATTTTTTCGTCCCCCAAATTGAATCCGTCATATTGAATTTTTTTAAAATAATTTTAGATTCGTTATGTGCGACCCCGAAAACTCCACGTATTAATTTTGGAAAAAATCGGACAAAATTGATGTTTTGTCCGCCATATTGGATCTGCCATATTGAATTTTTTAAAAATATTTTGAATTCATTATGTGCAACCCCGAAAACTACTCTACACCAATTCTGGAAGAGATCGGACAAATTTTATTTTCTCCGCCATATTGAATGTTTTAAAAATAATTTCAGATTTGTTTTGTACGACCCCGAAAATTCCCCTATACCAATTTTGGAGAAAATTAGACAAAATTTTGGATGTTACTACACCAATTTCGTCCAAAAAAATATGCCACCGCAGCGACCTGGGCCCGGATCCTCGAAAGTGTGATGTGAAAGGTGATGTGAATGGCGATGTGAACTTTTTGACAGTAAAAGCCGTATTCTTGAAAAGGCAATGTTGCCAGATATAAAAGTGCTAAAACCCGAGAATTTCAAAAAATAAAATGGATGACAGATTGAATTGAGCTGTCAGACCGAAAATGTCCGTAGTATGTTTTGTTGACATTTTAGGCAAAAAGTAGTTTTGGCACGTTAAATTAATCGTCAAAAGTAAAAAAAAAACAGTGCTGTTGTTGTTATTTTTGTGAAGTAATTGATTGTCATTACAATATTTGTACTTTGCGTGGATTAAATTTATCTTAAATTGACACTCTACAACTGTTAAACAAAAATGCATTCAAAAAACCAAGTACTTTAAGATTCTAATATATAAAGAAAAAATAATATCAAGAAAACAGCAATCGTATGTACAAAGTAATATACTGACAGTAATTGCAGAAAGCCGGAACTGACAAACCTTGAAACGGTGGAAATTACAATTCTACGTAGTATGAATTAAAGCCATCATCCCAATCCACTACGGAAACTATTCAATAAGTTATTTATTGTATGAATTCACAAAAAATTCAGCTTCTTACTGCAAGATGTTCTGTCTTGACAACTAAATTTGAAAGAAAATCTTAAACTTGAACAATGATAGTGAAAATGAAGATCAAATGTACCATAAATAAGGTTTTTATGCTGAAGGACCTCATCCATTGGTCTATAAGGTTCATATTTATATGTCCCGATAAACTATAATCATAATATTTATTTAATTGTAGTGTTGTATAGTGTTTAACACAGTCTAATTAAGTTAACTGCTGTAGTTAACATAATTTAAATATAAAATTTGTTACTTATTTAAATAAAAGTTTCAAATAGCTTACAAATTGTGATTTCTCAAATTTATTATAAGTTGAGTCGTGAAAAGAATTATGTTAGATTTAACTGTTTAAAACTAAGATACTTGGCTGTTATAGACACAAGTATTTATGTTAAATCCATAAGCAGAACTGGTCCTAGAAAAACATTTTTAAATAGCACGCTCATACAATTGACTTATGAACAGAATCTCTTGTAATAATTTTATGTCTATAATTTCATATTTACTTAATATTTGCGAGACATATTCAACTTTCCATTTTTTCAAAATTTGAAAATATTAAAAATATCGGGGTACCACCCAATTAACGTTTCAACTGTTTATTCAAAAAATAAAACATTTTAAAGAAACGGTTCATCAACATATTTTTTTTAATGACGAGTTATTTTGACGAACCAAAAATGAAATAAAAATTTTTAATACTATTTTATTTTTTGAAATCCGTGCGTTAAATATGTCATTGAGTGGCTGACATTTCATTTGCGCATGTTTCACCGTTCGCTTGCGTTCCACCGGGCGAACAAGGATATGAATGATAAACATTCAAGAATTCGCGTTCGCCACTTTTTCACCGTTCACTTCACGTTCCCCAGTTCGAGTATACAGCCCCTGAATATAACATAAAAAATTTCATCCAAATCGGTGCCGCCATTCCGGAGTAATCTGTATACATAAATAAAAAAAAATAAATAGTCAACAAATTGAGAATCCCCTTCTTTAGAAGTCATTAAAAGTATTATATTATTTCGAATATGGTTTTATAATAATTAGGCATATTTTTCTCGCTTTAGGTTAATCTCTTCAAAAATGTATGGGGAGATTTAGCCTCCCGCGCCTCCTCTGAAGAGCCGCTACTGTATGTAATATCCCAAAAGTTATCGATAGGCCGCCTCAGAGTCCTGATCCTAATGTACCTAATGGAAAAATTATGGGAAGGGTGATATAAGGCAACACAGTATTGCTAGTAAATGCCAACTTATGCAGTTTTTAAAAGAAAAAAGGGGAAAAATATTTGTAGAGCATTGCGAAAAATTCACTTTGTATCAAACAGAACAAGAAATACTATTAGAAACAGAATATAACCAACAATGTATTAACTTGGCTATATTATCAACTTTAAATTATTTTTGTATCAATCAATAATTGAATTTTATTCTGACGTTGAAAACAAAGTGTTATTAATTTGTGTTGGTCACCATTATTTATGTATTTAATTTTTCATGCCATTAATTTTAATCAACCAACAGTTAATAATTCACTTTGTTCTTTGTATTATATTTTTAACTCCTAAATCAAACAAATATTGTCGAGTGTGTGAGTTTCATAATGACTAACTGTATACCTTAACAAAGTTGACAATCGCCGCAGTCTGTTTACCCAGTACTTCAACTAAAAACAGAACTGACGTAAATAAATAAAATAAGAATATTTTTAGGAAATGCTAAAATAAAGTAGACGTGAATAAACTCACGATAAATTTTAAATTATTTATTCGAGATAATATAACATTTTATTAGGAATATTTTCATAAATAATATGAAATAAACCAGGATGACTAAAAATTCATGATGTAAATTAAAATGGTGATAAAAATATGAAATGACACGTAGGTGACATACAATTTATTTTATGAGATACTTTGAATAATTGTGTAGATTTATTGCTTCTAATTTTTTAAATTTATTTTTCTATATTTCAATAGCTTAAACTCATTCAGACATGCAACAAAATTAATCGATATCTCTCGATCAAACAGAGATATGGACTCTATTTTGGTTTCAAAAGATTAAACTATATAAAATCTAATTTTCTGATTTTTCGATATTTACATTAAATAAAATTTTTATAAAAAGTGCGCTAAAAAGTGAAAAATAACTATAAATCTTTATATGAAATTGAAATTTTTGAAGGAGGCGCCAAACTAATACCTGAAAAATGTGGTTCGTATAAACAAATGAAAAATACTTTATGTGTAATTGCTTTCTTACTATAATTTATATATGTTAATAGTTATTTATTTCATTTAGAAATAATTTGGCTCCGACTTCAATAATTTTAATTTCATATAAAAATTTATAGTTATTTTTCACTTTTTAGCGCACTTTTAGAAGTCGGTTCAATTTTTTTTTATAAAAGTTTTATTTTTCGATTTTTAGTTTTGAATTCATTATGATATCCAAAAATTATTTGAACTAGGTACTAATCGAAATTAGTGCACCTCGCAATGACTCCAAAGTGGCAAAAAGTACCCATTTTATCCAAAGTGATAAATCACCCTAAAATGAACCACCAAAAATTTTTTGGATTCTTAGAGTTCTCCAAATACCAGTGAAATTGTGTCAAACAAATATTTAGTCTGTCATAGTAAATCCACTTTCTAAAATTTTAAATTAATTTTAGATTAGTAATATAGGCCCCAAAACCTTCGAATATCGATATTTAAGAACTTAAGACGTAAATTTCTTACTCCACTATATTTTATACTGCATTTTGAATATGTATACGCCTCAAGAACCCTGCAATATCAATTTTAGACAAAAACAGAAAATGTAAAATTTTCAGTTTCTCATATTGTATCTTATCAACCTAATAGTTTTAAAAAATAACCCTAATATTCGTAATACACTCTACCCCTAAAACCCCCTAATACCAAATCTGAAAAAAATGCGAATAAAGTAAAATTTTCAACCCACCACATTGAATTTCAAAAAAATAATTTTAACGTCTTAATCTAATCTAAATCTTAATCCTTCAAAGCCCCCTAATACCAATTTTGGATGAAATTCGGAAACTTAAAATCACTAGACCGTCGTATTGCATCTCACCTATTAGATTTTCTTAAAATAATTTTATATTCGCTATTTACATCCTCAAAAACGTTTCAGTCCCACCTTTGAACAAAATCGAAGAATGTAACATTTTTAGTCCTCTATATTGGATTCATCATATTGAATTTTGAAAAAATACTTTTAAATTCACAATTTACACCCTCAAGAACCCCCTATATCAATTTTGGAGAAAATTGAAAGGTGTAAAATTTTTAGGACGCCATATTGAATCCACCAGATTGAATTGTTCAAACAATATCTTAAATTCCTAATTAACACGAACAGAAATCCTCCAATACTGATTTTAGACAATATCGAGAGATATAGAATCTTTAATCCGCCATCTTGGATCCGCCATATTTATTTTTTTTTAAATAATTTCAGATTCGTAATCTGCATTCCCAAAAACTCCCTCTCCAATTTTGAAGAAAATCGGACAAAATAGATTTCTTCGTCCGCCATATTGAATTTTTTTAAAATAATTTCAGATTCGTTATGTATGAATCCGAAAATCCCCCCATACCAATTTTTGGTGAAAATCAGACAAAAAAAAATATTTTGGATTCGTTATGTGCGATCCCAGAAACTCCCTCACATAAATTTTGAAGAAAATGGGACAAAACTAAATATTTTGTCCGCCTTATTGGATTCGCCGTATTCAATTTTTTAAAAGTAATTTCAGATTTGTTGTGTACGACCCCGAAAATTCCCCCATACCAATTTTAGAGAAAATTGGACAAAATTAATTTTTTGACTGCCATATTGTCAGGGCCATCTTGGATTTTACTACACCAATTTTATCCAAGAAAATATGTACATACTTAAAAAAAAATACATACTCGACGAATTAAGAACCTCCTTCTTTTAGAAGTCGGTTAAAAAGGTAAATAAAGAACAAGAATTCCAATCCACGATTGCTGGTTAAAAATTATCGGCTTTGCGAAAATTCAAATTACAGAATTGGTTTTTGGTTTCACATATTCTACATACGACTCTTCAAAAGTAATTTCTGCGTTTTTCGAAATTATTTACATTAATCTAAATTAATATATTACATTAAATTTAAAGTTTGATCAGCACTTTTTAAAGTGACTACGTACATTAAATATACAGCTAATGTTCATTGAATTTAAGATATGTTATCACATATTTAATGCATCAAAGGTCAAAAAATTCTGCTACCACCGGTTTCGAACTCATTGGTTTCCGACAGTACCAGCAGACACACCTCACCATAAGAATATTAACTTCTTTAAGCAACTTCTATCATACTAAGTAAAAAGTTTAATACAAGTTACGTCATCTCCCGAAATCTCATGCAATGTACCATGAATATTAATGCTAAGATATATGTGAATTAATTTTCGTGTACAGAAAGTTGAAATATCTCTTTGTCAAGATGCCATTTAATCAAATTTAATGTACAGTGAACTGATATTTCGATGAATTTGATTTAAATTCAAAGTAAATGTAAATTATTCACGATTTAAAGTACAATATCATTAAATTTAATGTAGAATGGACATTAAATTTGCATTAAATTTAAAGTTATATTTAACAGTCTACTGCATACATTTTATTAAAATTTTATTAGTATGAAGCAGCAATTTTCAAAAATAGTATAAAATTTATTTTACAGAAAAATAAATTAATAATTGAGGCATAGTGTATTAGCCTCCCAAAACCCTTCCTCAATACACCCTCTTCCCTCCCTTTCTCTTTCTCTAGGCAGCTAGGTACAAAAATATCAGCTATTTCAGATATAGTAAGTAACTACGTAAAGGCATGTACAGGCAGTCCCGGGGTGTCTAAGGACTAATTACTTTTATTAACGACACACTATCATTTTGCTCATATGCAACAGAGGACACCACAGATATCTTAATGTTTTCTTTTTTTTATCTAAAAAAATTATTGGTAATTTAGTTTATAGATTAAAAAGGTGTTTATTAAAATGTTTGTATGTTAATTAGCTTAACTGTTGTTTT
Organism: Diaprepes abbreviatus; assembly: GCA_034092305.1. NCBI lineage: Eukaryota > Metazoa > Arthropoda > Insecta > Coleoptera > Curculionidae > Diaprepes > Diaprepes abbreviatus. The sequence continues at coordinate 9,442,368 of JASJET010000076.1, forward strand.
AACTCGGTTTTGAAGGACTTTTATTAATATTAGATCAAATATGTTTACCATACCAAGAAATGGTATGTGGTGTTTCTTCCTGCCAAAAAGAAAGCAGGTATAGATGCTGTATGTTACTACAGAAAGAATTTTGGCTATGTATTTCGTAAAACTTTATTTTATGCAATTTTAAAAATTGTTACGTACCTACCATCTGCATGTTGCAGTTTGTTAGTTTCGGACACCTGATGTTACGACTAAATCATTTTTGTAAAAGACACATAATAAATACCGATTAAAATGAGGAACTATTTTAATGTGGTGAGATATTATGTCTCGCAAATATCAGAGGTCAGAAAATGCTCCAGAAAGGGGCATCTGGAGAGAAGAACAACTTAGCAAAGTTGTTCAAAAAGTTTAGGATGGTATAATTGGTAAAAGACAGGCGCATAGACCATATAACAATCCACCTCGAACATTGGAACGCAGAATGCAATCGGAGAATATAGAGAAATGAAGTTTGGGGCCTAAAGGTAAGATGTGCATTTAAACATTTTAAAAAATTTAAAAAGGGGTGTTTTCTTTTAAAAGTGCGCGAGAAACTCAACTCACAGCTTCAAATCGGCAACACTCGAATAAGTTCGCCATAGTTCAGCAACGAATGTACCAATTTTGGTGCTTTTTTTTATTTGGTGTAGGTCGAAAAATTATCAATTATGGGGGCAGTTTGAAAATTATGAATCTGGCATACGTCCTTTTTTAGGCCAACTTGTTTTTAGTGCCTCATCGTAAGATACAATACTAATTAATTTTTTGAAAACTGAACTTAAATAACAAAAGACTATTTTAACTTTTTTAATAATATGGTTTCATTACAAATTTTAATAATGAAGTTTTAAATTAAATCGTTGAAACTAGTTAAGCTTTATGTAAAGTTAAATAAAAATTTATTTTCCACCTAATGCAGACTCTACTGATGACACTGTGAACTTGCTTGTCTTAATTATAATGTTACTTTTAGACACAAACTATGTTCTCAAAAAAAGATATTTTATGAAATTACCTTATACAGGGACAAAAACAAATAAATTTTGAATCACATGTGACCAAGCGCGGATCCAAAGGGGGGGGGGCGGTGGGGGCGATCGCTCACCCAAGAGCTTAAGTTCAGGAAAATATACCCGATTTTGCTTCTTATACTATAATTTATTCAAGAACTAGAGAGAGTAATAAATCATTTTTTATCCTTTTTTTTTCTTCGCAAACTACCTGTGTTCTTTAGTCCAATGTCCTTGGCAAAATCTGTTAGACACATATATTTTTCATAGGAATGGGTTAGAAATTTTATAATCAAAAATACCGGTCTATAATAATGGACTATTTGGGTTGGATAACAATAGATATTTGGATGTGTAAAGTGTTAAAAAGGATTTTAATCCTTGTCATAGGCGTCGGAAGGAGGTTTATTTAATCACTAAGTATTTATGACACAGAATATTATTTCGGTAATAAACTTAAAATGAGAAGATTTTATAATGTTATTTTATTTCTTATGATTGCTTAATAATTTACATACACTAGAAAATATAAATTATTTTGACATATTTAACACAAATCACAACTGTATTTTTATTATTTTTAATTTTATATATATAGAAACCGTTTTAGGCACATTCAGACTAAAACATAGGCTTTTTCTCTCAAAAAATTCGAAGTTATAATTTAAATACTTACAGAATACCCATCGTCAAAAATACAAGAAGTTAAACATTTATAAAAAAATTAATTTGTCCATATAATATTAAAATTCTTTTGGGTCTATAGGTCATTTTATTATTAATTAAAAACATTTTTAGGATATTTGACATTTCAGTTTATTTATTTCTTAAACCATCTGCAGAATTAAAATTAAACACTAAAAAGGGATTCAAATGTACTTAATTTTTATATATTACAGAAAATTTAAGTAATAAATTGTGTTTACGCTAGTAAACATTATATATCTAATTCATAATCAAAGTCAGTCAAGCTATCTTCGCTCAAATTAATTATAATTGGTTCCTCTATCTCACATATCATAAGATCGAGTTTCCACATTTTCTTATATTCTTTTATTATATGGATTTTACAAATTTTTTGCACTAACTTTATTCAAAAAATCTTTCAAAAGTTCACTTAAATTACTAATTTTGTAAGTTGGGTTGTTTCTAGCAACTCTATCTTTTACTTGAGAGAAATATTTCTTTCTCCAACGGACATTTTCCGGACGATCTATAAGAACAGATTTCCTATCTGGTTTTTCCCAGTAAAAATTAAGTTCTCTGAGTAATTTCCAGAGCTCAGTTCTTTTAATTTTAGGTAAATCCCGATCTTCACTGATTTTAGTTAGAATTTTGTCGACAGTTGGGATCTGTTTCTCATAATAAAATGTATGTACAAATTCTTTTATTGCAGTTTCCATCTCTTCTTCCAACGAGGTTTTTCGTCTGCCTGTGATCGAATGTAGCTTGGGAGAACTAACAATTCCAGGCTTTTTTTCTCTTTCAGTATGTCATGTTGGAACACATCTCAGCAGAGCTTTTAACATTATTATCTAGATATTGATATCTGAAGACATCATAAACATTCATCGTAATAAGTTTTTCGTTGAGGAAAAAATGCCCTGGTTTAGCGATTTTGGAATAAATATAGATGTGGAAACCATATCTTTTGGATATCTCACTAATCTCAACTAATAAATAAAAACAAGCACAAACAAGATAAATCGCTAAGGACACACTGTAAGGTGTACTTTGCTCAATGAGAGAAATTAAATTGAACTATCAGAAATTTTATTATAGCAGTAAATTTATAAAAGCTTATAATATATAAATATATTTAAATATAATTAGATTTATGGTAGTCCTCAGTTACCGGAGGGACTCGAGCAGGTAAGTTGGAGATTTCGGTAATAGTTTCATTACTCTCTCTAGTTCCTGAATAGAGTATAGGAATGTGTATGTTTGCGATCGCCGCTCTCTTTCCCAAGAACTTTGAGTTCATGAAAATTGAACCGATACATATTAGGAATGTGTATGCTGCTGGCACTCCCCCCCCCCGTTGACATTTTGTTCTTATACGAGGAATGTGTAAGCTCTCGCATCGCTCCCCCTGTCGGTAACTTGTTTTTCCTTGTGATCGCCCCCTCTCCAAGAGCTTCAAATTCAGAAAAATAGATCCGACCCAGCCTTTTACACTAGAAATGTGAATGTTGCTAGTGCTCCTCCTCGTGGACAACTTGCTTTCGCTTGTGATATCACCACCCCCCCCCCCAAAGTGAGAGGCTGGATCCGCCCCTGCATAGGACCAAATTTTAATAGCCCTTTTGTTTGTAGAAAAACACACATTTAATATGGCGTTACTTTAAACAAAATTTGTGTTGGATGCAGCATTATCAAAACTAAGAAATTTTATGTACGTAGCACGTCGAGTCTTATTTTGCAACAGTGGTGCAATTTACAAAAAATCGGCAAAAAATCTAAAATATCTTATACAGCTGAAATTTTGCATATGGAATAAAAATTGTATTTAGAAAAACTTTTTCTAATAACTTTTTCGATATTTTGAGATATAACTCACTTTTGGAATAAAATAAAATTTAACAGACAATGTTAATTACGTGATTAATATTTTTTCGTTTAATTTTCATCTCGATCGAAGCAGAAATTGATGTTAAAGTCAAATTTCGAATAAAGCTACTAATAAAAAAAAATTCCATATGATGTGGCCTTTAATGATCACACTGTATATGCCAAACAAAAATTTTCTTCTTTTTTATACGATAACATAGACTACTTTTATTGTTCTCGATAATCTATAAGAATCTCAAATTGTTGAAGTTTCTCATGTAAATGGATGAGATCTCATCAATATCATAGAATAATCATGCCAAAACATGGACTAGTTTCAGTGTAATGGTATTTTTTACAGATTTTTTGACCAAACTTTTTTTCAGTTTCATATGATTTTTTTTTTAAACGAAATTCTAAAAGCCTAAGGGTATTTAATTTTTTTGTACTTCGTTCCTATAAAAACGTAATCTTATTTATGTAGGAATAATAATATTCAAAGAAAGATTTAGTGAAAAGACGCCTCTGAGTCCTTTTTCCTTCTTGTTAAGTTACTTAAAATGAAACGGGTTTCCTCGTCTCTGCTTTTCACTCTCCGTTTTAAATTGAAATTTCACTTTGAATTCTGTACGATCAAAGAGGCTCTCGGCAAAATTAGGAAACTCTTTTAAATACACTACTATAATTAAAATATTTTATAAATGGATAGACTCTCTCACAAGAATTGAAATCAAAATCTTTGGGCTTCTTTATATTAGGGCATGCTTGTATTTCATGTAATATTGGTTGAAAGCGAAGTGGGATCTTACGAGGGAGCCAAATATCCCTTTTATTTTCATAAGACTAGATGACTCTTATATATAATTAACAGACTGAAAGTAATTTAATATGTAAAAAAAGATAAGGAGAGGAGGGGTGTTTAGTGGTAAAAAGTTGCCTAATTTAAGAACCATATTTATAAAAGTCAGAAATAATTTTCAGATTTTCAATTATATTTTGCCGAAATTGGTTGGGATTTAAATCATGAATTGGAGAAAAACAATTTTTTTTACCTGCGTTTCAGGCTCATACCAATATCTATATATATATATATATATATATATATATATATATATATATATATATAGGGGCGGATCCAGCCTTCCTATTTAGGGGGGGGGACGATGATATTACAAGAGTACAGTATGGCAAGCGAAAACAAGTTGTTGACGGAGGGGGGGGGGAGAGAGACACCAGTAACATTCCCATTTTTAGTGTAAAAGTCAGGGTCGGGTCTATTTTTCTGAATTTGAAGCTCCTGGAGAGAAGGGGGGACGATCACAAGAAAAAACAAGTTGCCAACGGGGGACGAGAGTGCCAGCAACATACACATTCCTAGTATAAAAGGCAGAATCGGTTCTATTTTCCTGAACTCAAAGCTCTTGAGAGGGGGGCAGTCGCAAGCTTACACATTCCTAGACTCTATTCAAGAACTAGAGAGAGTAATAAAACTGTTACCGAAACCTCCAACGTACCTGCTCCAGAGCCGCAGGTAACTGAGGACTGCCGTAAATATAATTATATTTAATTATCTTTAAATATTATAAGCTTTTATAAATTTACTGCAACAATAAAATTTCTGATAGTTCAATTTAATTTCTGTCAGTGAGTAAAGTACACCTTACAAATGATATGGCTTTCACCTCTATATTTATTCCAAAATTGTTAAACCAGGGCATTTTTTCCTCAACGAAAAACTTATTACGATGAATGTTTATGATGCTTTAAGATATAAATATCTAGATAATAATGTTAAAAGCTCTGCTGAGATGTGTTCCAACATGACAGGAGTTGGAAAATCTACTATGTACCGAATACTGAAGGAGAAAAAAACAACTGAAATTGTTAGTACTCCCAAGCCATATTCGATCACAGGCAGACGAAAACTTCGTTGGAAGAAGAGGTGAAAACTACAATAAAAATAGTTGAACATATATTTTATTATGAGAAGCAGATCTCAACCGTCGACAGAATTCGAACTAAAATCAATGAAGATCGCGATTTACCTGAAATTAAAAGAACTGAACTTTGGAAATTGATCAAAAAACTTAATTTTTTCTGGGAAAAACTGTTCTTATAGATCGTCGGAAAACTGTCCGTTGGAGAAGGAAATATTTCTCTCAAGTAAAAGGTAGAGTTGCTAGAAATAACATAACTTACTAAATTAGTAATTTAACTGAACATTTGAAAGACTTTTTTGAAGAATTTTACTGCGGAAAATTGGGAAAAATTCATATAATAAAAGAATAAAACAAAATGTGGAAACTCGATCTCATGATCGGTGAGATAGAGGAACCAATTATAACTAATTTGAGCGAAGATAGCGTCACTGAGTTTGATTAGGAATTAGATACGTAAAGTTTACCAGCGTAAACATAATTTATTATTTAAATTTTTGTTGTATTTTATAGTTTAATGTTATTTATATATTTTTTATTGTTTTGTATATTTTTATTTTAGTGTGTCCCACCCTTTAATTTTATATATATTTGATTCCAATTAGTAAGTTTTTTATTATATAATATAGTATTTGTGTCTTTTTTTTTAAGCGTGTAAAATTAAAATGTTTAATTTATTTTTTGGGGCTATCCGATTTCCATATAATAAAGTAAATTAAATGAAGATATCGATACAATAGAAATAAGTAGGTCTAATTTTAACTGTAACATATAAAAACCAATTACATTTGAATTCCTTTTTAGTGTTTAATTGTAATTCTGCAAATGGTTTAAGGAATAAATAAACTGAAAGGTCAAATGTCCTAAAACTATTTTTAATTAATAATAAAATGACCGATAGCCCCAAAAATGTTTTAATATTATATGGACGAATTTTTTTTTATGTTTAACTTTTTGTATTTTTGACAATGGGTATTTTGTAAGTATTTAAATTATAACTTAGAATTTTTTGAGAGAATAAGGCTACGTTTTAATCTGAATGTGCCTAAAACGGTTTCTACGACAAAATTAAAAATAATAAAAATACAGTTGTGATCTGTGTTAAATATGTCAAAATTATCTACATTTTGTAATATATGTGAATTATTAAGAAATCATAAGAAATAAAATAATATTACAAAAAGTTTTTATTTTAAATTTATTACTGAACTAATAATCTATGCCATAAATATTTAGTAATAAAATAAACCGCCTTTCGACGTCTATGACAAGAATTAAAATCCTTTTTAACACTTCACACTTACAAATATCTATTGTTATCTAACCCAAATAGTCCATTTTTCTAGACCAGTATTTCTGAATATAAAATATCTAACCCATTTCTATGAAAAATTATGTGACTAACAGATTTTGCCAAAGACACCGGACTAAAGAACGCAGGTAGTTTGCGAAGAAAAAAAGGGTAAAAAATGATTTATTACTCTCTCTAGTTCTTGAATAAACTATAGTATAAGAGGCAAAATCGGGACTATTTTCCTGAACTCAAACCTCTCGGGGGGGGGGGGCGATCGCGATATATATATATATATATATATATATATATATATATATATATATATATATATAATAGAAGGTTTTCGGGCATCCCGTGTATGTGCTGAGTCCCTCTCAGAACTGTAAGGCAGCTGACGTTTCGGTTTCGGATCTCATTCATCATTTTCACAGCTCACTCTATGGCGTTTACGAGCGAACTGACGTCTGCGACTCGAGTGCTGTCGGTCCCGTGTGTACGTCGGACGCGTTCGTTTTCCGAATGGTTCTGGCTAGTCAGGTTGCGAGACCTGCTGCGCGTCATCGGCCTAGTTGCCAGTGTTTGATATTTCCTCAAGTCCAGATTAAACTGTATCTTTTTGTGGATAGAATTAAGAAACTAATGGAAGCAGTTGAGCTGTTGGAAAATAATCAGCTTCTGTTTCTAGACGTCCTCGTAACCAAAACAATAGATGGAGATCTGCGACACACAGTATATCGAAAACTAACACACACAGATAGATACCTGAATGCTGAGTCTCACCATCACCCCTCACAAATACAGGGCGTAGCTAATACCCTAATATCAAGATCCCTTCGCCTAACTAATGACCAAGGAAAAGGAAAGGAACTGTCACACATTGAAATGGCCCTCCAACAAAACTGCTACAAGTCATCAACCATAAATCAGGCAATAAAATTGCAACAAAAACCAACGCAGGAAACAAGGCCGGCCACCTGCCGAGGATAGACAAATCACTATACTTTCATACAAAAAAGGCACAACGGAGAGAATCGGCAGATTACTCCGGAAATACAAAATATCTACAGCCTACAAACCACATAAAACGATAAGCTCTTCTTTAAGAAATCCAACAGACAAAATCAATCTTGAAAATCAAGGCGTATATAAAATCGCATGTGGTACCTCCAATTAAACATACATTCGCCAGACCAACAGAAGAATATCAGCTAGACTAGAAGAACATAGACTCTGGATAAGAAACAAATAGACAAGATCAGCACTCGTTCAACACCAGCACGAGGCAGGACACAAAATTGATTGTGACACCGACTAGCAAATCCCTAATACAGAACACTACAAGGCAAGATTGATTCGTGAATCCATCGAAATTGAAAAGAACGGCACTCTGAACAAGAGAGACGATGCACTGAATCTGCCTTCTACTTGGAAAACTCTCTTCAAGCGGGACCATTGTACCGACACGCATGTCACGCTTAATCTGGCACCAACGGCGGCGCTCGAGAGGGAGGCAGAGCCAACGCCAATAGACCGTTACTATCTGCGAACGCGCATAAAGCACGCTGCACGTTGAATTTTCTTTCAGTTGATCTACAACCACCAAGCGTAGAAGAATGCAAATGAGATTTTGGCGAAACGTCTGCAAACTTCTACAGGAAACCAAACGAACGAACGGATGTATTCCCGGATTAATACATGTTCCCATCCGTGAAACAGCAGACGTACAACTATATGCAGCTCCGTGTATGAATGAAGTAAATTGCGAACAGTAAATGCAAACTCCGTTCTAGCCATATCCTTTTCGTGTTAGAGGTTGCACTGAGCAAATTTCTGAGGAATAAAATTCATCCTATTCCACCACCATCGAGATGATAGCCTACCTGTACCACCATCCGAGAAGAAAGTCAAAATTTACCCTCGCCGCCACAGTGATATATATATATATATATATATATATATATATATATATATATATATATATATATATATATATATATATATATATATATATATATATATATATATACACCGCTCTGGCACGGGGGGGATATGATGGAGCGAAGTTTGCATTCACTGTTTCGCATTTTACTTCACTTACATGCGGAGTTGCATATAGTTGTGCGTTTGCTGAATGTGATTTCAGCACTACAGCAGCATCATGTGGATGCAGCCACTGCTAGTGCATCTCACACGGACGAATCCGTGAAGGCCGTAAAAAATTATGAATAGTCAACATAATAAGACACAGTATGATCTAGATTTTAACTTTGTTGAGCATTCTTCAATATCATCGAAAAACTGAAATTAATAAAAACGGATTTGAAAAAGCCCCAAAGAGCGACTCACTATACATTATGTGCCAGAATATCCAGGGTTATCGTTTTAGACGTAGAGATCCTCTTTGAAAACCTTCTAATAAGTCGCAATTATTTTGGTGGAAATGAAAACACAAATGTTTTTCTACATTTAATGTATTCTTTATATCTGAACCTACACGAATAACTGAAAATAGCTCCACTCTTATTGTCAACATGTTTTATAATCTAGATCTAAGGTTCCTCCCTTAAGAAATAGACTTGATCGGTCCCTTATGTTAAACAGTTAATTGAATTCTACAGTTTTCAGATGCTATTAATGTTTAGGTAATGACGGCAATCTTTTTGAACAACTTCTGAAATCTTAATTCCTTTGATTTTAGTTTTCATATTATAATTTTTAATACCCATAATATTTTTTATTTGTTTTTTTTGTTATTAATTATTTGTTGGTAATTAAATTAATTTTCATTTTATTATTTTATTAATATTATTCCCAATCCCATACTGGCCCTCGTTATCGTACACATACACATTCCCACACATACAAGAGAGAAGGCGATTAATGCTAGTTAATAAAACAATGTTGATAATATTTTTATTTATAGATTAGAAAATGTTTTATTTATGTTAATTAATATCCTGTTTGGTAGTCAATAATTTGACTAATTAGTAAATATGAATTAATTTGTACCACTTACAAAGTATAAAAAGAAATACCCAACACTATTCGTAATAACACTTATTATATATTACAATTAATCAGTAAGAAGAGCAAATTTATATTTATATCTGCACAACTTATAAAGAGATCAGATATAGCCTCTGTTCAAAAAGGTACTAAGAAATATATATATATATATATATATATATATATATATATATATATATATATATATATATATATATATATATTTATATATATATATAACTACTGAAGAAATCGTAGATAAGAAAATAAAAAATATTGCATTTACCTTCTGTTGAACAATAATCACATTTTGGAATTTGAGCTGTGCGGTTACATTGAATTGCAACGCATTATTATTTTGGATTGGTACAACTTTAGTAGTGGAATGTTGTTTCCATTTCACACAGTGAAAAAAATGTCTTCACTATTTCCAGCTGATGCAAATTCATAACTCATTTTGAGCTGCTACATAAAGTATATCGAAAACTAACTCGCAAAAATAAATTCCTCGATTCTGATTTTCACCATCACCCCTCACAAACACCGGGCACAGCCAACAACATAGCCTAGTATCAAGGATTCCTTCATCTAACCAAGAACCAAGGAAAAAAGTCTTCAAACAAAATGGTTATACACCACCGCCTAGACTGGCATCAACAAATGCTCTTAAAAAGGGGGCGGAGTCAACACCTAGACATTTTTTTGGGGTAAATCCGGATTCTCTTCTCTGGAAAGAGTTTCGAAGATGCGGGAATAAGATCTTCTTGTATAAACTGTAAATATCTTTTCTCAGTAAAATACTCATCAAAAAAATTCATCATTATAACGATATAACACACGATCTCAGCCAAACATTTAGTTTTTGTCTATACTGAGTGTGTCCTCCTCTCAGCCAATTTGGGTTTACATCCGTTATATACCGATAACCCAAAATGGCCGATCGAATATGACAAATCCTTTTCGCGGAAAAAATTTGAGCAAAAATGTTTCCGCCATATTTGATTCGCCATCTTGGATTTGAAAATTGTTAATTTCTGACTTCAGATTAGTCTTGAGCGACACCGGAAACCTCCAATAAATGAGGTTGGCGCGAAAAATATGGTAAAAAAATATAAGCAAAAAAAAGAATCCGTCGTATTTCATCTGCCATCTTGTATTTGAAAAATTTCAATTTTGACTTCGGATTTGTGATCAGGCACTCCAAAAACTCCCGAGTAACGAACGATATGGTAATAAACGAATGTAAGCTGAAATGAGTCAGCCATATTTGATCCGCCATTTTGAATTCGAAATTTTTCAATTTCTGACTTCGGATTTGTGATTAGCGACCCCAAAAACAGCCAAATAATGAAGAATATGGTAATAAAGCAATGTATTCAAAAATGGGTCCGCCGTGTTTGATCTTGAATTTAAACATTTTCAATTTTTGACTTTAGTATATCCACACTCAGATATTTCAGCTTGTTGAAACATTTTTATGTCCCCCCAAAATATTTTCTAGATCGGCTCTTGCTAAACCATGTATACAGTTTTGTAAATGAGAAGGGAATACAATTTAAAGGTTAAAAAATAGGTTGTCTATAGATTTTTTCCATAAGTCGCTAATATTTCGTAGCTAAATGTAAAAATTGATCTAAATTTTAATGTTTCCAATAATGTTCCGATATTATCGATATGTTCTTCTAATTTACCATTGAAAACTCTTTTATAAAAGACTTCAACTGAAATTATTGATATCGAATTTTTGACAAAAAACGTTAGTTTAGAGTTATTTTGCTCTTAAAGCATAATGACAATAAGACCTAAAAACTATTTCTGAGGATCTTTAACAAAATAATAACTAATTCAAACAAACTTTAACTTCTTACTTATCTTTTTAACGTTTTAAATTCATAAACTTTACAGCACTTCTTGAAATAAATATAAAATAAAAATATATTTCTGTTCATAACGTTTGTAATATTAATAAAATATTGCTCAAAAAGACCTACTTTCGAGATTTAAATCCTGCTTGTCGTCTTTTATGGCCTTTTTCTTTCCTGTATGGGAGTCTCAGGTCTTGTTTAAATAAATTTCTATACTTTGCAAAAAGTATGTATAAAGCAAATATAAAAAGGTCATTTTAAAAAAGGGGTCAGGTATATAAATAATTATATTCAATGGAGGCTTTGAAAGGAAAAATGTTGGTAAATATAATTCAACTAATTTTATGTTTAAAAATCGATTAATATAGCTTCCAGTTGACAGTCTTTTATAAAATGCACTAAATAATTTAATAAAGATGAAATGTTCCCTAAATTTAAAACATTTTGTTGGGAAAACCCAAAGTTCAAGCCGTAATAAATATTTTTTTCACAAGGGTTTATCTCCTTCATAGATTAAGTTAAAGATTGATGCTACTTTAAACAAGCCTAATCCTTCTTTTGTAAATCTAAAAACGCGTGTTGCCTGTATTTTTTTAAACTTGAGCGTACGAGTACTCAAGATACTGAGTATTCTAGAGGACCAATTTCCAATACAACCGAAGTAACCATTCAAAAATCATTAAAGGTAATGTGAATGTCCATCCAGTGAAAGAGAGAGTTGACATAACTGATGTATTGAAAAGAAAAGCGTCATATGCTAACTGATGCAGCAAGGTAAGTGCCACATTTGCTGACTCTGGACGAATAGCTACAATGATCGACCGCATGTGTTGTGAATGAGAAACAACAGACCTTTCGCAGCAGTTTGTTCTATTGGAATGGTCCTGAGATCAAATAACAAACACACAGGAAGGGAGAACCCACGCCGAAAAAGGTGAAAAGCATTTAGTATGAAAGAAAGGTCATAACCAGTGGTTTTTTTGTGATGGTAAAATAATATTCTTGGTAGATTATCTAGAAAAATTCGAAATCATGAACGTCAAATAATATTCTATATTTTTCATACTGGTTAAAACAAAAATTCAAGAAAAAAGACCTGACCTGATCAAGAAGAAAATCCTTTTCCTTCAGGATAACCACAAGACTATCATGGTCATAGTTAAAATTCATGAACTCTGGTTACCTGGTTTAGAATTCAACCTATTTTCAAATCTAGAATAAATTTATTGGTGGGAAAAAGTATGGGCCAGTTTTAGAAGCTATCGTAGTGATGAATGTGTATTTTGGAGACTACAAAGAAAGGCTCCAAACAGTGGAGCCAGCGCCGGTTCTAGGTGAGTAAATGATTTCATGCAGAACTTTGGTTTGTACTCCCTCTCCAATATTAATACTTGTTTGACTTTATTGCGAAACCTATGATGCATGTTCTATGCCCTAACAGTGTCAAGCAGCTAGGCTTAAAAGCTTAATGTGAATATACATGGCCAGATTTTAAAAGTAATTTTTAAGCATTCAGAAAATAAAAATTATTAAACTGAAATTTGGCATCCTTTCTTTTAGACTCATCGAGTAAAATATGCTCTGTACTACAACTAGAACTAGCCTACTCCGTAGCTCTATTTCCTTGTTCATTTCTTTCCCAGCTCGGTTATTATATCTTCCTGAATTTTGGCTACATTATTACACTACAGATTACTGTTTCATGTTTGATTATCACTGTTTGATTCTTATTTCTGATGTTTTGTTTGACATTTATTAGGCTGTGAATGGTTTTATTTCTTTCTATTGTTGTTGATTTTACTGTTACATTTTTCGAGTTAAATCTCTGTTTTCTTGCCTATTATTCGAGTGTAATTTTTCCTTTCGTATGACACTTTTCTTATAATTTGACAATTTCCTGGTTTATGTTCTGCTTTTTGTAGGTTAGGGTTTATATCTATGTTGTCACTGTCAAATTTGATAGAAGATTTTTTTTAATTGTTACTTCTTGTATTATCTCTTTTTGAGCTATTCGAATCCATTGAGTAATAATCGTCATATTTTAATTAATTTACCTCATGAGGTTAATTGTCACACCTGTTAATGGTTTTTGAGTTTACTAAAGTGATAAACTTTCCATCAGTATATCACCTATCTGTCTCGTAACTTGCCTTAGCTTCATCAATTCTGGGAAACTTTTTTATTACCTGTTCTATATCTGTAATTGCTGGCGGAAAATATATTTCTTTTTTTTTTAAACACCTAATGGGTTTCTTATCTAACTTTGAGTTACAAATGTTAAAGAATATTCACCAATTTATTTCAGCCGAGTGTTATTACTCAGAATTATTTTTGAGCTGTAATCTCTTTTAAATTCTGAACGCGCCCGACGAAAGAAGCATTGTTCGCACGCAGGGATCTTTGATATAAAGCCAAGGCCATGAATCATACTTTGGGATTTTGGGATGAAAAAGAGTTAAAATTATTCCGGTAATTGTGTTTAGTTACCTTATATTTTATCTGTTTGCTGTTAATTACGTTATTTTTACTGAAATATGCCCGAAGACAGCAATTTTAGCATTACTACACCTTTTATTATAAGAATTATTTCAACCCTACATAATAACTCAGGGGTTCTTTCTTTTGGTTTCCTTCCTCACTTTTTATATTTTCGGTTTTTCTTTCGCCTTTACTTTTCAGTAAAAACCTTCAATTATCAGTTACGAAGCACCTATCTAATACCTATACACCACCACACAGCTGAGCAGTTTTGCAGCTAGAGACAATCCCACCATAGGAATAACGATCAAGCATAGTATTATTTTATTTACTTTTTGGATTTCAAATGGTTAATTAACCACGTTAATTTTGTAAGACGTTGCTCGATTTTTCGGTGTTCTATCCCTTGATCACATAATATACAGAGTTTGTGTTATATTTTGGAGCCAGTAGATGCTAGAGTTTCTAATATATTAAATTTTAATCGCCCTTCTTTTATAGTACAACATATCTTCATTAATATTTATTGAAATTATTTTACCTAGGTCTAGTTCAGTTTTTTTTTTTCTTTTTTGCTTTAAGTCATTTAATAGTTTAATAATTATAAAGTACTACGCTTTACAACTCTAAACTAATTTGTAGTTTTGTTACGTCAAAGATTCTGAAATCATTTGAAGTTGAATACTATGTAATTATTTGAACCAGATAATTTTGTTTATAGCATATCTAGCTTTATGCTATAGCAACACCACTAGACATAACATTAAAAATTTTCTTATTATTTAATGGCGTGTTTTATTTAACCTAGATGCGTAAGGATATTTTATACTTTCCTATTTATAAGAGTGAAATTGCAAGCTAGTTCTTAATGACATCGTCGAATGTTTCTGCATTCAACCTAGCTACAGATGCAGTGGCATCCTGAACAACTCATTTTTACTCTCAGGCATAGGAGTTAACATAGCATATTTGCTTGTTAGCTCGGCTACTAATTTTTAACTCAACTCTAGTGATTTTGCTTTATAATTTATTTTGCTAACTCTCTCTTTTTGAATTTCTTCTCACAGTGAAATTTTTGCGAAAATACAAGTGTAGCAAGGGTTCCGTAGCCGCTAGAAACCCTTATAGTTTCATCATATCCGATTGTCCGCCTCTTATTGCTTCCTTTCTTCCGTCCGCCTGTCCGTCTCTATGTCACATAGAACCTAGACTAACTTCGTTAGTTTTTTGCCTTTTGTAATAAAAATTTGCAGACACATAATTATTAACCCGAAAAGAAATCCGAAACGAAGTCGGAAAATAATATTGAGGAGTCATTGCCTTGTGGGAAGAGTAAAGATGAAAAAAATATATTTTCGAGTGCAGTATCATTGGATAAGTCTTCAAAATGAAATTAACTATGTCATATACATGAAACCAATGATAAGTGTTGAATTATTTATACTGATTAACTCGACTTTGAGATGGGCAAGGTGTCCGAAATTTTGCAGCATAACGGAAAATTATATCAAAAAAGTTTGAAGAAAATGTATACTAATTCGATTATCCGATGAACTACCTTAAAATATCAAAAGAAAGTTCAAAATTTATACGAGAAATATATGCTTGACACGTAATCTCCATTCTGTGCGAGAATTACCACCCTGTATAATAGATTTAAATATATTTTCGTAACAAGACAGTAAAAGGAAATATTTTACCCCGATTAACATAAAATGATAAATACAACGTTAAAGGTGTTTCTGGAGCAATACAGCTTGTGACAGTAAAACAATCTAAAGGCTTTACGTGTTGCGTAAAAATCGCTTAAAAAGCTGACAGGATGAAAAATATTTTTTCTGCCTTTGAACACTTCCACGTATTGCAGCTATAAATTTTCAGTTGTCAGCGATATATCACTAAAATACCTATATACAAAAACAAAATGTTTTATTTTGAACCATTACGTTGTCACGTTTTATTATTTTTAGAGGTTTACCCACCCATTGAGGAAAAAGTAGTTTTAAGAACATTTTTTATTTCGATAATATCATAAACTCGTTGTATTTCTTCTTTTATTATTATATTCTCTTGGTAAAACCGCAAAATATAATACAAATATATCGGCTCAGATATAAGACAGCAATTTGTGACGCGTTTTCGTAGGAGGGGAGCAGGTCGTGTTCTACGGATTTACTTTGATTACGGCAGCGGAACATCGGTCAGTGGACTTTTCTCGTGCAGACAGTCATCGGTCAAATGCTCAGCGCAGGGGTATCGGTTTCACGGTATCTACTTATATTCGGGATATTGCTGCTCTCTGAACTGCTCAACGGTTTGACTGTCTGAAGGTCAAAACATGCACTCGGTGGTCGGTTCTCGGGCGCAACGCTCGGAATTCATGTGGTCGAGAGCCCACTTATGCACCGGGCAGCTTGTTACAGTAGAGAAACGGCAAGCCAGGGATCAATTGCGCGTATTAGTGCTCGCTGCCGGCTGCCAATTGTTACCTGTAATGTTAAAAATGAGCCTAGGGAATTAAACAAACGGTTTTAAAACATCCATTATCCTGTATTCCATTCTTTTATAAAAAGGCATTGCCTAAAACTAACTTACAATCTAAGATGGACAATAATATTAATAAATAAACGGTTTGGAGGGCAAGAGTATGTAATGAAAGCTGTTCACGGTAGCTCGTACTAGTCGGTAGCGCTGGAGACGGTAACCCGGCGGTATCATTGGCGACGCTATATACGCTATCGCGTACTACATGGTTGCGACGTTATTCATGACGGTTCGTATGCACATTATCGCGTTTTGTATCTAAAAACCGCGGACGCTGTTTACGGCGCTTCGCACAAAAATTCGACTGACGGCGGTATACGCGGTATGTAATAATAACCCGGCATCGATCGGCGATAGGCGACGTCTTCGCACGCAGCGGCGGCGATAAACGTTGGGGCGAGAGTTGTTAAGCGCCCATATCAACGGACATCGGAGGGCACCTGGCGGTAAAACACATTGCTGGTCAATACGGGAACATAAACAAAAAGTGACTGCATTTAGTGCGTGTGTGTATCGGTGACGGTAGGAAGAAACGAAAGGAACTGACGATGCCCGTTTTTGTAAGGGTTCTCGACAGCGTCAGCAGGATGGAACGACATTGCCCGTACTTATAGGGGTCCTCGACAATGTCGACCACTAGCGGTAGGAAATTAGGAAAGGAATCGACACTGCCCATACTTATAAGGGTCCTCGGCAGTGACGGTAGGATGACACAACATTGCCCGTTCTTACAAGGGTCCTCGGCAATGCTGGCCATTAGCGGGGTATGACGTAAGGAAGGTAGTATATGGTGAAACACCATGTACATACAAGCCTAGCCTCACTTATATTGCTGGACCAGGAAGGTGCGGTCCGGCAAGCGACCCAGTCAATCCGTTTGGACTGTTGACTCAGGTGGAAAACGTGCAGTTCTCAGCGAAATAATGGTCTGCTCGAGCTTAAGTAGTCGGCTCGAGCTCCCACTACGCTGACGTGTGACGGCGTGCGGTGATCACGCATACAATACTGCTGTATGCGGCGCGCGATTACTATGGTCGGGCGCTTTGAAAATATCGGAAAATTATATTTCCCGGCATAGCGTGGTAAATCTAATTATATACCGGTAAAACTGAAACTTTAGGCGTTCTTTTCCCGCAAGAATCAGATTTTTCGGATGTAAAATAAATAAATTAAATCCCGGCGAACATACTCATGCCCAAAAATATAGTAATTTCGTTACAAATTTAAGGAAAGGATATAAAATGCGAATGATATTGTGTAATTAATTAGTCTAAAGTAGTATCTAATTTATACGGAAACGAAATAGAACTAAAATTGAAATATCACCACAGGGTCTTGCAGTATTTTTTTAACACATTAATCGCCATCATATGATCTGAAAATCTAGTTCCAAATGGCCAATTTTTTTTATAATGAAATTCGCTACCTCATAGCATTAGTTTAATATATAGATCTTTACATTTCATTCTGGGCTCTTCGGTCATAGCAAAGAATCTGACCTTAGCCATATTAAGTCTCTAAAAATTACCGTACCTAAGGATGTTTTACTGACCACATATCATGCTCTTTTTATGTCTAACTGCTGCTATTGTTTGGCGTCCTGGGGTTACTTTCCTTAATTGGACAAAACATTTGTTCCAATTCAAACCTGTGAGAGTGATAGCTGCGGTTTGCTGCCATAATGATGTTAAAAGGAAGTTCATTTCAATATATTTGTTTGAACTTGGTACACATGAAGGAATATTGCTGGAATTCGGATATCCGTAAACATTCAACAATTCCAACTAAATCTGACTCACATTTAAAGATTATAACACAACAGAAACGTATATAACCACTATGGCCCAATTTTTTGTAATAATCTCATAGATGTCATAAAAGAATTAGGCCTTTGAAAATTTAAATCAGTAACCAGGAATATACTTACCATACTTACTACTTACCATAAATGCATTTAATTCTGTTGAGGAGTTTATCAAATACATTTGTACGTTTGGTCCAGTGTCTTAAAAAATATTCATCTGAACTAAATCGAAATTAATTAGTCAATACAATGTTTATATTCATAAATTCGTGCCTATTGCACCAACGAACGGAACTAAATAGTATTTTGAAAATTCCGTTATATTTTCGGTTTTGCCCTCAGCAAAAGGGAAAATTACAAATTACAGGTGAAATTATACTCTTAATTTCTCAGGTAAGTGAAAATATCAGTGAAATTACAATAAGTATATATTAAATATAATAATAAATAACACTAGTTTACAAAATTTAACTTTTTGTCTGTTGCCGTGAATTTTATGGTTAAAAATATTCACTTATGACCTGTTTTTGTGAAATCTAACCTCAAAAATTTTTGTGCAGCTCGAGTTACTTTTTTTGATTTTTATCATTTATGCGTATTTATTTATCGATAACGTGCGTATTTTACTGTGCTAAGATTAATATCTGAAGTTTCTGCGTCTTGAGTAGTTCAAGGAGACGTTGTTTAAACAATCCAAATCATTTTTGCTATATATGCGGAGAATATGTGTTTAACAATTGTAGAAAAGTTATATCATAGTTGGTGAAAAATACCTATTTTGAGTATTTTGGGATGCTCTTAGATAAAAATGAACAGTCTTGGGCTCCTAATTGTGTTTGTAAATCGTGTGTGGAATATTTAAGATTATGGAAAAGTGGTAAAAGAAGTGCCTTTAAATTTGGAACACCGACTATTTGGCGAGAACCACAAAATCATCTAGAAGACTGTTACTTTTGTAGCGTGAACGTTAACGGTCTAAACACTAAAAATCGAGCTAAATGGCAATACCCAAGTACTAGTTGTGTTCTGCGTCCAATGCACCATTCACCTGACTTTTCAGTGCCTAAAAATATATCTGAACCCTTAGAACAAGACAAGAAAGTATCAAGCTCATCACAAGATTATGCTGATTTTGAAGGTATATCAAATGAGCCAAAATGCTTTTCCCAAAATGAGTTAGATGATCTTATAAGAGATTTAAATCTTTCTAAACAAGCTTCAGAATTATTGGCATCAACTCTGAAAGAAAAAAATTTAATTTCCTCAAATACTAATATAACTTTTTATCGTAAAAGAGATAAAGAATTACAGCGTTATTTTTCAGAAGAAAATGGTATTACCTTTTGTTCAGACATTAAAATCTTGTTGATAAAAATGGGCTTGAAACAATATGAACCAAACGACTGGCATTTATTCATTGACAGCTCAAAACGTAGCCTAAAATATATTCTATTACATAATGGAAATAAATACGTTGGGGTACCTATTGCCAACCGTATAAAGTTAAAGGAAGAATATTGTAACATCTCGCTAGTCTTAAATAAAGTACAGTACAATGACCATATGTGGCAAATTTGTGTTGATTTAAAAATGGTGAACATTCTTCTCGGTCAACAAAGTGGTTACACTAAGTTTCCCTGTTTTATATGTCTTTGGGACAATAGAGCTAAACAAGAGCATTGGGTAAGAAGAAACTGTGAAGCCTGGAAAGTAAAATATAGTCCAGAATTCACTAGTAGCTCGTGATAAAATTATCCTTCCAATATTACATATAAAACTGAGCATCATTAAACAGTTTGTTAAATCATAAATAAAGACGGGGACTGCTTTTCTTACATTTGCCAAAAATTTCCTAAGCTCACTATGAAAAAGATTAAAGCCGGTATTTTTGATGGCCTCCAAATTAGACAACTTACGAAAGATACTCAATTTAGAAATTCTATGACTGAGTTAGAACTAAGGGCTTGGACAGCTTTCATCTCTGTGATGCAGAATTTTCTCGGGAATAAAAAATCAGAAAATTATATTGAACTTGTAGAAGACCTTCTGTTACAATTAAAAAATTTGGGGTGTAATATGAGCATAAAACTCCACTTTCTCTATAGTCACCTAGACAAGTTTCCTGAACATTTAGGAGATATGAGCGAAGAGCGGGGAGAGCGTGTGCATCAGAACTTACGCGTCATGGAAGAGCTCTATCAGGGTTTCTGGAATACGAATATGATGTCTGACTATTGTTAGTTTCTGACAAGTCATTTTCCTAAGTCTACATATCAGAAAAGAGCTTTAAAACGAAGTTTTTTAGAACTCAATGATTAACTTGATTTTTAATAAATTTTTTCTTAGTAAATATACATGTTTTTTTCTGTTTTATACCTACATAGCTGAAACTCAGAAACTAGAGCTGAAAAAAAAATTCTACTCATATATTTGAAATTAGTATATTATATGTACTCAACAACAGCTAAAATTTCTTCGGCAACAGATGTACTGTAAACTAGTGTAATGTTTTACGGTATTTATTTCTTGTGCTACCACGTGGAAAACATTGTGTTTATGTTAACTGTAATAATAAATTTTACCATATTGAATTTTGAACTATTTGTAAAGTGATCTGAACATTTTTTATAATTTTTCATAACTAACATTTACCTCGTATATCTCGGGATCGCTGTTTCCATATTATTTATGTTAGCGGCAGTGTCAAAACTGTTCTGGATTTCATATTTCCTGTTCTCAAAACAATAGATCACACCAGGACAGTTTTATTATTATTTTATCTCCCAGGTATTTTCGTGCAGATTTATGCGAGATTGGTAAAATCAATATATTTTATTTGCACCTGTACTTGGCCTTTTAGTGTTTAAAATAGAAAATTGTTTTAATTGTATGCTAGAAAAGTTTAATATTTTCACTGAATAAATATTCATCATTTTTATCTCTTCTCAAATGACTGTGACAATCACTGATTTGATAATTGTATTAAAATAACAAAAAGAAAATCTCTCTAATATGCAGCACAAAAAAAAAAATATATATATATATATATATATATATATATATATATATATATATATATATACAGGGGCGGATCCAGCCTCTCTTTTTGGGGGGGGCGGTGATATCACAAAAGTGCGAAAGCAGGTTGTCGTCGGGGGGGGGGGGGGGAGAGAGAGAGAGAAAGACACCAGCAACATTCCCATTTCTAATGTAAAAGGCAGGGTGGGTCGGGTCTATTTTTCTGAATTTCCAGCTCTTCAAGAGTGGGAGAGGGCGATCACAAGAAAAAACAAGTTGCCGACCGGGGGGAGGATGCGAGCAGCATACACATTCCTACTATAAGAGGCACAATCGGGTCAATTTTCTTGAATTCAAAGCACTTGGTGTGGGGGCTATCGCTAGAAAAATAGATTGTCAACGGGAGGGGCGGGGAGTGTCAGCAGCATACATATTCCTAATACAAAATGCAGAATCGGTTCTATTTTCCTGAACTCAAAGCTCTTGGGAAGGGGAGGGGCGATCGCAAGCATACACATTCCTATACTCTATTCAAAAACTAGAGAGCGTAATGAAGTTGTTACCGAAACCTCCAACGTACCTGCTCCAGTGCGCAGGTTATTGAGGACTGCCGTAAATCTAATTATATTTAATTATATTTAAATATTATAAGCTTTTATAAATTTACTGCAGCAATAAAATTTCTGATAGTTCAATTTAATTTCTGTCAGTGAGCAAAGTACGCCTTCAGTGTGTCCTTATTGATTTATATTCTTTGTGCTTGTTTTTATATATTATTTGAGATTAGTTCCTCAACGAAAAACTAATTACGATGAATGTTTATGATGCCTTAAGATATCAATATCTCGATTATAATGTTAAAAGCTCTATTGAGATGTATTCCAACATGACAGGAGTTGGAAAATTAATAGATTGATCGACTTACCTGTAAGGATGATCGATCTGAATTATTCGAGCTGTTGTCCGAAATGATTATTACA
This sequence comes from Diaprepes abbreviatus, assembly GCA_034092305.1. Lineage (NCBI taxonomy): Eukaryota > Metazoa > Arthropoda > Insecta > Coleoptera > Curculionidae > Diaprepes > Diaprepes abbreviatus. Next base: position 9,464,881 of record JASJET010000076.1, read on the forward strand.
CACTGTAGTACGCATTAGTCCATACCTACTCAGCACAATTTTTAAAGATAAACAAAAATTTCCTGACTCGTCTTGTGTTTAGGTGACCCACTTAATCTTCATTGTATTTGTCTAGTTAATTACATCGTAGGGAAGCGAAATGGGGAGGGAGGGTTGTAATAATCATTTCGGACAACAGCTCGAATAATTCAGATCGATCATCCTTACAGGTAAGTCGATCAATCTATTAATTATTCTTCGCTGTTGTCCTTCATGATTATTACACACTGTAGATGTTCAAAGTATAAATGCACGATCTAATTAACAATTATTTTATTTATAATAGAAACAATTTCTTGGCGAAAGTTTCTACAAAAAAAAATTTATAATAATTATAATACATAATATAACATTTAAAAACTAGTGTAAACAGTTCGCACCTAATATAGAAATGTATAATTGTATAAATTATACATATCCATCATCACTTATACTAATAATAATGACTCTGGTAATGTAAATAACATCCCTTAATAGGATAAACAGTTTCAGTCATAAAATAACGTAACAAGAACAAAAAAAAATCAACAAAAGAAACAAAACATATTAAACTTAATAATACTGATCTAATGACGCAGCAACACTACTGCGGTATGATAGATCTAGCGAATGCTTCAGGGCAAGAAGTTATTGGCCTATTATAAAATCTTACGAATACGTTAGATCTCTGAGGCCAGCCTGCTGCCTTCCTAATTATTTCAATATTTACCCCTGCCCGTAGGGCTGCAGACGTACTAGCATGCCTAGTAGTGTGTGCCGAAAACTTTGTTATATCTATACCACATTTCTGTAAAATATTTTTAATCCACCTGCCTAGGGTTTTTGAACTAGCTGGATGAAGAGGTTTTCTTCATGTTAAAAAAAATTGATCGTGTTTTTGCTGGAAGGTTTTTGGATATAATACGAAATCGTTTTAGCAACACACAGACTAGGTTTCTCAGAAAAAATAGGAAAAATCATTAAAGGTATTTCTAAAACCTTGTTAGCCTGTTTGATATTTTTTTTTTTTTTTTTTTTTTTTTTTTATACAGATCTTTGATAGGGTCTGCATCCTGTGAGCAGAAGTAAGAGCTAATAAGGTAACAAGTTTATAACTAAGGATTTCTAATGATAATTTATCCAAAGGAAATAAACCTTCTAAATAAGTCAATACAACACTGGGATCCCAGGTAGCTGCATATTTTGGTTGTGATGGGTTTATGTTGAAAACCCCTTTAAAAAATCTTTTTTAAAATTATTTCATCCTGTTTGTTTGGAGAAAATAATAAAGATAAGGCTACTCTGTGGGTATTCAAGGAAGAGAATAATAACCCGCACTTTTGAATTTCTAAAAAATATTCCAATATTATCTGTAAATTATACTGATATGGATTATGATTGTTTTTTGCACAATATCCACCATTTTTTCAAGCACTTATCATATTGTTTTATGGATCCCTCAGCCAAGGAGGCCAGTAAAGTCGAAATTGCTGTTTCTGGTGGACATACGTCAATTACTTTTTAAGAAATCGTTGTTGTTAGTATTTTCGGCCTGGTCATCGCAACCTTTGCGATTTTCGTGAATTTTCTGCAACATCTGGAAGAAATTTCAGTAAGACATTACGTCAATTACTGAAAATAAAATTAAAGTAAGACATACGTCAATTACTTTTTAAGAAATCGTCAAAAGGATGAATTTTTAACAATTGGAAATACTTAATTCTTTAAAACGAGGATACCAATTTTGACTAGGTCGGTCTAGTACTACTAATATCCCAGTGGCCTCATCCTGGATAATGTTTTACAGAACTCTGCCTATTAATGAAAATGGTGGAAATGCATAGAAGTAAAAACCATTCCAATTTATAGTAAATGCATTCACGCATATTGATTCTGGATCAGGATGCTAAGATATAAATCTCGGACATTTCTTATTTTGATAGCTAGCATATAAATCAATATCCGGACTGCCAAATTTATTAGTATATTATCGTGTAATTCATATTCCGTAAACATATCTTTCCTGCGTGATTTTGAATTAACTATGTTTTCTGAAGAATTTATATAAGATGCTTGTACGAAGATATTTTTTCGTTCACACCAGCCCCAGATCTCTCGAGAAATTTCATTAAGGTTCTTATATTGAACGCTCCCCATTTTGTTAATGGTAGCTATAGCTGTAACATTATCTATCCTTAACAATCTATTCTTATTAAAAATGTTTTTAATAAAGAATTGTAAGGCATTAAAAGCTGCTAATAATTCCAAATAATTTATATGGAACAATTTCTCGTCCTGATTCCAGAAACCATGTGTTTTAGAACCTTCATAACTTGCTCCTCATCCAGTCTTAGAAGCGTCTGAATAAAGTATTATATCAAAAGTTTTACTTTTAATGGACTGTTTACAATTTGGAATATTATTTAATCACCAAAGAATTTCCGTCCATAAATATTTTGGAATAAGCATATTTGCACTATAATTATTTTTGTTGAGAGAAAGAGCTATATATTTTTCACGTTCTTAATTTTTTAGATGTAACCAGCCATATTTTATTATCGGTTTTGTGGCTACAAGTAAACCAATTAATTTTGCTACTTCTCTGGTTTTACATATTTTTTATTTAAAAAAAGTGTATTACTTTTTCTTTTTCTGGTATACTAAGTGTCATCTCTAAACTATTAATTTTAACTATGTTTCTTTCTCTTAAATATTTTAGTACTGGTCTGGGAATTTTGGTAAAAATATATGGACCCAAATTTAGACCAAAAATAAACAATTGAATTCGTAAGTTTTGTTTTCAAAACGAAAACGTAAGTACTTTCTATACATTCACTGAAAAATAGATATCTTTTAGGTCTATACTGGAGAAATAACAATTATATGTTACCAACTTTCATCCATCCTATAATCCTCCAACTTAAAATGAGGAGCTATAATATATTTATTCAAATTTTTGAAATTTAAAATAAATCTATATTTTCCATTTGGTTTTTTAATAAGAAAAAACGAGGATAAAACTCCCCTTTTACTGTGCGACATTCTGAAATAGCCCCAATTTTAATTAAATCGGTAATTGTTCGAATATAATTCGGCATTTGACATTTATTTATGTCAATTCTTGGAAGAACATACTGAACGGGGTTGCATTCAAAAGGAATTGAAATCCCTTCAATCCAATCTAAAATAATACAATTGTTGGTTACGTCCGTGCGTCATTTATTTATTTACCTTGTATTGAAGGCAGCCAGCGTATCCAATTTTTATTTCCGACTCTCGTATGTTGTCCGAAAACTCCTCCGTTGTTGATTTTGATTTTGTCTGATTATGTTCGAATCTTCTGTGATTATTCTTTTCCTTGAGTTGTTTGGAGGGCGCTGAAAGTTTAAATACTGTTTACTTCGAATTCTTCTGTCTTGTTGTTGTAAGTCAGAAGGTCCAGGTTGATTTTCAGGTACTATTCTATGAAACCATGTCTTTTTATAAGACGAATCAAATTTTAGTTCTTTGGCTGTCTTTGTGATTAATTTGTCCGACTGAATCGACTCTTGGAGTTTTTTAGCAAAAAGATAATCATCAATAATACACTTATTAATAATCTTCCTTTTATCCTCTTTTAAAAAAGAGTTTAATTAGAAATCGCCTGTGATTTGATAGTTGACGAAAATGATCGCAGAGGAGTTATCCACTGTCTGCTAGTGTTGAAATTATTTCGCTTGTGTCAATTTTCTGTGGGTCTTTTAATATGCCTGATATTAATCGCCCTGTGGCAGAAAGCACACCTGCCAATTGTTCCTGTACCTGTATAATAAACTTATCTTGGCTCTTAGCGTCCCGACTAAGGCATTTTCCTATTTCATAATTTAATTTGAGAGTTTGAAATGAGTTGCAGTTACCTGGAATTGGGTATTTATTAACCAATTCGATAATTATATTTCTGTCAATTCCATTTTCTATATAATTCTTTAATTTCTGTAATACCAGAAAAATATTCAGTAAGACATTACGTCAATTAATGCAAGAACCAGAAAAAAATTCAGTAAGACATTACGTCAATTACTGCAAGAACCAGAAAAAAAAAATGCAGAAAAAATTAGTAAGATATTATGTCAATTACTACAATTGCGACAACATTTCAGTAAGACATTACGTCAATTACTGAAAGAATTGGAGAAAAACATCAGTAGGACATTACGTCAACTACAAAATATTGCTATTTTTACGTAACAAGACAGGTGTCAATTGTTACAACATTCAGTAAGACATTACGTCAATGACTGAAAGAATTGGAGAAAAAAATCAGTAAGACATTAGGTCAATTACTGAATACTACTATTTTTACGTAACAAGATAGGCGTCAATTGTTACAACATTTCAGTAAGACATTACGTCAATTACTGAAAAAATTGGGGAAAAACATCAGTAAGACATTACGTCAATTACTGAATATTGCTATTTTTACGTAACAAGACAAGCGTCAATTGTTACGCCAATTGTTACAACATTCAGTAAGACATTACGTCAATTACTGAAAGAATTGGAGAAAAAAAAATCAGTAAGACATTACGTCAATTACTGAATACTGCTATTTTTACGTAACAAGACAGGCGTCAATTGTTACAACATTTCAGTAAGACATTACGTCAATTACTGAAAGAATTGGGGAAAAACATCAGTAAGACATTACGTCAATTACTGAATATTGCTATTTTTACGTAACAAGACAGGCGTCAATTGTTACAACATTTCAGTAAGACATTACGTCAATTACTGAAAGAATTGGGGAAAAACATCAGTAAGACATTACGTCAATTACTGAATACTGCTATTTTTACGTAACAAGACAGGCGTCAATTGTTACAACATTTCAGTAAGACATTACGTCAATTACTGAAAGAATTGGGGAAAAACATCAGTAAGACATTACGTCAATTACTGAATATTGCTATTTTTACGTAACAAGACAGGCGTCAATTGTTACAACATTTCAGTAAGACATTACGTCAATTACTGAAAGAATTGGAGAAAAAAATCAGTAAGACATTACGTCAATTACTGAATACTATTATTTTTACGTAACAAGACAGGCGTCAATTGTTACAACATTTCAGTAAGACATTACGTCAATTACTGAAAGAATTGGAAAAAAAAATCAGTAAGACATTACGTCAATTACTGAATACTGCCATTTTTACGTAACAAGACAGGCGTCAATTGTTACGAGTTTATTGTAACCAAAAAACAAAGTAAGATATACACCAATTACTTTTGAGTGTATTAATATACCTACCTTGAATGTCACTGTCACTGTCACTGTTTTCACTGGTCTGAATATAATTACGAACTTCAAGTTCAATTGCCCTTAATTTTGATAATAAAAAAAATCATATTTTTTATTTCTCTTTCTTCGCTTTTCCAAATTTCGGTTAACTTTACATCTTGACTTTACCGTATTTCCCTCACTTTCCGAGTCAGAAGTTGATAGAATTCTTTTCCTAATTACCTTGGGCATTTTTTTCGTCAATTTTAGAAATATATTAACGACACGAATGAAAAGATGTGTGCTGACCGGCACAAACAAATACAATGAAGATTAAGTGGGTCACCTAAACACAAGACGAGTCAGGAAATTTTTGTTTATCTTTAAAAATTGTGCTGAGTAGGTATGGACTAATGCGTACTACAGTGTGTAATAATCATGAAGGACAACAGCGAAGAATAATCTACTATTTACCGAATACAGAAGGAGAAAAACACGACTGGAATTGTTAGTACTCCCAAGCTACATTCGATCACACAAACTGTAATCAAAGGAGTTGTATATACATTTTATTATGAGAAGCAGATCCCAACCATCAACAAAATTCTAAATAAAATCAATGAAGATCGGGATTTACTTAAAACTAAAAGAACTGAGCTCCAGAAATTGCTCAGAGAACTTGATTTTTGCTGGGAAAAACCAGATAGGAAATCTGTTCTTATAGATCGTCCGGAAAATGTCCGTTGGAGAAGGAAAAATCTCTCTCAAGTAAAAGGTAGAGTTGCTAGAAATAACACAACTTACAAAATTAGTAATTTAACTGAACTTTTGAAAGATTTTTTTGAATAAACTTAGTGCAGAAAATTGGGAAGAATCCAGATAATAAAAGAATAAAAGAAAATGGGGAAACTCGATCTCATGATCGGTGAGATAGAGGAATCAATTATAATTAATTTGAGCGAAGATAGCTTCACTGACTTTGATTACAAATTAGATACGTAATGTTTACCAGCGTAACACACAATTTATTATTTAAATTTTCTGTAACATATAAAAATTAATTACATTTGAATCTCTTTTTAGTGTTTAATTTTAATTCTGCAGATAGTTTAAAAAATAAATAAACTGAAACGTCAAATATCCTAAAAATGTTTTTAATTTATAATAAAATGACCGATAGCTCCAAAAAAATTTTAATATTATATGGACGAATTTATTTTTTTATATATGTTTACATTCTTGTATTTTTGACAATGGGCATTTTGTAAGTATTTAAATTATAACTTAGAATTTTTTGAGAGAAATAGGCTACGTTTTAGTCTGAATGTACCTAAAACGGTTTCTATGCCAAAATCAAAATTATTAAAAATAATAAAAATAATGTTGTGATTTGTGTTAAATATGTCAAAATTATCTATATTTTCTAATGTATGTGAATGATTAAGAAATCATTTTACGTTTTTAACCGAAATAATATTCTATGCTATAAATACTTAGGGATAAAAGAATCCTTTTTCCGACGCCTATGACAAGGATTAAAATTCTTTTTAACACTTCACATCCAAATATATCTATTCTATCCAAATAGCCGATTATTATAGACCGGTATTTTTGATTTCTAACCCTTTCCTATGAAAAATATATGTGTCTAACAGATTTTGCCAAAGACATCGGAATAAAGAAGATAGTTTGCGAAGAAAAAAAAAGGTAAAAAATTATTTATTGCTCTCTCTAGTTCTTGAATAAACTATAGTATAAGAGGCAAAATCGAGTCTATTTTCCTGAACTCAAAGCTCTTGGGGGGGGCGATCGCCCCCACCGCCCCCCCCCCTTGGATCCGCGCCTGTATATATATATATATATATATATATATATATATATATATATATATGTTCATTTAACTGAATCTAGTAATCTATACCTGAAGTCCATAATTTCTGTCGGTGACTCAGTTATTATCGGTTACCAAAGCGACGAAGAGGCGGAATAAACCTCACATGCAACTATAAACAATTTAAAACTGTCGATCTTTTAACAAGGCAGATACTAAAACTTAAAACGCATTATTGTCAAATTTCGTGAATCTTAAATAGAAATCAGCTGATTGAATTTAAAATAGTACGGTGTACCGACCAACATGTACGGGGTTTTTTATTTCAAAGATAATGGATGTGGCAACACACATACATGGAACGTCCATCTTGAATAGTCTGGGTTTTCTCATTATCTGGATATTTTATTGATTTATTAATAATTTATAGATAGATTCTGGGAGTTCACATACTTAATACTAAACTTTTGCTGTATAGAGATACTGTGTTGCGTAAAAAAAAAAGTACATTATAGTGTATTATAGTATACATGTGGTGCATATATTTGTGGTATTCACAAACTTTCAACTAGTGATGCACCTACAAAAAAATAGTGAATTTATGTTAAAAGAACGAACAAAGATTAAAAATGTATACTGTGGTATTTGGGAACTAAACCCTGACGTAACCACTTTGGATGCTGCATTTTAACGAAAATTTCTTCAGACACCTTGTTCAGGACCATTATAAAGAAAACGGCAACAAAAAAGCAAAGCAGATAAGAGAACGGAAAAAAATAATCCTGAAGGATGATATAAAACATATCATTCGTCGCAAAGACTATAGTTTCCTTTTCAAAAATAAAATACCAACATTAACAACAATTAAGACCGAAATTAATAATGACAAATTTTTACATAAAATCTCATTAACAGTTTTGAAACGACCTTTGAAAGAAATGAATTTTAGATATCTTAAACGGAATCGAAAAAGTCTACTAATTGAGCAGAATGAAATTGTTTTAAGGCGGCGTAAATATTTTGAAAAACTACGGGAGGTCCCGAAAAAAGAGAAAAAAGTGATTTACACTAACGAAACGAGGCTTAATGAAGAGCACATGGTTGAAAAGGTATGGCGAAAGTTCGAAGCAAGCATTTATGGAAGGATTTTCTCAAGTACTACGCAATTCTAGTAGAGAAGCTCGTCGTATTATAATAATATTAGAAGTGTGTCTGATTTCTTATATGACGGCCTTATGTTTTCGAATCTCGAAAAATAGGGGACTACCATGAAGACATGAGCGTGGAATCCGACTCAGTAATTGTAATGGACAATATCAAAATATTATTGAACGAGGCAATTACTAACGTGAGAGCCAGTGATTGGACAAAATGTTTCGATTATGTTAAACATAAGTTATTGTAATTATGTATTATGTGGTTGCAATAGTTCCCTGTTATGCCGAACAGTCCCGCGCAACCATTTTCCAGAAAAATGCTAATATCTCGGAAAGTAGCTTTAAATTCAATGGGTTTTTTAATACTTATCATTGGAATTGTTACTTTTCTTGTCCTTAGTAGGTTTCTTTTTATAGAAAGAATTTTAATGTGACCAGAAAACTATGTATGGGACAAAAATGGCTTTACAGAAAATCACTCGGACAGCTGCTTCTAAATATGTAAAAGAAAGCGATCTTCCACTCCAGCTTTTTTGAAAAATCATCTTACGAGATAGACACAAGAAAATTCTTTCCTGCAGCATTTAAAATAATCTCGATTTGGTTCTGTCTAACTCATTTTGATTCGTCATTTGCAGATTATAGCTAGGAGGAGGATTTTGATATCATTCCAGGAATCATTTTCTGACTGCAAATAGTGAAATTTAAGTTAATTAAAAATTAGCCCTGCACCAATTCATTTAATATTTTTTTAAAATAATATTTTTAAAACATATATCTGCGTAATTATTATTTATAAACAATTCACTGTAGAAATTATTTGGATTTTGTATTGTGTCTCAAAATAATGGCTCATGCGAGAACAGTTTTATTAATTTTTTGCCTTTGGGGTATTTTCTAATTTGTTTATGCGCTTTTAGTAAAAATATTTACGTTTGATAATTAAAAAGCTTCAGGCTCCATTTATTTTTTTTTTATTTGAAAGAGAATTTTGCTTGGAATAATTAAATAATTAATAACTCTAGAAATAGAAATAAATTAAAAAAATCCATACGCCATACCAAATAACAATAAAAGATTAAAAAATAATACTCTTCTAAGAAAGGGCTAAAAAGCTAAAAGTAATTCTAGAAATTTTGTTATGAAGTCAATGCTAAATTAATACAGAAAATACTACACTTTGCAAACTTATATTCAGTATTGGTAGTTATTTACTTCGTTCACTATTAATTGAATAATTTTAAGAGACCCTGAACAAAGAAACTATTTAGTCCACTATGTTGAAAATTTCATATTAAACTTTTAGAAATTAATTTTAGATTCGTAATTTAAGATCTGGAAAACCGCTGAGCACCAATTTTGAAATAATTAGGAAAATGTATACTTTTTAAACAGTTATATTGGATCAACCATATAGAATTTAAAAAAATTTTAATTATTAATCTGCACCCCAAAAACTCCCTTGCAATAACTTGGATTAAAATCAGAATATATAAAATTTTTAATCGGTCATACTGGATTACGTATATATATATATATATATATATATATATATATATATATATATATATATATATATATATATATATATATTTATATATATATATATATATATATATATATATATATATATATATATATATAGAAGTGATTGTGTTTTGTAGCATTTCATCCAAACTGTGCAACCTCTAACACGGAAAGCATGTGATGAAAAGAAGTTTGCATACACTGTTCGCATTTTACTTCATTTACATACGGAGATGCATATAGTAGTATACATGTACTGAATGTGATTTCAGTACTACAACGGCATAATGTGAATATAACCACTGCTATTGCATCTCACACGGATGAATCCGTGAAAGCCGCATAAACGTATATAAGTCATCTGGCGGGAGGTTGGCGAAGTCATGTACATGCTTCCTTCCGCCCTGTCTTTTGCACAAACAGGTGCATATCGGTACCCTGGTGAGTCTAGTAGAGACGAGACATGTACTTCTGCCGTATCACTATAGCGAGAGGGTAAGTTTTGTCCTTCTTCTCGATATGGTGGTACAGGTAGGTTATTCATTCTATACGGCACGGAATATTGCGGCCAAAATAGGTGACTTTCAAAAAGTTTTACCTTTGAGATATATGGGGATCTAATATAGTTACTTTTTAAAGTTTATTATCACATTATACAGGATGTCCCAAAAGCTCTGAAAGAATCAAAATAGTATTTTTTTTAAATGGAACTCCCTGCATATTATTGCATTTTTTGATTCTCCGATCAAAATAAGTGTCTATTTTAGTTAGGTTAATAGTACCTAAACCTTAAGGGTTTTGGAATAAGATTATTTCAGTTACGTACTCGAAATGTACAGTGAAGTGTAACAATAAATCATATTTTATATCCCAATTATAATCAACTTTATACAGGGTGAAAAAAAATTAAGACTAGTCACATAAGAAATTGAAGTGGCTATAATGGAACATCCTTACACCATTCGATAGGTGTTCAAAAGGTAAATTTTCTGGTAAGGTAAAATGAATAGAGTTCTATTTAAATTAATCAAGTTGTAGCCATTTAAAGTTGATATTTGATTAGTTTTAATTTTTTGGCATGCTGTATAATATAGCAAATTTATTATAATTGGGATATAAAACATGATTTATTCTTACACATCACTGTTAATTTCGAGTACATAACTGAAATACTTCTTAAGTCTTTGAAACATGAAAATTAGGTTAGATTTTGTCAAAATTCAAATTATTTAAAAACCCCCAAGGTTTAGGTACTAAAGATCTTATGAAAATAGGTACTTAGTTTTATTGGAGAATCCATAAAATAATATACAGGGGTTTCATTTAAGAAAACACAACTTTAATACTTTCCGAGCTTTTGAAGATACCATGTATAACATGAACAGTAAATGCAAACTTCTCTCCATCATATCCTTTCTGTGTTAGAGGTTGCACAGCTAGAATAAATTGTAATAAAACGCAATTTATCCCATTCCAACACCATTGAGATGATGGCCCACCTGTACCACCATACCGAGAAGAAAGTCAAAACTTACCCTCCCCGCCACAGTGATACGGCAGAGGTACATGTTTCGTCTCTACTAGACTCATCAGGGTACCGACATGCACCTGGCTGTGCAAAGGGCAGATCGGAAGGAAGCATGCAAATACTGAAGCAGTGGATATATCCACATTATGCCGTTGTAGTGCTGAAATCACTTTCACTTTCCTTCCGCCCTGCCCTTTGCACAGCCAGGTGCATGTCGGTACCCTGATGAGTCTAGTAGAGACGAAACATGTACCTCTGCCGTATCACTGTGGCGGGGAGGGTAAGTTTTGACTTTCTTCTCGGTATGGTGGTACAGGTGGGCCATCATCTCTATGGTGGTGGAATGGGATAAATTGCGTTTTATTACAATTTATTCTAACTGTGCAACCTCTAACACAGAAAGGATATGATGGAGAGAAGTTTGCATTTACTGTTCGCTTTTTACTTCATTCAAATACGGAGCTGCATATAGTTGTATGTTTGCTGAATGTGATTTCAGCACTACAACGGCATAATGTGGATATATCCACTGCTATTGCATCTCACACGGGGGAATCCGTGAAAGCCGCATAAACATATATATATATATATATATATATATATATATATATATATATATATATATATATATATATATATATATATATAATATATATACATATATACAGAACCAAAATACGTGACTTTCAAAAAGTTTTACTTTTGGGATATATGGGGGTGTAATCTGACAATCTGAGTGTAATAGTGTTTATATAGTTGACGTTTCAGAATTTACAGGATGCTTACTTAAAATTATAGAGCATATTTTCATATAAGTTAAATTATTAAAAAAAAAAGTCAAAATTTCATTAAGAAATAAAGAAATCTTTCTGCCGAATTTATATATATATATATATATATATATATATATATATATATATATATATATATATATATATATATACATGATAGTTTGAAATTCAAAAACGGCAGCCATCCAAGAAACCAGACACACTTCCAATATGACTTGTTATAAGACGACGACATTTCCACTAGGATTGCGTAGTCCTTACGAAACTCCTTCCACAAATGCCTGTTCCGAACTTTTAAAGTCCGACCTAGCCATACATTCCCAACTGTATACCCTTCATTGAGTCATTTTTCGTCAGTGCAAAACAAATTTTTCCTGCATTTTGTGAAATTCCCGCATTATTTCCAAATATTTTCCTCGCCATAAAACAATTTCATTCTTCTCAATTAGTAAGTTTTTCCGATTCCTTTTAAGATGTCTAGCATTCATTTCTTCTAAAGTTCGTTTCAAAAATCTTAAGGATATTTTAGGTTAAGATGTGGTAATTATTAATTTCTGTTTTAAATTCTTTTAATATTGGTATTCCTTTTTTGAAAAAGAAACTATGGATTTTGCGACGAATGGCGTATTTTGTGTCATCGTCCAGGAATGTTTTTTTCCGTCGTTTTGTCTGCTTTGTTTTTTGGTCATTTTCTTTAAAATGACCATTTAAAACTGTTAACCCCGTGGGCCAAGAAATTTTCGTTAAAGTGCCACCCACATAATTCTGTAACATCTGAAGTGGTTACTTTAGAGTTTCGTTCACAAATTCTATGGTAAACATTTTCAATCATTATTCGTTCTTTTAACGTCAATTTACTATTTTTTTTCTGTAGGCGTACCACTACTTGAAGTTTTGTTAATATCCATAGTTTAATACAGATATATACACTAAATATCCAGTATAATACAGTTTAATAAAAAAAAATTCACACTAAAATAATATTTATATACAACCAAATTATAGTCATTAGGATGTGAACTAATATAGTCTATAAATAAATTAATAATAGTTCAACAAAACATTCAATCAATACTAAAACTCAGTAGGGACGCTTATTTTCAAGTCTATGCAAGATGGAGATTCCGTGTATGTGTGTTGCCACATCCATTATCTTCGCGATAACAAACCAAGTACTGTTAGTCGGCATCATCGCTCTATTTTAAATGCGATGAACTGATGGCTATTTAAGGCTAGCGAAATATGACAACAATGCGTTTTAAGCTTTTGTTCCCTGTGCTATTAATAGAACAGCAAAGTTTTAAATTATTTATATTTTTTAATACTTGCATGAGATATTTATTCTGCCGCTTCGTCCCTTTGATGACCGGTATTACAGAAATTATGGACTTTAGGTATAGACATACCCTAACCTAAAATCGTAAAAGCAATAAAAATAAAACAAGGTAGTGTCGACAACTATCTTTTATTTACAAAAGAATTGTATATTGTACAGAATCATAATAGGAAACTTTATAATAAACCTTTTTTGAAATATACTAAGTTCACTTGCTTGATGTATTTATTTTCTTGACCTACGAAAAGGCTAAGCGAAATTAAATTTAAGCATATTTTCCTATTCCCTAGACGGTCAAATCCTTGTATTGGGAAGATTCTCTCGGAGTCACACATTTCAAGATGTGCCTAAAGCAGCAAAACATAAATCAATTAAAGGGGTTTGCTAGACCCTTTAACCAAACCCTTTGTACTAATTGACATGTCCTAAGAACTTATATCTGTTTAACGAACTAAATGGGCATTTTAAGTTATTTAATGAAAATGTTAGTTCGGATTGGGAACTACAGGCATTATTTATGGAAATTTAAAAATTATGTTAGGTAGCCAGAAGATACAGCTATGGGCAAAAGTATAGAAAGATTTGTTTTCTGCTTATATTTGTAACACTTGGTTATCACTAATAAATTATATATCAAAAAATAAACATACACTGTTGATCTCCATAAAAGCGTCATTTCTTCTTCTGTTTTGGGGAACATAGTATTTTGTAATATGTCGCAATACATAAATCAATTCATTTTTCCAGTTATTTTCACTATCAGGCCGTTCCAGACCTGAAAATGCACACAAACCATAATACTGCCACTCCCATGCTTCACAGTAGGTTTGTGGTACTTAATATCAAATTTTTTTCTACAGGCCTTCAAACAAATGTCCTTCCGTCTGAATCAAATATTTCAAATTTACTTTCGTCACTTCAAAGCAGTTTTGAGGTGTCGAATTCAAATGCCCCTGAGCAAACTGAAGCCTAGACTTTCGATTTTTTTTTGGAGAGTAAAAATTTTTTGACAGCAACTCTTCCAAACAATCCTACTTTACAAAGACGTCTTCTCACAGTTCGAGCGGTTATGTCTGTGTTGAAATGTTCACGAATTTCTGCACTAATTTGAACAGATGACTTATGCAGATCAGTCGAAATTCTTTTAATGCACTTTTCAAAATAGGGGGGTAGTTTTTCTAGGACGACCTGACTTTGGCAGATTATTAACATTTCCCAGTAACCGATACTTGTTTAGAATTTTCGAAACAACACCCTCAATGAAAATTAAATTTTTTGCTATAGTGCATTGCTTTACACTTTGTCTTTTTAACAACTCTAAGTCTGAACCCTTTCGACAAATACTTATTTTTGCCTATTCTTAATACAATCATTTTAAATTTTAGATATGCACAGAAGAAATAATCTTTTCACACATATGTTTCCAAGACATAAACAAAAAAGGCAGATAAGAGAGGAATGTGTATAGTCCATAATGTAAACATGTGATTATATTCAATGTCTTAACAAATATATAAAACAAACGGCACAAATGATTGTTGAATACGAGGCGTTCTGAAAAAATGTGCAAAATAAAAAATATTTTCATTCTCTTGTCCATGACTGTATATATATTTTTGTTTTAATTAGTGTATTTAAGTTATTATTTTCGATATTTTTTCAATAGTATATTAAGAAGAAGGAGGGCTATAAATAACAATACAAGATTGTGATGTTTTTTTATCTTTTAAAACGAATGCATGACTTTGGTGAATTCTTAGACTCCAATGTTCATAAAAATACTTAAAAATAATATCATATAAAAAGTTACTCTACATTAAGACATAATTTTGAATGTATAGAAAGGAATTCTTTTTAGTCAAGTGTAGGAAAGAGTGGTATATAATAATAAATAGTACATAATAAAAAAATATTATTTACTTTAAATTTGCCACCGAAATGCCAACAGCACTGCTACATGCTTTCATTGTATTTCAGTGTATAGCTTTCATCGACTACTAAAAGTCTATTAAAGAAATTATGCCCCCTTGTCTGATTTAATACATTGGAAAAAATTAGTAGCAAAAAAACCAAGTCAATGTGTCCCAACAATTTTTTATAAAACCCACCGTTTTTTAAATATTAAATTTTTTCTACGCTATACATCTTCATTGTGTAGAGTCCATTGCAACTATATAAATAGAATCATCCCCATTCTTATACACATTGATTTGAAATAACTCCATAAAAATACAGTCTAGGAACAACTCCCATAATGTATTTGCAGTTAGGGCTGTTAAAAAATATGTCGGATTTTGGATATATTTTTATTTTTAGATATATTTATATCGAAATTCGATATATAGTCCGAAAATGTGTTACGCCTTGTATTCAAATATATTATACTAGTTTACTACACAAATTACATGAAATGTTTCTCTTGAAAAATAGTTCTAAACAATTGAAGAATTTACCGTTGACGATATATTTTGCATCTCGCTATTTTTCATTAATTAAAGTAACTGAATTAAATTAAAGAAACATGTGCATTTTACAAAAATAACATCATCAGCAACTACCATAACTCCTCTTCCCCACTTTGAGAACCTGCCATAGAATATAAAGGCTGCATTAGACTTGTCGAATGCAGACGAAATTATATGCGATTTTAAAAGAATACGTAAGTAAGCAAAAAAGAATGAAAAGAAGGATAGTATCGCTTACATAATTTACGATAATATAGTTTAAATAATTAACGCAAAAAATGGAAAATAACTTATTTTAAAAAATATCGACGCCGATACCCATATTTTTTCACTATCGATACAGCGTCCTAAAAATACTTGTCTTAAAAATCCATAGTTCCAAAAAATGCATAGATATTTCCAAGTATCGATATTCTATTAATAGTCCGATCTGATCAACAGTACCTTTTGGTTTTCAGGCTGGCATTACGTTTGTCGATTACGGTTTGAAATTATTGATTTTTTTCTGTACTTATTCGTACTTTACAAGTTTAAGTAGTACTGTAAATACTTTTTCGATAAGGAATAGATGTTATGTACTCGATTGTGAGGGAAATTACTCAAATGATCAGACGAGGCGGTTAAAATGGCAGAAGTTATTCGTAGCAAATTTTTATCAGTAGTGAAAAGAGAAGATTTTGTGACTGTAATCTCACATTCTTGTTCTGGGAGTGTAATAAACAAAGAGGAATTTATCTGGAAGATATCTCAACAAGATTCCAAAACGGGTAAGAAATAATTTATTGAGGTGATTGTTTATTACATGATGAAAATTCATGTTACGTATATAATATGAAAAAACCAAACTGTTTTTTACCTAAAATCATACTTCAAATGTTCACTACAATTTTTGTAGCACTGCTTCTTCATCATATATATATATATATATATATATATATATATATATATATATATATATATATATATATATATATAGGTGTTTATGCGGCTTTCACGGATTCCTCCGTGTGAGATGTAATAGCAGTGGATATGTCCATACTATGCCGTTGTAGTGCTGAAATCACATTCAGCAAACGTACTATATGCAACTCCGTGTATGAATGAAGTGAAATGCGAACAGTAAATGCAAACTTCGTTCCATCACATCCTTTCTATGTTAGGAGTTGCACAGTTTGAATAAGTTGTTATAGAACGCAATTTATCCTATTCCACCACCATCGAGATGACGGCCTACCTATACCACCATACCGAGAAGAAAGTCAAAACTATATAAACGCTATCCAGCGGGAGGTCGGCGAAGCCGCGTTCAGTGTTGAATACTTCCTTCCGTGCTATGCACAGACAGGTGCATGTCGTTACCCTGATGAGTCTAGTAGAGACGAAACGTGTACCTCAACCGTATCACTGTGGCGGGGATCTTTTGATTTTTTCTTGGGATTAGGTTCATATTTAAAATACAGATTTCATTGCTCTGACGTTTCGTTCTTTATTTAGAACATTTTCAAAAATAATCGTCATTTGACTTCCATAATTCCATTCTATCTTTTCAAGGAATGTCATGATCTCAATCAGTATAGTAGCTTTCACCCTTGCTATGTAATATGTATTGATTTTCTTGAACCGTTAATATTTATCTTTATTTTTGATTTTTTCTTGGGTTTAGTTATTTAGAACATTTTCAAAAATAATTGTCATTTTACTTCCATAAAAATCAATACATATTACATAGCAAGGGTGAAAGCTACTATACTGATTGAGATCATGACATTCTCTGAAGAGATAGAACGGAATTATTGAAGTCAAATGAAGATTATTTTTGAAAGTGTTCTAAATAAAGAACAAAACGTCAGACAAATGAAAACTGCATTTTAAAATTGAACCCAATCCCAAGAAAAAATCAAAAGTAAAGATAAATATTAACGGTTCAAGAAAATCAATATATATATATATATATATATATATATATATATATATATATATATATATATATATATATATATATATAGTATAGGAATTAATTTTTCTTGAACCATTAAATATATTTTTAGTTGGTTATTTTTTTGGGAATATGGTTCATTTTATATTGAAACTACATATATAAAGTAGTAATACTTATTGTATATATATATTTTTATTTTTCAGGACGTTTCGATTCTTTCGAATCTTTTTCAACTGACGGTTTCGGCGAATGCTACAAAAATGTACATTTTTAATATTATTATATATGGAATAGGAGGTTAAAAACTTACCATTAAGAACAGAGATTTTTGTTTTAAACAAAAATTAATTACATCATAAACCAATTATAATCACTCACTTTTTTGTGTATTCACTTTTCAAAAGTATTTTTACAGTCCAGTTAGAAGAATGGACACTACATTTTTAACCCTATAACTGCCTTGACTTGACTGAATGTGGAACCCAGATGGTGTATGTTTTAAGTACTTTAAGTAGCGTAAAAAGTTTGGGCCTTTTAATTGAAGTGATATTTTTCTGAAAAAATATCGTGATTCAATTTAGGAGAATTGAAGGCGGAGAATTATTCTTATTTATTGTTTTATTTATTTTAGAAATTCCCTTATATTGGTTTATTTTAATATGTTGAAATAAATTTGATTTAGATTATTGGTGTCTGTTTTATCGTTTACGGCGTTCGGATTTTTTTTTTATTGCAATCATTTCGTAAAATTCTCGTTTTCCTTTGTTAGTTTCAGTTTTCAAGATTTTTGTATTTTCATAATCAAAGGTGTGTTTGTGTTTCATTTCGGCTATACCAAAAAATCAAGATTCATATATTTTAAACAAATTTAACAGCTATCATGAAAAATTACAATTTACCATAGAATTTGAAAATAATAACCACATAAATTTCCTAGATATGACATTGCATCACAAAAATAATACAATACTAACTGAGTGGTACACAAAATCTACATGGTCTGGTCGCTACCTCAACTAAAATTCCCAACACCACATGGCCCAAAAAAAATCAGTAATAATTAGAATAGCCGATAGAGCCATCATCCTTAGTAGTTCCGAATTTAGAAACAACTGCATCAAAAAAGCAAAAGAGGTCCTTATGACAAACTCTTACCCAAATAAACTAATTAATAAAATTTTTAAAGAAAGGCTAGAAAAATACAAACGTGGAGACACTAAAACAGAAAATTTAGAACACAATAAAACTAAAAAACAATATCTTTCCTTGCCATACATACCAAAACTTTCCGAAAACTTTCAAACTTTTTTTAAAAAACATAATATAACCACTAGTCATAAGGGCCATAATTTACTTAAAAGCAATTTTAGCAAATTAAAAAGTGACATTCCAAAAAACAGAAAATCAAATGTTGTCTACCAAATACCCTGCAAGGATTGTCCATCGAATTATATCGGCCAAACTAGTCAGTATCTGCAAAATCGTCTAAATGGACATAAATATGACAAAAAAAATATTACAGCCCTAAAAAAAATTGGTTTATGATGTAATTAATTTTTGTTTAAAACAAAAATCTCTGTTCTTAATGGTAAGTTTTTAACCTCCTATTCCATATATAATAATATTAAAAATGTACATTTTTGTAGCATTCGCCGAAACCGTCAGTTGAAAAAGATTCGAAAGAATCGAAACGTCCTGAAAAATAAAAATATATATATACAATAAGTATGACTACTTTATATATGTAGTTTCAATATAAAATGAACAATATTCCCAAGAAAATAACCAACTAAATATATATATATATATATATATATATATATATATATATATATACGTATATAAATATATATGCAGGTTGGTATTTTAAATGGAACACCTTGTGTATTCAAGTCACGAGACTTGGTCCAGTTTTTTTGCATATAAAGTCCCTATGGGATTTGTGTTTACCAAAAGAATTGTATTAATTGGCATTCATTTAGACAAGGTTATAAATCAACATGAGTCATACTATTTACAATATTTCTTCATTTTTTATATTTGAAATTTGTTTCCCTTTCAACGGAAGCATTTTAAAAACACCCGAAAATATGTATCAATAATTTAAGACTAGAAATATTTTTTAAGATCTTGATTTAGAAAAGTTCAATTTTTGTAAATTTTTACTTTCATACAGTTATGCTTCATCATAAATAGAAAATAATTGCCATCGAAGTGCTTCCTGCTATTATACACAGAGCTGACCTGGTTTGCCTTTGTTGAATTTACAGCATTTTCCTAATGTAGGGTTGTGGAACTTAGAACTGTGAGTAATTTATTTGGGGTGTGATAACAATAGTTAATTGTGCTTTGAAGTACAGTGCAAGATACGCTAACAATATAATAAACAACTTGATCTATTGACGAACTGTTCATTGCGAAACGAAAAATGGTATAGAAAATATAGCAGGAGGCAAAATAATTTTATTTTGAATTTCTTTCAGATATTTTTGATTGTAACTTATTTTAAATATTCCATATCTACGGTAAATTATAAATTTAATAATTTATCTAACTGACGTTTTGTAGCATTGATTATCTCTATTCGGGTTAGTATACCTAGAGGTATATGTTATTCGATTTTCAGTAACCATAAAAATGATTAATATGACAATGACATATGAGTTTGTCACGCACATTTGTGTTAGATCGACTAATTTTTTTGGTACGCCCATTTCTAGCATTGCTAGCCATAGTCTGCTTCTTTTTACGGAGTCATATGCTTGCTGGAAATCCACAAAGATTTGGTGGACATCTCGGTTAAATTCCCAGTTTTCTTCCAATATTTGTCTGATCGTAAATATCTGGTCTATTGTTGACCTTCCAGCACGAAAACCGCATTGGTAGTCGCCGATAATATCTTCCACATAAGGCGCCAGTCTGTTTAGTAGAGTAATTGCCAGAAATTTGGTATGTTGTGTTGATAAGAAATATACCTGTATATTTTTCGAAATTGTTCCTTTCTTATGTATAGGTATTATGACACTTCCATTCCATTCCTCAGGCATTTTCTGTTGTTCCCATATTTTCAAAATAATTTCATATATTTTTTGATGTAGACCGTTTCCTCCCTTTTTTAGCAGCTCTCCATTTATACTATCGCTGCCTGGCGCTTTGTGATCTTTGAGTGATACTATAGCATTTTTAACTTCTTGAAGTGTTGGTGATGGCACTCTTATATCTGCGGAATGGAATGTAATGTCCTCTTCCTCTGTCCCATTTCAATTTAGAATTGAAAAATATTAAATAGGATTTTAGGGTATTTTCTAAAAAATCTAACTACTATTTTATATTAATTTTTAACACATTTTAAATCATCAAACAATAGAGCATTGTAATGCTCAATTTTCTTTCAAAAAATCATCCTAAAATGCTCAAAATTTCGAGCATGTATTAATCCTTAATTTTAATGTTCGCAGAGAAATAACAAAACCACCTTAATTCTTTTATAGCAGCATTATCTTGATTTAACTCTCCTTCTCCCTTTCCTCCCTTTTCTTCGTCAAGCTCATAAATTATAAACAACAAACGAATGCCGTCTAGAGTCCTTCAACTGTTTTCAAAGAACGAAAATAACAAAGTGGCTGATGCAACTTTATGTACAAGTAGGCGTTCGTCATTTGCTTTTGTTCAGTTAAAATCTATAGACGGGTAAGAAATTTGCAGTGTATTTGTACAAACACCGTCAATTTGCTTTTAGATGAATAATTAGACAATGGCCCCAGTTTTTATTACTTATTATATTACAAAATAATTATAGGTACAGGGTATTCGGAAATTCCAAGCGTATAATTTTAAAGGAGATTCTACATTTGAAGGTAAAAAAAAAATTCATATGAGCCTGCGTCATAAGGGAGCAATTGCCGTCGAACAAGGGTTTATATTTGATGTGTCTTTCAGTATTCAAGCTATCAATAAATGCTATTTTTTGATGTGAAGATTAAGCGGTAAATTTAGTCAATCATTCGAACTGGGCGGCTTTCTGGTTTATTTATTCGTATTTAAACTTAAGAAAGAAACAGGCGAAGTGCGGAAAGACATACTCTATGGAAAATTGACTTTCGTCAGTAATAAAAATGTAACTTTTGTTTTTTTGCTGGAATGTGTTCATTTCGGCATTCTATAAAACATATCTCGATGATAACTCTTAAAGACCTGAGCAAAAAAAAATGGCGGACCAAAAATGGCCACAATTTTCGGTTTTTTAAGTTTATCTAAAAAAGTAAAAGTTGTATGAAAAAAAAAACGGTTTTTTTTCAAAAATACATAATGGCGTGGCAAATGAATATTAAGGGCTCAAATTTGCAAAAAATGCTTTTTAATGCTTGTGCTTTACCCGTGAATTTTTGGGATCCAAGAAATACACTTTCGTACGATCTGTGAACCTTCGAAAATTGGGCCGAATCTAATCAAAAATAGTTGCTGCAGGTCGCTGTGGGCGGGTTGTCATAGTTCAGGCGCATTATTTATCGGCGCTTCAAGGAAACTTATGCAAAACAAGTAATATTTATAATATTGATGTTATTTTATTAATTTATATGATAGTAACAATTTGTTTAGTCACTTTAATTATTAATTTGTTTATTAACAAAATTTTTACAAAAAATTTTAGAGAAAATCATACAAATATTCATTTATATATTACCCATTCTACTATTTTTTTCCTTTATATTATTATTATCTAACAGTGTATTAACAAAATTTTTACAAAAAATTATAGGGAAAATCATACAATTATTCAATTATATATTACATATTCTACTGTTTTTTTCTTTTATATTATTATTATCTAACAGTGTATTAACAAAATTTTTACAAAAAATTATAGAGAAAATCATACAAATATTCAATTATATATTAGATATTACATTGTTTGTCCCTTTATATTATTATTACCTAATAGTTTATTAAATATCAGCAAATCATATAAAAAACTAATAATAATATATAATACCTCATACAAATATTAAATAATACAATAAAATTACGTGCGAAAATCATACAAATCAATTATACATTCATCTTTCTTTTTCTTTCTATTACTTCTTTGCAATAGGCGTCCATTTCATCATCGCAATTACCATTCTCACTTACATCGCACATACCATTTTCATCATTATTCTCAGTTCTATTGTACATATCATTTTCATTATTATTAACACTTTCTAAATCGCAGGAAATAAAATTTTCAAAGCAATTATCGCACTGTCCATCACAGTGTTCACACAGATCTGTACATTTCACAAATTTCTGAAATGTTTTGAAAAATTTTGTTAATAAACTATTAGGTAGTAATAATATAAAGGGAAAAACAATATAATATATAATATATAGCTGAATATTTGTATGAGTTTCTCTATAATTTTTTGTAAAAATTTTGTTAATATATTTAGATAATAATAATATAAAGGGAAAAAAACAATAGAATATGTAATATATAATTGAATATTTGTATCATTTTTTCTACAATTTTTTGTAAAAATTTTGTTAATAAACAAGTTAATAATTAATATGACTAAACAAACTCTTATTATTATATAAGTTAATAAAACAACATCAATATTATAAATATTACTTGTGATGCATAAGTTTCCTTGAAGCACCGATGAATAATGCGCCTGAACAATGGCAACCAGCCCACAGCGGCCTGCAACAGCTATTTTCGATTAGATTCGGCCCAATTTTCGAAGGTTTACAGATCGTATTGAAGTGTATTTCTTGGATCCAAAAAATTCACAGGTAAAGCACAAGCGTTAAAAAGTATCTTCAGCAAATTTGAGCCCTTAATATTCATTTGCCAGGCATTTATGAATTTTTGAAAAAAAAACTTTTTTTCATCCAAAATAATTTTTTTTTTTGAGATCGGAAATGATGCATCTAAATCCAATGCACGCACTGAAAAAATTTTATGTCCATCCGGTGAAAAGTTATCGCAATTTTTTTGATGCAAAAAATGGTTTTTGCAAAATTTCTCAGCCAAAACCATAAATTTTGTCGAAAAAAAATATATCTCGATAACTAGTGGTAGATGGCGATCTACAACTTATATGATATAAGTCGGTAGGTTTTTTAATTTTCTACAACTTTTGTTTGAAACATTTTTCGATATAACTTTTACTTTTTGAGATAAACTCAAAAAATCGAAAATCGTGGTCATTTTTGGTCAGCCATTATTTTTGCTTAAGTCTTTCAGAGTTACCATCGAGATATGTTTTATAGGATGCCGAAATTAATTCCAGCCACTAAAAAGAGGGAGAGGGGGTGTAAGATTTCAGACCGCCCTTTTAAAAAAAAATACTAAACTTCAGTTCCAATCTGGAATTCGTTAAAATCGGTGTCGCCGTCCTGTGCTGTGGAAAAATTACGTAACGGATATAATCGTCGGGAATGACGGTTTTCTTTGTTTGATTTGTTTTTCATTTAATTTGAGAAAATTAAGGGAATATCGTGTGTTATCTTAGTTGAGCATTTAGCGATTTTTAATACTATTTGGTTAAGAAATATAAATAGCTGTTTTTTTTTGCGTTTTATTTATTTATTTTTTATGTTTAACGTTTATTAAGCTATTTATACGTTTTTTTTCAAAATTGGGTTTTATGTTTTTGGTTAATAGAACAGTCAATAAGAGCAATTATGCTAATTTTTTTTTGTAATTATTATTAGTTCTAAGTTTCTCTTTGTAAATCGTTCGTTTTTTATTCTATTTATTTTTGTTAACAGACTAAGTGTTTTGAGAAACTCACTTTGTTTAATTTTAATCAAAAACCTTCATGGGACTAAACTCTCGAACGTACTGCTGTGTGAGTTGTAAACAATAGATACTATCTGCCCAGCTAGTTAGCAGCCTTATCTGAGTCCTGAAGTTCTGAGTTACGGTTGTGGTAAGCTTAAATAACCGTAGCTATTTCGTACTAAAACTGCAAGAGAAAAGATGAACGTCCAGACTTCCAAGGTGTCTTTATTACTGTGAAATTTAATTATAGGTTATTAAAACAGCTACAAATTAATGTGTGGCTGCAAATTGGTTATAGATAGAATGGCTGACGCTACCGCAGTACATCATTAGCAGGAGTCTATGATTAAATTCTGTAACAGAAGAAACCAAGAAGAACTTAACACAAGAAATGATACAGATGTGGACGAGCTGGACACATGTGATGAGACTGTCACGTGCAATTAAGGGCTAGTTCACCGTTTAGAGACCGCATTGAAGAGAAGCAAGAAAAACTACAACAGTCCAGCACTAAAATCAAATGTAGAATTAGTGATACTTCACGTTATACCGGGGGCTTTGTCTTGTAGCAGGTACAGGTTTTTAAATCGCATTAAGGACACTTCTCGTATTTCCGGAACAATGAGTATAAGATATACATAAAGTATGAAACATAAAACGCTGAAGCCAAACCTGCTTGCCGTTTTCGTGGAAATATTGCATGTTGATTTTCCTCAAACTAAAACCTAGTATTCTGTCGATTCCATAACCCGGCTGTTTCTAAATTGTTTTCGAGCATGTCGAATTTTTTGTTGTTCTCCAAGTTTACAAAGCCTGTCTTTATTAAGCAGAAATTGATTTAACGAAAGTTTCAAGACAAAAATACGACGAATATCTAAATATTCTGACAAAAGCCTCAGAGGATATAATTTTGATGTTTTATTTCTTTAAATACCAGTTATGGCCTACTATGTATGTATGTAAATGTGTAAAATTGGGAATCTATACATTGCTAATTAATAGATCTGTTGTGCTGTCCTACTGTTGCCAAATTGTAAGGGATTCCTTGCCGGCTAAAGCAAGTCCTCTAGTCCTATTTCCTTCAGGCATCAGGATGTTGAATAGCTTCAAAGTGAAGAAATGGTGTCTCAGTCTCTTTTTTCGCGAGTTTGTCGACTATTTCATTTCCCTCTAACCCGGTGTATATGAATAAATAACTCTAGAATTTTAAATTTTTATATACCTTAATCCCAAATAATACTATTTCATATTACACGCCATTTTACTTAACCCCCAAAATATTATGAAAAGACTATTAAAGTCGATCTTCGTCTACATGAAAACTAACCCAAGTTTTGGTCCGCAAACGTCATTTTTGACATAAAAATTTAAATATGTTCAAAACGGCGAGACTTAAGTATAGAACATTATATACGAATTATGTCTAGAATTTTACGTATAAATCAAAAATATAATAATATATAGGGTAGTCTATTTAAAATAAGCAAGTTGACATGCATGTTAGTATTCTATCAAATTTTCAGATTCTTCCTAATTATAATTTTTTCCGGAGAATTACCTTGTATATACTTGATCCACATAACAATCCTGTTAATTGTGGCTCATTATATAGGCAAAAAAATGGATATTTTATATTTATCTAACTTCCTCTACGACCATTTTGCGTCATTTGTTTAAAACTATTAGCTCAATTCCTCGTAATATCATATCTAACCGCAAAAGAAATTTTATCCTAATTTTGTTTTTGTTTTTACGAGTTAATTGCCAAGTTAACCAAATAAATTAACATGTCCCGTTAAAACACTAAATTTTAATTTTAATGAATAATGAGAGACGTAACTTTATAACAAGCTTTTAATAGGTTGTAATTATTTATTTATAAATACCTAGCGTAGAACCTCAGAACAAATACACTTAACAACTAATGACCCTGTTAATAATAAAATATCGGAAATAATTACAAAATTTCGATTGTATTCGATGTGACAACATTTTAATTTACGGTTGTTTATTCAGTCTTATTTCTGAATAGGGCATCATTATAACTCATAACTGAAACACTATACTAAATACTCTACCCTTCTAATTAATATTTACCAACCCCCAATGACCGCTGTCAATACTTATTAATAGAAAAAGGACTCTGGTCCAAAATTTAGTTTGTTTTGCTTATGACCCTCAAATTAAGTTATATAAGTTTCGGATTCCGGACTGTCAAGTACAGACTAATTGCTGTTGGTTTGCTGAAACCCCAAATCGACCGTAAATTCGGAGCAATTGAGTTATTGGAAAATTATATAAGCATAGGTAAGTTTTAATTTTGTGGGGTACAAATTGCCATCACTTAATAACGACGGATAAATGGCAGTTGATTTAGTATCCCATAAAATTAGATTTTTTAAAATTTTATCACAAAATTCGCATTTTTTTTATGAACTCATATCAATAGTCGTTTTAAACAGTTTAAATTTGTGAGCTGAAATGTGATATTCAACAAAAAATAAAGACAATGAAAAATCCAACACATATTTACTACTTCGCAGGAAACATCGTTGTTTATGACCTTCAAACAAAGTTACTCTTGCGTGGGTGCCAGGACACAAGGGCGTCCCCGGCAATGAAAAAGCAGACCAGCTTGTAAATCAAGGATCTGCTGCCTTATTTATTAGATCAGAACTAGCATCTGGAATTACAAAGGCATCTCTTCGTGGGTGATTAAGCCCGAAGATAAATCAACAGCACCATACTCACTGGAACCACATTGCGGGCTGCAGGCATCGCAAGCTATTGTTAAGCAGACTATCTGCCAAATTAAATCGCGAAATTCTGCATCTAAGCAAGCAACAGATCAGGGAAAGTACAGGCGCGGATCCAAGGGGGGGGGGGCGGTGAGGGCGATCGCCCCCCCCCCCCAAGAGCTTTGAGTTCGGGAAAATAGACCCAATTTTACCTCTTATACTATAGTTTATTCAAGAACTAGAGAGAGTTATAAATAATTTTTTACCCTTTTTTTTCTTCGAAAACTATCTGTGTTCTTTAGTCCGGTGTCTTTGGAAAAATCTGTTAGACACATATATTTTTCATAGGAATGGGTTAGAAATTTTATAATCAAAAATACTAGTATTTAATAATGGACTATTTTGGTGGAATAGAATAGATATTTGGAAGTGTGTAGTGTTAAAAGGGATTTTAATCCTTGTCATAGGCATCGGAAGGAGGTTTATTTTATCACTAAGTATTTATGGCATAGAATATTACTTCGGCAATAAACTTAAAATAAAAAGTTTTTATAATAATATTTTATTTCTTATGATTTCTTAATAATTCGCATACATTACAAAATATAGATAATTTTGACATATTTAACACAAATCACAACGGTATTTTTTATTATTTTTAATTTGCACATATAAACCATTTTAGGCACATTCAGACTAATACGTAGTCTTATTCTTTCAAAAAATTTAAAAGTTATAATTTAAATACTTACAAAATACCCATTGTCAAAAATACAAGAAGTTAAACATATATAAAATAATAAATTCGTCCATATAATATTAAAAATTTTTAGGGCTATCGGTCATTCTATTATTAATTAAAAACATTTTTAGAACATTTGACGTTTCAGTTTATTTTTTTCTTAAATCATCTGCAGAATTACAATTAAACACTAAAAAGGGATTCAAATGTAATTAATTTTTATATCTTACAGTTAAAATTAGACCTACTTATTTTTATTTCTATTGCACTGACATCTTAAGTTAATTTACTTTATTATATGGAAATCCGATAGCCCCAAAAATATAAAATAAACCAGTTAATTCTACACGTTTAAGAAAAAGACACAAATATAATAATAAAATAATAAAAAAATTACGGCTAATTGGAATTAAATATATATAAAATTAAAGAGTGGACACACTAAAATAAAAATATATAAAAAAATAAAAAATATATAAACAACATTAAACAATAAAATACAACAAAAACAAAAATTTAAATAATAAATTGTATTTACGCTAGTAAACATTACGTATCTAATTCGTAATCAGTCAGTGAAGCTATCTTCCCTCAAATTAATTATAATTGGTTCCTCTATCTCACCGATTATGAGATCGAGTTTCCACATTTTGTTTTATCCTTTTATTATATGGATTTTTCCCAATTTTCCGCAGTGACTTGATTCAAAAAAATCTTTCAAAAATTCAGTTAAATTACTAATTTTGTAAGTTGTGTTATTTCTAGCAACTCTATCTTTTACTTGAGAGAGATATTTCCTTCTCCAACGGATAGTTTCCGGACGATCTATAAAAACAGATTTCTGGTCTGGTTTTTCCCAGCAAAATTAAGTTCTCTGAGCAATTTCCAGAGCTCAGTTCTTTTGGTTTCAGGTAAATTCCGATCTTCATTGATTTTAGTTAGAATTTTGTCGACGGTTGAGATCTGCTTCTCATAATAAAATGTATGTACAACTCCTTTTATTACAGTTTATATATCTTCTTCCAACGAGGTTTTTCGTCTGCTTGTGATCGAATGTCGCTTGGAAGTATTAACAATTCCAGTCGTTTTTTTCTCTTTCGGTATTCGGTACATAGTAGATTTTCCAACTTCTGTCATAATGGAACACATCTCAACAGAGCTTTAAACATTATTATCTAGATATTGATATCTTAAGGCATCATAAACATTTATCGTAATAAGTTTTTTGTTGAGGAAGAAATACCTTGGTTTAACGATTTTGGAATAAATATAGAGGTGGAAGCCATATTTTTTGGGTATCTCATTAATCTCAAATAATATATAAAGACAAGCGCAAGCAAGATAAATCACTAAGCAGACACTGGAAGATGTACTTTGCTCACTGACAGAAATTAAAATGAACTATCAGAAATTTTTTTGTTGCAGTAAATTTACAAAAACTAATAATATTTAAATATAATTAAATATAATTAGATTTACGGCAGTCCTCAGTTATCTGCGGCACTGGAGTAGGTACGTTGGAGGTTTCGGTAACAGTTTTATTACTCTCTCTAGTTCTTGAATAGCGTATAGGAATGTATATGCTTGCGATCCCCCCTCCTAGAGTTCAGGAAAATAGAACCGCTTCTGCCTTTTAAATTGACAATATGTATGCTGCTGGCACTCCCACCCCGTTGATAACTTGTTTTTCTTGCGATAGCCCCCCCCCAAGAGCTTTGAGTTCAGGAAAATAGACCCGATTTTGCCTCTTATACTAGGAATGTGTATGTTGCTGACATCCCCTCCCTCTCCAAAAGCTTCAAATTCAGAAAAATTGACCCGACCCTGTTTTTTACACTAGAAATAGGAATATTTTCGGTGTCTTCCCCCCCCCCCCCCAAGTCGACAACTTGCTTTCGCTTGCCATACTGTATTTTTGTGATGTCACTGCCCCCCTACCCCAAAGGGAGAGGCTGGATCCGCCCCTGGGCTAGTAACATGACTAATAACTGGCCACTGTAGCCTGAGAATACATTTACACACAATGGGCATCTTTAATGAAGAACCATTATGCTGTCAATACAAACAGTGCTTTGATACTGTGAGTATAGAGTTCTTATTGAAAAAACTCTTCGCTTCGGGTATAAGAGGAAATATTCTAAATCTCATCGACTCGTATTTGGTTGATAGAAATATGTTTGTCCGATACCAAAAAAGTAAATCAGATCACAAAAAATTCGCCTTGGGTGTGCCGCAGAGGTCGGTTTTGGGGCCTCTCTTGTTTATGGTTTATATTAACGACCTACCTAAATTCATCAGTAGGGGAAAGTTGGTTATGTTTGCTGATGATACCTCGATAGCTGTATTTGCGGATGCCTCAGAAGATTTGTTGCGTGCAGCGGGAGGGGTGTGTGAGGGGTTGAAGATTTGGTGTCAGCTTAATCAGATAATACTGAACCCGACAAAGACTGTATATATAAATTTCAATATTAAAAAACCATTGCTTGTAGAGGATAAAGTAACATACAATATTAAAACTTCAGCTTATGCTAAATTTTTAGACACATGACTTGATGAATCGCAGCATTTCTTTTCCCATATGGAACATGTCTGTAAAAAGTTAAATTCTGCCTTCTTTGCCATTTTGCAGATGAAATCATCTCTAGACCAAGTTGGATTGCTGACTGTGTATTATTCTCTAGCTTACAGTCATCTGTCAAATAATGTCAAATCTTGTAAAGAAAGTGTGAGGTAAATAGAGTATTTCTGGCTCAGAAGAGAATACTGAGGTTGATATTCGGTCTGAAGCCGAAGGATTCATGTCAACCCATTTTTAACGAAAATAGCATTTTGATTTTTAACTCTATTTATATTCTAAAGTGTGTTTTATATATTAAGCAAAATTGCTCAGAGTTTAAAACTCTTGGTCAGGGTCACACACACACACACACATAGTGACAAAGAGAACCCCAATTTATAATTTCATTATTCTGTTTAACAAATTGCGTGCAAAATTGAAAAACATGTCAAACAGTAACAAACTCAAAACAGAAATAAAAAAATTTCTTTTTCACGGATTATTTTATCCTTTTAGTGAATACTTAAGTCTGTAGGATATAGTGACTCTTTTGTTGTGTATCGAGTGATTATCTCGTTGCGTCCTTCGCTGACCAGTGCGACAGATTATGTTCTTATCATTTTCTTTTTTTCTTTCCTGTTAATTGCTTTTAGACTCTGATCTGTGGCTTTTAAGATTAAAATATTAGATTAAGTTTATTTTACATATTATAACAAGTATCTTATGATACCAACTAATATAAGTTTTTTTTGTTTTTTCTAGCTTTAAGGTATGTTATTTATATATTTTTTATTTAATTGTATACTACTGACGAAACCAATGCTGAAGTATCAGTCTTATGGCCAATAAATTATTTCATTTCATATGTAAATTAAGCGATATAGAGAACAAGACTGCGTCACACATCATCTTCGAATTTTTAACCTACTGGAGACTCCTTCATTGATCGATCAATATAAAAGAATTATACCCAGAGGACAAACTAGTGAACAGGCTGCAAAACCTCATTAAGGCAACCAACTTGTTAACCTAGAAGAGATATGACAGGCGACACAATACGTCTTAAGGCTGTAGTGTAAGGGCTCCTCAATCCGGGTCTGCTATGTCATGTAATCAATCAATGAATCAATCAACTTCTGTTACTTCCTATGATCCATCATGCGTTCGTTATAAGATTCCAGCTTGCACAAAAAATATCAAATCATACGCTGTCAAAATTATACTAGCGTATAAGCGTTCTTAACTATAATCAAAATGACTACACATTTTATTTTAACCTCTATTTTTTTTAGAAAATTGAAAACCGACGAGACAAAGAAGAATTTTTCCAATATTCTGTTTTTGCTCTATTTGAAACATAAGAGGTAATTTGTTATGTCTTTTAAGAATAACGTTTTCTTTCCGACCCTTAAAATAAAAGAAACCAAATAATGAGAAATTCTGACATCACAAATGTAATTTCTTCCTTAAAACAATAGTTGCTGAAGTCTGTTTATCTAGTAATAAACGAAAGGATCTAGGAAAAGGATTTGGAAAACTACTACACCGACACGTCGTAAAAACATTTCGTTTATCTTTTATTATAGTGTTTTATCTTAACAGACGTTATGTAGTTAAATAAAGAATTTATAAAACTATACCGGGAAAAGGGGATTAATTTATGAGAAATTTTTTACTCACTTCAATTAGATATATCCTGAGATATAGAGGTCTTACTCAATTGATCATCCAAGGAGTGACTCAAAAAGAGTATAAGTGGAACAACTATTTCCAATAAATAGTAAATGACATAGGTAACTACCAAAAAATTGAAGATTTGTCTCAGGACTTACAAAGATGTCATAGAATTAAAGACCCTAGGATCAAATACAACTGAAATTTTTATATTCACAATCTTTATTTCTTGATATTGCTAAAAAAATGTATATAAGGTAGCTGCTTGACTTGTATTTTTTTTTGTACAACTATCGATTATGTCGTAGATCTACTCGATTTAAAATATATACTTCATATGTTGGTTAATGAGGCGCGCTTGTTTATTAACTGCGTTTATTTAACCATAAGGTTTCGCATCCACTATGCAAATCTTTACGATATGGTGTTAAAAATTTGTAGTTGCCACAGATTAAGTATCTCAACGCTGTGTCCTCACGGATGGGTGTGATGTGTAATCGAAGGTTTTCGGGTATCCCGTGTATGTGCTGAGTCCCTCTCAGGACTGTAAGGCAGCTGACGTTTCAGTGAAATCTAATTCATCGTTTTCAAACCTCACTGTATGGCGTCTACGAGCGAACTGACGCCTGCGACTCGGGTGATGTCGGTCCCGTGTGCGCGTTGGACGCGTTCGTTTTCCGAATGATTTCGGCCAATCAAGTTACGAGACTTGCTGCGCGTCATCGGCCCTGTTGCCAGTGTTTGGGGTTGCGTTGCCGAGTTATAATCTGTTTCATTACTAAGTGATACTGGTTGATGTTTTATAAGCAGATTTTTCCAAGTATTAGGCAGTCGCTGGCTATCACTTCTGGTATTTAAGTTGTTGGGCCTCTTTGCAATTTCAAAGGCTTCCCTTATAACTCTTGTGGACAGGTTTTCACATCTCGATAGCATTTTTGTTCCTGAGAAATTCATCTTATGTCCTGTATTTAACCAGTGTTGGGCCAGTGCAGAAAAAGTTATTTTTGCTTGACAGCGGTCATATGTTCATCTCTTCTGGCGCTTATTTTGCGGTTGGTTTGGCCTACGTAAGATGAGCTACATTCTCCGCATGGAATTTCATACACTCTCTGGTTTTCTAGAGGGATTTTTTCTTTAGGTGTTATCAAGAGATCTTCTACTTTACGGTATGTGGTGAAAATGGTTTTAATGTTGTGTCTCCTGAGTCATACAGTAGGCTTTGAAAATGATGAATGAGATTTCACCGAAACGTCAGCTGCCTTACAGTTCTGAGAGGGACTCAGCACATACACGGGATGCCCGAAAAGCTTCGATTATATATATATATATATATATATATATATATATATATATATATATATATATATATATATATATATATATGTAAATTGCTGCAACTCTAGACTAGGCGACTAGACTAGATTGATGCCAGGCATATTCTACAATACCAATCGTGTAAGTTATGTTTTCATTAAATGAGCTGTGTGTACCCCGATTTGAAACTGCTTACAACTTTTTACATAAATTTGTCGCTTTCAAAGCGCAATGAGAGTCATTGTAACATCTGATTCTTTTCACGTGTTAGTTGTAAAACATTTTGAAGAATTAGGTAAACGTTCGTTGTGAAATAGTTCAGTTAATAATAATTAAAAATGAAAAAAAATGCCAGAAACTTTAAGAAAAATATGTACAATCAGGAAAGCTAAAATGTCAACCGTAGAGTATGGTAATTACAAAGGCGACGTTATTCAAGTTAAGAGAATGGGAGAATCGTGCAGGTAATCTTTTGGGTTTATATTTTTCTAAGGACTGTACAGATTTGTCTTTTCCATGCAAAGAGAACTGTTTCAATAAATTCACAGAACGGGAACCCCATAATAGGCTTTCACGGATTCCTCCGTATGAGATGCAATAGCAGTGGTTATATCCACATATTACTCAGGGAGTTGCATATAGTTGTACGTTTGCTGAATGTGATTTCAGCACTACAACAGCATAATGTGGATATAGCCACTGCTAATGCATCTCACACGGAGGAATCCGTGAAAGCCGCATAAACCTATATACGCCATCCGGCGGGAAGTCGGCGAAGCCGCGTTCAGTGTTGCATACTTCCTTCCGATCTGTCCTTTGTACAAACAGGTGTATGTCGGTACCCTGTTATGTCTAGTAAGAAAGATGTGCTTCTGCCGTATCGCTGTGGCGGGGAGGGTAAGTTTTTGACTTTCTTCTCGGTATGGTGGTACAGGTAAGCCATCATCTCGATGGTGGTGGAATAGGATGAATTGTGTTTTTGTAGTAATTTATTCAAACTGTGCAACCTCTAACACGGAAAGGATATGATGGAATGAAGTTTACATGTTCGCTTTTTACTTCATATATATATATATATATATATATATATATATATATATATATATATATATATATATATATATATATATATATATATATATATATATATATATATATTATTAAAGAATTTTTTTCTTGGGTATAGGTCATTAATAATAATTCTTCAAATTATTATATGATATAATTAAAAGGTTCTTCCGTTTTTATCCATTCCTAGGTATTCGTATTGTCTAACGTTTTCTACTATTCCGCTTTCTGTTTCGATGTCTTGTTCTGTGCCTTCTATAGTTATGTATTGTGTTTTTTGTATATTTATCTCAAAACCCCATTTAATGAATTCTTCTATGAGTTTATTTATCATGTAAGTCATGTCTTGCTTGTAGTTCCGCAAAACCTACCTGATCATCTGCAAAAACGATTGTATACAAGTGAGTGTCCTCCATTCTTAACCCCATGGGGCTACATTTTCTTATCCACTGTTTTACAGCGCTACAGAAATAAATTTTAAACAGGGTTGGAGGGAGGCAAAAGCTCCGTTTAACCCCTTTTGTTTTTGAGAAAGCCTCAGAAGTTTGATTTCCGACCTTAGCAACCGCGTAGTTTTCTCTATATAGTGATTTTACGGCATTTTATATACACTATTTATGCTGCTTCATTCATTGCAATCCATAATTTCTGCAAGGGAAGGAGTCAAATGCCTTACGAAAATCTATAAAAGTAGCGTGAGGGAGAATCATTATTCTGTATTATTTAGACAGCAATTTGGACATAGAGAGAACACATCAACTTTTTAAAATTCGATACCCTATGCATTTAAATATATCATAAGGATTTTACACTATATTTTTTTTTTGATAATTTTAAACTTTCATTTGGAAAACCACAAGTTAAAATTTGCGGTCTCTACGAAACTTCTAAAATTAAACTAAAAGATGCTATCTTAAATGAAACCGCAAAAAGGATAGCGTAGCTGAGAACATGATTCATCAAAGAAGAACTAAAAAGTTTTATTCTCAACTTTCTGATTAAATAGAATTAAAAAATGAGAATTCTCACGACCTTTCTTTATGTTTCGACTTTATGCAAAACATCGAGCTTCCCATTATATCAATAGTATAAGTATTTTATAATAACTAATGTATTGTCGAAGAGCCTTATAAGGGCTATTATAATAACATAATTTCGGCCTGGTTCTCTATAATTGCACAAACTAATGACGACTGAAGCTTGTTTTATGCATTGTTATTAATTATATGTAAAATATTTTAAGCTGTGTTTCCTATAAAATAAATTTTCCTAAAAATAAAATAATCCTTTTTAATGGAAACAGGATTTACGTCACCTTTTGCAAATTTATTTTTAAATTACTGTTTTTGTTACACTGAACTGTGTGCATAAGGCATTATTTGTAAAAAGTTAAAAAAAAAAGTGGTAAAAGTTGTAAACAGTATTTTTTTATTTATTTATTTTTTTTGAAAACAAGATTTTTCACTTACTTCCTTTATGCATAAAGCTAGTTAATTATATTGTCTCGCTTTATTATCAATAATTATATATTAGGCTGACAGTATATTTTGTCAAAATATATGTATGGCAGTATATGCATCAGTCTGCATTTTTAAACTTATATTTACCCAGATCTTGATCATCGTAATAAAATAAGATAAAGAGACAAAAAAGAATGAATTTAAAATCATAGAAAAATAACAGTCCATTATATTTTTGCATTACTGAAAAATATACTGCATAACATGGAAATTTGTTGACTGTCAGAACAAATATATTATAAATAAAATACAAACATAAATAATAAGCAACCACCAAATGAAAGAGTAATAAACAAAATAAATATCTCAACACTGTTGAGTAATTTTGAATTATTAGTAAAATGAGTCAGAATTTTATTTATAAATGCCAGATTTACTAAAAAGATTTAACTTTTGAAACCAGTCAATAGGTGTCATGAAAGTAAGGCCCAAAAATTTGGCTGGTTTGTCAATAAAATAAAATGATTTTACGTTGTTGCCGGTTTAGGAATAAAAGAAAATTATTCTCATATTTTTAAATTGCCCTTGATTTTTAATTATTGAAACATATAAACAATACTGGGATTTGTTTCCGCGCACATAAAAAACGTGACTCCGACGCTTTAAAGTCGAACAATGGATGATATGTTTTTGTAATCAAATTATTGCTAAACATAGCAATAAACAAATTGCTGCATTCTTATACATTTTATGCATAATTATAAATTTACCGTACCTACGTACTTTTCAAATCGCGAATAAATTGTTACAGTGGTCAACAGTATACTATTAATTAGGAATATTAAAAATTAGGTTGATTTTTATTGTACCTTTAATATTTATCGAGATACAGCATGAAACAAATAGCAACATTTTTTGAAAGCATTATTATTTTTCGAGATGAAGAATAAATTATCCAATCGAGAATCATTGTAATATTACTTTCAAAAACGATGAAAGTAATAGGGGAGAACATAATTATGATTATGTTAATAATGATGATGTTGATGATAATGACAATTATGCCAATGATTGGAGTGATAATGGTAATGATGAGAGTAATAATGATGACGATGAGAGTGATAATGATGATAATACGTGTAATGATAATAATGAAACCGATATGGGTTTCAAAAATGACTGTTCACTGATGTCTTAGAAACGGAGAATGGAATAAATATTTTGTATAGATTTAAGCAAAAATTATATACCTTAGCAAAAAATTTTATATGTGAAAAACGTTCGTTCAGGTTAATTCAGGTTCAACTAACAAATAAGTTATCCGATTTGAATGAGCTTTAGCTCATTTTGTAGGTATTTTCAAAGCGCACAACTTTTGTTTAAATCGTTTTTACCGAAAAATAATGGCATTTCCTAGAACTCGAAAAAACTGTTTTTTCACATTTTAATTGTTAAATAAAAAAATTTTCCCAAAAAAAAAAATGGGACATAAGATACAACATAATTAATATTATCATTCTGAACGTAGTCAGAAGTCTACTAACAATAAATTTTTTCCAGATACTAATTCCGCGGGCTTAACATTAGACAATTCGAAGTTCTGAAATTGTTCGTGGTAAAATAAAATCCTGAATCGGTTAATAACTGAGCATGCGCTGTACAACAGTCCTGAACTAGTTCTGTACTGGTTCTGAATCGGTTCGGAAAGTAGTCCGCCAACAAGGCTAATAAAACATTTAAATTTTATTATCAGAAACGACTACTCAAAGCGACACCGACTAGGTATAATTTTTTTCTATAAAAGATGTCAAAGAATAAAAATTTTTATTTATAAATTTAGCATACCAGCGCACAAAAAATTATGAAGCTTTGTATGTAGGCGAAATACTACTGATAACGCCCTCTGCATAATACGTCGAAATTGTAATCAGTTCTTAATTTTTCATCCTAAAAATTTATTGCAAAACATGGTATTATTAGGATAAATATTTACAAACAAGTTTTAAAAAAATATAACTGTAACACCCTGCATTTGGAATCTATCCACTTTTGGACTAAGGCAAATAGGGCTTGATCCTCATATTTTAGCGTCAGGAATTCGCTTTAGTACTTTGTATAGACCAATGATTTTGGGATATCTTGGATATTTGTCATCTATTTACCTAATATTATATCTAGTTTATTTTAAAAAAATTACTCTTAATAAATAATCTGTTTTTTTTGTGAACAACAAAATCTCTTTAACCAATTTTGTGAAACCACCCTATAGATTTTATAAAAATATATCAAAGCACATGTTGTATAATATTTTGATATATTGGCTTTCTTATAATAACTGTTCGTTTTAATTTTTTCCTGT
Source organism: Diaprepes abbreviatus (assembly GCA_034092305.1). Classification (NCBI taxonomy): domain Eukaryota; kingdom Metazoa; phylum Arthropoda; class Insecta; order Coleoptera; family Curculionidae; genus Diaprepes; species Diaprepes abbreviatus. Next base: position 9,503,417 of record JASJET010000076.1, read on the forward strand.
TGCTGCTAATTAAATAAAAAAGCTTTTTATCAAGAATTTCATATAAAAATCAAATTAAAGAACCCAAGAGCACTTCAGAGGAATAGGAATCGGAGTGTTTTCGACACTTTCGCCTTTACTCCTTTTATTTCGCTCTATACGTACCACTTTATGGATCTCTGTTATTTTGTCGTAAGTAACAATTTTATTTTTGCTTGGGAAAGAGTTAATAAAAAATGTATACATGATAGTCCATTAGATTAATACCAGAATCGTTTATATGGACCTGTTTATTTGATATTCGTGAAGTCCCCTGATATGTTCAAAATAAGTATGAAATATTAAAGCTGGAAGAGGGAGGTTAGTATACATTGACAGTTACCCTCAGTAACTCTGTATCATTGTAATTTTCGGTACGCTGAATTCATTTTTTGTCTGTACCAAGCCAAAATCTGGTCTTATTTTGAGCTATGGCCCGTTTTTGGTTAAAAATAGTGATCTTTCCTACTTCTCAGGGAAAATAAAAAATATTATGGTAGGTAATCCAATTTTTATTATTTATTTTTTAATTTTAAACATTTTGTATCCATTGAAAATTTTACGTTAAAATAATATTTAAAGCGTAGTTTGACACAATAGATAAAAATACCCGAATGCGGTCTCAGCACTGCATGTTTCGCTAATCTTACAAGATAATAACACCCCTTTTATTGAAAATTAAAAGCTACTATTTACGCTCTTAAATGTTATTTCATTATTTTTTCTTTTAAAGCATATACAGGTTTACTACACTGAAGAGATTACATCTTGTTCTACAAAAATTGCTCAAAATTGTTACCATTTGTTCGGTTGTCTTGGTCCACATATCCACGCGTCAAAAATAAAGTTCTGGTATCCACGAATAACATTACAAGTATTTTCAAGGCGCTGTTGTAGTTCTTCAACAGTATTCACTTCCTTATCGTGATAGTCTACTTACAGGCGTTCACCTAGTGCACATATTCCATTATAGCTTTCGCTAATCGTTGTATTAATACGTTAATCAAATTTCAATATATATATATATATATATATATATATATATATATATATATATATATATATATATATATATATATATATATATTGATACGATATAAAGTATTGCGCATGCTTTTAAATCTGGCGGAAAAACTAAAATAGTTTTGTTGTAAATATGATTTTTCAATTATCGAGAAGCTGTATATAATCTCATAGAAAGTGTGGAAAACTTTACGACAAGAACAACTTTATCTATACCATTATCAATGGGTACAAGCGTTGCAACCAGAAGATTATCTTAGAAGAGTTGAATTTTGTCATTGGCTATTAATTCCACCCAACAGTCCCTTTTCATATGTTCAGTTCATCGACATCTGTAGCACTTTACCTGGTCTCTTAATTGCATCGGACATCATGCTACAAAATTGTCTTACAACTCTTAAAATTGTTTGGTTAATTCTTATAATATTTTAGTCCCTTATAATATAAGTTATTTTGACTATAGTTAATGTTTACTTTTTGTATGTAAAAGTTATTCCTGGATCGTGTTTCATAGTCATGAATATCATTTACAAAAGTACAATTTTCAAGCAAATGTTGTGATGCTAGGCCATGCATAATTTTGTATATAAATTAGTGTATTATATAAATGAGAGACATGAAGAACTGTGTATATCAGATACCATGTGAATGTGGCAATTCCTACATTGGCGAAACAAAGAGACCTCTTGACGTAAGGATCAAAGAACACCAAAAATGCACATCTCGAGGAGAAACAGAGAAATCTAGTGCCGCCAACCATGCCTGGACTCATGGACACCACATAAAATGATCTGAAGCTAAAATACTACACCGAGAACAACATTGGAAAAAACGGAAACTCAAAGAAGCCGAGGTTATACATCAGAACTCGAGTTGTTTTAGTAAAATATCTTTAGATATAAGAGAAGTGTGGAAATCACTTCTTAATAATTGTAAACTGAAACTAAATGCAGCATAAAAATGGGATTTTCCCATAGCAGGCATGACTGCACCCATCTCAGTCACACTGCATTTACTTTTGGTATAAATACTCATGTAGCTAAGGGATTTATTTAGTTTCACTTGAAAACTACTAGAGGTAACTACTACAGTCCAACAGATATCTACTACTTCACCGGAAACATTGTATGACATTGATAATATATATATATATATATATATATATATATATATATATATATATATATATATATATATATATAACCGACTTCTAAAAGAAGGAAGTTCTCAATTCGTCGACTATGTATTTTTTTTAATAAAATCGTTAGGCTAGATCATAAAATTCCTCTAAATTAGTAGCTGACCATAAGAAATATCATGAATAAAATGACCTTTTAATCTTTCCAATTGCTTTTATTTAGCAAGAAACGCCTCTTAAATGTTCTTGGTAAATGTATACAAAAGCGAATGCCAACTTTGTGCAAAATTATATGTATAAGCCTGCAGAAAGGAAGACGACTTTAAGTAAATAGTCTGTGAAGTTAAGCTAAGACTCATTATTTAATGTCATATTCAGATAATAGTTTCCGGGTTTTGTAATGTAGTTCAAGGGGAAAATGTTTATTTAAATTAATAAACTATGAATAATTAATTAAAGATTTATCTTAAGGTGTTTTTGCTCTTTGTGCAGGAGAATAAGAATAATTTCTCCATTAACACCCTATTATCTATTAGAAAGCTTTAACTTTGGTTTAGTAGAATCATGAAAATGATATATCTGCACGCTACTTTTTAACCGAATTATAAAAGAAGCAGGTTCTAAATTCGATCCCTTTTTTATGTATGTACGTCGATTATTCCGGAACGGCGATACTAAAATTTATTGCATTAAGTTCAAGAAGTTGCGGCTGTGGTTCCATATTATTTCGGACGAAATTGGCTCAGTAAAATCCAAGATGTCTGATTTTTTTCAAAAATGGTATGGAGGAATTTTCGTGGTCATACATAACGAATCTAAAATTATTTTTATAAAATTCGATATGAAATTTTACATTTTGTCCTAAAGTGTTTAGGGGGATTTTAACATTGTAGATTACGAATTTAAAATTCTAAAAAAAATCGATATGACGAATCTAATATGACAAACTTAAAATTTTATATGTCTCGATTTTATCCAAAATTGATAAGGATGGTTATTGAAGTCTAAGTAGCTTATTTAAAATTACTTAAAAAAAATCGAATATGTCTCTCGATTTTGAAAATCATGATTCTTGGATTTACACGGGGCTTCTTCAGAGATTTTTACTTCAGTGCTACAATCGATTTCAACGTGTAATGTAGACTGTAACCTATATCTCTATTAATATTAATTTAATATTCACAAATTTCGACTGGCTTTAATCTTACGTTTAAAGAAACCATACAGTGATGTTAGCATGGCCGTTTCTTTTATATTAAAGGTGTGACCTGAGTAATGCTGATGATTAGCTACTGCAGATTGTACAGTTTATTTATTTTTAATACACCTTTCATGTTCTTTAAACCTAGTTGATATAGACCGTCTTGTTTCACCCACATATACTTTACCACAAAAGGAAGATATCTTATAAACGTCTATAATGGTATTGCATCTCTGGTGACTTCACATATTGTTCAACTTTCTCACATGTTTTAAAAATTGTCTGAATGTTTGATTTTTAGACAAATCTAGCAATCTTATCAGTAATTCCGAATGAAATTACGTACGCCCAAGCAGAATGAATCAGTCAACAAATAACTATGATGAAAAAAAGGAAATTCGAAGGACTTTTGACCAACAATAACCTATCAAGCACACAGTCGTCAATTTTACAAGTAAACAATTTACCGAAGCAGAGAAAATAATTTTATTCAAATGACAGAACATCTCTATCACTCCAAGGAACCATTATCTAATATCAAAGCCTCAATTGGAAAATTACTCTCAGACGAAGCAGGCAGGATTCGATACGAAACAGTGCAGATCATAAAACACTCAAAGCCACCTAAATCAGATATTATGTCAGAGGAAAGGAAGGCTATTAAAAAATTGAACGAGAACAATACCATCTTAGTTCTCCCAACTGATAAAGGGAATACAAATGTTGTTATAAATAGGGACAAATTTACTGACGACCAAACCGTTCGACAGGATCTAATAAATAAAATCGAAAGGATTCTCACATCTCTTATTAACGCTTTCAGCTTCACTTCGGAAGAAAAGAAAACCGTTAAACCAAACAGCTCCAAGATTCCACGCCTCTAGAAAACAGGTAAATAGCTAGCCAAATTTTTACATGCGTTTACAGGAAAAACTGAATTATATGTTAACAACTAAACACTTTGTCCAAAGATTAAAAACAATCCAATTATCCCTGCATACAAATGTTACTATATATAATTCAGTTTCCATAATACCGAACATATTACGAAAAAACAATACGGACTCTGACCTGCTAGAATTAATTAAAGCATATCTGATTTCCAATTGTTTTACTTTTCAAGGAACTTTCTACGAAGAGACTTCAGGAGTGGCAATGGGATCTCCGCTGTCACCCGTGGCAGCGAACATCTTCATGGAAGCTTTCGAAGAAAACGCCTTGTCTCCTGCTTCTCTAACACTTAAATCTTGGTGCAGATACATAGATGGTAGGTTCTTAGTTTGGTCACATGGCACAGATAATCTCTTAATTATCTAAACCCTAGCATAAAACTCACTACGGAAACTGAATCAAAGACTGTCCTTCCCTTTCTCGATATTCTAGTACAAACGAAAGACAATGGCAAATTAGGACATTCGGAGTACAGAAAATCAACATATACAAATCGATATCTCAATGCAATGTCACACCATCATCCTTCTGAAACACAATTCGTCATTAACTATTTTATACGTAAAGCTCTTTCAATATGTAACGAACAGTCACTAAAATCAGAAACAGAAAAACTGACTAATGCTCTGAGAGTCAAACGATATTGCACTAAAAATATTGGACGTTTTATTAATAAATATAAGAACTCAACTCCTGTAAATACAGGGAACCACTGACAAAATTGTCAGATTGTTTCGAAAATCAAACATTTGAACAATTTTCAACACATGTAAGAAAGTGGGACAATATTTGAAGTCTTCAAAAGACGCAATATCATTACAAACAGAAGATGTCAATAAGATACTTTCTTATAGTAAAGTATATGTGAACATGAACGATATATTAAAAAAAAATTGTAAAATCTGCGGTAGTTAAACACCAACATTGCTCAGGATACAACTTTAATGTAAAAGAAACTAAGGTGCTAGCATCAGTGCCTCGTTTCTTTAAATGTAAAGTTAGAGAATCAATCGAAATTTGTAAATATCCAAATAATATTAATTGAGATACAGGTTAGAGTCTACATCACACATGGAAATTGATTGTAACGCTGGATCACGTTTAGCTGGGTACTAGTCGGCTATAAATACTAAATTGTTGCTCCTCGTGAAATAATGATCCATAAATATGCCTTTTATAATTTTAGGTAAAACGTAGTAAAATTATTCCAATTTGACACGGTTTAAACCCAAGAACTATGATTTTCGACTTGACCAAAGCCGTGAAAACTTTCGTTCTTCATTATCTCTCGATTTTGTCCAAAATTGGTATAGGGGACTTTTGAAAGAGTAAATTACGAAGTTAAAATTATTTTTAAATAATTTAATATGGCGGACTTAAAATCTAACATCTCTCGATTTCCTTTAAAATTGATATTGATTCGGATATGGGACTTCTGAGAGTGTAAATGACGAATTGAAAATTCAATATGACAGATGTAATATGGTGGTCTAATAGTTTTATATTTCCGGATCATGTCCAAAATTAGTACTAGGACATTTTGAGGGTGTAGATTAATATTAGGTTAGAGTTGAAAATTCAATATGGCGGATTCATTTTGTTGGGTTGAAAATTTTACATTATTCACATTTGTTCAAAATTGGTATTAGGTGGTTTTTGAAGTTATCGTTTACAAATCTGAAGTTAATTGACATCTCTAAAGTGCTTACACTATCAGTGTTGTAGGGTTTTGGGGGTCTAAGTTACGAATCTAAAATTAATTGTTTAAAATTCAAGTTAGGGGGTTCACTATGCACACTAAATATTTAATTGGTACAACTGGTATTTGGAGAATTCTCAGAATCAAAGAATTTTTAGTTGTACAGTTTCATGTTGTCTACAACTTTGGATAAAATAGGTACTTTTTTGCGACTTTAGAAACTCAACTCAATTCAAAACTATAAATCGAAAAATAAAATTTTTACAAAAAAATTAAATCGACTTCTAAAAGAGCGCTAAAAAGCGAACAATAACAATATACATTTTTACATAAAATTAAATTTTTTGAAGTCGGCGCCAAATTATTATGAAATGAGACAAATAACTACTAAAACAAAATATATACAAGGTACAGCAATACAAAGTCTTTACAAATAAAATATTTCTGAATCTTTTGATCCGGCACCGACTTTAAAAATTTAAATTTCATATATACATTTATATTATTATCTTCCACTTTTTAGCGCTATTGTAGATGTCGGTTAATTTTTTTTTTATAAAAATTTTATTTTTGTGTATTTAAATTTGGCATCGTGAGTTAATTTAACCTTCATTAGGACTACTGGTGGATTGTGATACTAGCAAAAACTAGATAATTATTTTGCGTAGTACGAATCTTTCATAATTTTTTCACCACTAAGTATAATGTTTACCAAATCAGAAAAGATTAGGAAGTAAACTTAATTAGGAACTTATGTTTTCTTGAAAATAACGATTGGGTGCTTCTACTAAAGTTTAAATAAATTAGGTTCCCATATTTTCTTGATTCACAATAATTAAGAACTAGTACACGTGGTATATATATATATATATATATATATATATATATATATATATATATATATATATATATATATATATATGAAGTAAAATGCGAACAGTAAATGCAAACTTCTCTCCATCATATCCTTTCTGTGTTAGAGGTTGCACAGTTAGAACAAATTGGTATAAAACGCAATTTATCCTATTCCACCATCGAGATGACGGCCTACCTGTACCACCATACCGAGAAGAAAGTCAAAACTTACCCTCCCCGCCACAGTGATACGGCAGAGGTACATGTTTCGTCTCTACTAGACTCATCAGGGTACCGACATGCACCTGACTGTGCAAAGGACAGATCGGAAGGAAGCATGCAAATACTGAACGCGGCTTCGCCGACCTCCCGCCGGATGGCGTATATATGTTTATGCGGCTTTCACGGATTCCTCCGTGTGAGATGCAATAGCAGTGGATATATCCACATTATGCCGTTGTAGTGCTGAAATCACATTCAGCAAACGTACAACTATATGCAGCTCCGCGTATGAATGAAGTAAAATGCGAACAGTAAATGCAAACTTCTCTCCATCATATCCTTTCTGTGTTAGAGGTTGCACAGTTAGAACAAATTGGTATAAAACGCAATTTATCCTATTCCACCATCGAGATGACGGCCTACCTGTACCACCATACCGAGAAGAAAGTCAAAACTTACCCTCCCCGCCACAGTGATACGGCAGAGGTACATGTTTCGTCTCTACTAGACTCATCATGGTACCGACATGCACCTGACTGTGCAAAGGACAGATCGGAAGGAAGCATGCAAATTGACTTTCTTCTCGGTATGGTGGTACAGGTAGGCCGTCATCTCGATGGTGGAATAGGATAAATTGCGTTTTATACCAATTTGTTCTAACTGTGCAACCTCTAACACAGAAAGGATATGATGGAGAGAAGTTTGCATTTACTGTTCGCATTTTACTTCATTCATACGCGGAGCTGCATATAGTTGTACGTTTGCTGAATGTGATTTCAGCACTACAACGGCATAATGTGGATATATCCACTGCTATTGCATCTCACACGGAGGAATCCGTGAAAGCCGCATAAACATATATACGCCATCCGGCGGGAGGTCGGCGAAGCCGCGTTCAGTATTTGCATGCTTCCTTCCGATCTGTCCTTTGCACAGTCAGGTGCATGTCGGTACCCTGATGAGTCTAGTAGAGACGAAACATGTACCTCTGCCGTATCACTGTGGCGGGGAGGGTAAGTTTTGACTTTCTTCTCGGTATGGTGGTACAGGTAGGCCGTCATCTCGATGGTGGAATAGGATAAATTGCGTTTTATACCAATTTGTTCAAACTGTGCAACCTCTAACACAGAAAGGATATGATGGAGAGAAGTTTGCATTTACTGTTCGCATTTTACTTCATTCATACGCGGAGCTGCATATAGTTGTACGTTTGCTGAATGTGATTTCAGCACTACAACGGCATAATGTGGATATATCCACTGCTATTGCATCTCACACGGAGGAATCCGTGAAAGCCGCATAAACATATATACGCCATCCGGCGGGAGGTCGGCGAAGCCGCGTTCAGTATTTGCATGCTTCCTTCCGATCTGTCCTTTGCACAGTCAGGTGCATGTCGGTACCCTGATGAGTCTAGTAGAGACGAAACATGTACCTCTGCCGTATCACTGTGGCGGGGAGGGTAAGTTTTAACTTTCTTCTCGGTATGGTGGTACAGGTAGGCCGTCATCTCGATGGTGGAATAGGATAAATTGCGTTTTATACCAATTTGTTCAAACTGTGCAACCTCTAACACAGAAAGGATATGATGGAGAGAAGTTTGCATTTACTGTTCGCATTTTACTTCATTCATACGCGGAGCTGCATATAGTTGTACGTTTGCTGAATGTGATTTCAGCACTACAACGGCATAATGTGGATATATCCACTGCTATTGCATCTCACACGGAGGAATCCGTGAAAGCCGCATAAACATATATATATATATATATATATATATATATATATATATATATATATATATATATATATATATGAAGTAAAATGCGAACAGTAAATGCAAACTTCTCTCCATCATATCCTTTCTGTGTTAGAGGTTGCACAGTTAGAACAAATTGTTATAAAACGCAATTTATCCTATTCCACCACCATCGAGATGATGGCGTACCTGTACCACCATACCGAGAAGAAAGTCAAAACTTACCCTCCCCGCCACAGTGATACGGCAGAGGTACATGTTTCGTCTCTACTAGACTCATCAGGGTACCGACATGCACCTGATTGTGCAAAGGACTAACTGTGCAACCTCTAACACAGAAAGGATATGATGGAAAGAAGTTTGCATTTACTGATCGCATTTTACATCATTCATACGCGGAGCTGCATGTAGTTGTACGTTTGCTGAATGTGATTTCAGCACCACAACGGCATAATGTGGATGTATCCACTGCTATTGCATCTCACACGGAGGAATCCGTGAAATCCGCATAAACATATATACGCCATCCGACGGGAGGTCGGAGAAGCCGCGTTCAGTATTTGCATGCTTCCTTCCGATCTATCCTTTGCACAGCCAGGTGCATGTCGGTACCCTGATGAGTCTAGTAGAGACGAAACATGTACCTCTGCCGTATCACTGTGACGGGGAGGGTAAGTTTTGAGTTTCTTCTCGGTATGGTGGTACAGGTAGGCGATCATCTCGATGATGGTGGAATAGGATAAATTGCGTTTTATAACAATTTGTTCTAACTGTGCAACCTCTAACACAGAAAGGATATGATGGAGAGAAGTTTGCATTTACTGTTCGCATTTTACTTCATTCATACGCGGAGCTGCATATAGTTGTTCGTTTGCTGAATGTGATTTCAGCACTACAACGGCATAATATGGATGTATCCACTGCTATTGCATCTCACACGGAAGAATCCGCGAAAGCGGCATAAACATATATACGCCATCTGGCGGGAGGTCGGCGACGCCGCGTTCAGTATTTGCATGCTTCCTTCCGATCTGCCCTTTGCACAGCCAGGTGCATGTCGGTACCCTGATGAGTCTAGTAGAGACGAAACATGTACCTCTGCCGTATCACTGTGGCGGGGAGGGTAAGTTTTGACTTTCTTCTCGGTATGGTGGTACAGGTGGGCCATCATCTCAATGGTGTTGGAATGGGATAAATTGCGTTTTATTACAATTTATTCTAGCTGTGCAACCTCTAACACAGAAAGGATATGATGGAGAGAAGTTTGCATTTACTGTCCGTGAAATCGACATAAACATATATATATATATATATATATATATATATATATATATATATATATATATATATATATGTATATATATATATATATATATATATATATATATATATATATATGTATATATATATATATATATATATATATATATATATATATATATATATATATATATATATATATATATATAAATGACAGGATCATGCCTATTTTTCTGAATTTGAAGCTCTTGGAGAGGAGGGGATGCCAGCAACATACACATTCCTAGTATAAGAGGCAGAATCGGGCCTATTTTCCTGAACTCAAAGCTATTGGGGGGCGGCTATCGCAAGAAAAACAAGTTGTCAACGGGGAGGGAGTGTGAGCAGCATACACATTCCTAATATAAAAGGCAGAATCCGTTCTATTTTCCTGAAGCATACACATTCCTATACTCTATTCAAGAACTAGAGAGAGTAATAAACCTATTACCGAAATCCCCAACGTACTTGCTCCAGTACCGCAGGTAACGGAGGACTGTCGTAAATCTAATTATATTTAAATATTATAAGCTTTTATAAATTTACTGCAATAATAAAATTTCTGATTTCTGAAAGATTAGTAAGATACCGAAAAAATATGGCCTCCACTTCTATATTTATTCCAAAATCGTTAAACCAAGGCATTTTTTCTCAATGAAAAACTTATTACGATGAATGCTTATGATGCCCTAAGATATCAATATCTAAATAATAATGTTAAAAGCTCTGTTGAGATGTGTTCCAACATGACAGGAAAATCGACTATGTACCGAATACTGAAGTAGATAAAACGACTGGAATATTTCGTACTCCCCCATTCGATCACAGGCAGATGAAAAACCTCGATGGAAGAAGAGATGAAAACTGCAGTAAAAGAAGTTGTACATACTTTTTATTGTGAGAAGCAGATCCCATCCGTCAACAAAATTCTTACTAAAATCAATGAAGATCGGGATTTACCTGAAATTAAAAGAACTGAGCTCTAGAAATTGCTCAGAGAACTTAATTTTTGATGGAAAAAACCAGATAGGAAATCTGTTCTTATAGATCGTCCGGAAACTGTCCGTTGGAGAAGGAAATATCTCTCTCAAGTAAAAGGCAGAGTTGCTAGAAATAATACAATGTTCAAAATTAGTAATTTAACTGAACTTTTGAAAGATTTTTTTGAACAAAGTTACTGCGGAACATTGGAAAAAATCCATATAATAAAAGAATAAAACAAAATGATCAAAATCAATTAATTGAGCGACGATAGCTTCACTGAATTTGATCACGAATTAGATACGTAATGTTTACCAGTGTAAACACAATTGGTTTTTGTTGTATTTTATTGTTTAATGTTGTTTATATATTTTTTTTACATATTTTTATTTTAGTGTGTCTCATTCTTTAATTTTATATATGTTTAATTCCAATTAGCCGTAATTTCTTTATTATTTTATTATTATATTTGTGTCTTTTTCTTAAGCGTGTAGAATTAACACTTTTATTTTATTTTTTTAAGCCTATCGGATATTTCATATAATAAAGGAAATTAAATTAAGATGCCAGTGCAATAGAAATAAAAATAAGTAGATCTAATTTTAACTGTAACATAAAAAATTAATTACATTTGAATCCCTTTTTAGTGTTTAATTTAAGAAATAAATAAACTGAAACGTCAAATTTCCTAAAAATGTTTATAATTAATGATAAACTGACCGATAGCCGCCAAAAAAAAAATTATAATATTATATGGACGAATTTATTTTTTATATGTTTAACTTCTTTTCTTTTTGACAATGAGTATTTTGTAAGTATTTAAATTGTAACTTCGAATTTTTTGAAAGAATAAGAATAAATATACTCTGAATGTGCCTAAAACGGTTTTTATGCCAAAATTAAAAATAATAAAAATACAGTTGTGATTTGTGTTAGATATGTCAAAATTATCTGTATTTGGTACTGTATGTGAATTATTAAGAAATTATTAGAAATAAAATAATAATATAAAAACTTTTTATTTTAAATTTATTACCGAAATAATATTCTATGCCATAAATACTTAGTGATAAAATACTTCTCTTTCCGACGCCTATGACAAGGATTAAAATTCTTTTTAACACTTCCCAATGTCTATTGTTATCCAACCCAAATAGTCCATTATTATAGACCGGTATTTTTGATTATAAAATTTCTAACCCATTCCTAGGAAAAAAATATATATCTAACAGATTTTGCCAAAGACACCAAACTAAAGAACACAGGTAGTTTGCGAAGGAAAAAGGGTAAAAAATGATTTATTACCCTCTCTAGTCCTTGAATTAACTATAGTATAAGAGGTAAAATCGGGTATATTTTCCTGAACTCAAAGCTCTTGGGGGGGGGGGCGATCGCCCCCACCGCCCCCCCCCCTTGGATCTGCGCCTGCTTAGATATAGGATATTATATGAAATATATCTATAATTTTACGTATAACCTAAAAATGAAATAACATATAGGATGTTCCATTTAAAATTTTCCAAACTCTATTTTCTGAGAAATCGATCGGGGCAGTTTGTCGTGGGACACATTGTATATCAAGAAATTTTCAGCAATGCGAATATAGTGTTCGTACAATGGATTTTAGAAAAACTTCAGTTTGTTTCGTGATGTAATATACAGTTCCTTTGAGAATGACCGCATTAAGAAATTGGTTTTTGGAACACAAACCAAACGATCTATTTTAACTAAGAATTATTACTTTTTTTCTACAAATATTATTCTTTCTGTTAATTAACAAATATTTTTTGACCTTTCTTTGCTTGTAAATTATTGAAATAAAATTAAGATAACCAACTAGAAATTTAAAAAATAACATTTATTTTCCAGGAATTAATTGCTATTTTGATAAGTTTTGGTTATCAATTTGCATATTATCGCAATATTTGTGGTAGTAGTTTTAGATATATTCTCAATCTAAAAAAAAAATATTTCAGTAATTATCACATCCTGGCCAAAGAAAAACCAAAATGTTTTTGAGATATTTGTTTTGCGTATGTTTTATTTTGAGTCTGGCTGATCTAGGTAAGTATGCCTTAGAATATTTTAAAGCAACTTCAACTTTAATATCAATATATAATGAGAATTGCAAAAAAAATTTTAACACCCAATATCCACTTTCCTTTTCAATTTTTTTCTATAGATAAAAATTACCATTTTGCTTCTAATAATCGTCTCCACATCTGTTGGGATGATTACAGTACAGGGTGAGTCAACGATTGGATGAAGTAGGTTTGTGCCTTTTCGGTGAAATTAACAAAGAAACTATATTTATTGTTTGATACAGTTTATTTTTACGCAGATTTTAAAAATATTTAGGACTCTACAGGGTGAGCCAAAAGACTAGGTCAGCATAAAGTTGTATTTTTTAAATAGAACACCCTATATACGAATCGTATTTTCGATTTAGCTTATAATTTTAAATATTTTTTATTAAGGGTTTACTATAACAAAACTTTATAGTTTCTGAGATAATTAAGTTTAAAGAAAAAAAGTCACATTTTCAAGCATCAATTCAATCCTAAATAACGTTTTCAATTTTGTGACAAATATATTCAAATTTGGAATTTAGCAAGGCCAAGGACAAGTTAACATATTTTTTACCTAATATTTGCAATAAAAGCTACAGGGTGTTGAACATATCGGCTCAAATTTGAACAAGTTTAAATGAATAAATATCTGTATATTTTCATGTTATTTAATAGAGTAATAAAAACCCTAAAAGTTTTGTTCAATATATCCTATACCTATTTATAATAATTTTGAGATATTTCAGTTTTTCTTATTTTCCATACTTTTTTACAGAAATAGTCTTCATTATCATAGTAGCCATGGCAAAAACAATGTAAAAGAACATTTTTTCTGTATGTCAAATTTATAACCGCAATCGCTTCTTTTGGTTTTTATGTAGTGCAGTTTGGTTTTTTTTGCATTCATCTTATATTGTAAAATGAATTTTCCAAAGAATGAGTTAATAGATATGATTTATACAATAGGAGAGTCTCAAAAAAATTGTCTTCTTGCTCAAAGAATTTACAAAATAAAGTATCCTGATCGACGCCAGCCTAATACCCATACTTTTCAAAACTTAATGCAAAGATTTGATTCTTCTGGTACTGTTGATTATCCAAAACGTAAAGTGGTCAACAAACCAGTAACTAATGAAGAAAAAGAACTACAAGTATTGTTAAATGTTCAGGAAAATCCTTATATTGGTAGCCGTCAGTTAGCAGCATTATGTGAAACATCACAATCCACCGCTAATCGTACTACCAAGAAATATAGGTATCATCCATATCACATGGAATTACACCAAGAATTGCATGGACAGGATTTTGAAAGTCGTGCAAACTTTTGTCGTACAATAAATGTGGAGATTCAATTAAATCCAAATTTATTATGCAAGGTAATGTTTAGTGATGAAGCTACTTTTAGAAGTAGCGGTGCCGTAAATAGACGCAACATGCATTATTTTGCCACAGAAAACCCCATTTTGGATTAGAGAGGTGCAACATCAAAACCACTGGTCATTAAATGTTTGGTGTGGTATTCATCATAATCGAATTATTGGACCCCACTTTTTTAATGAACCACTAAATGTCCATAGTTACCTGAACTTTTCTACAAGAAGAACTACCCAAACTGCTTCAAGGTCTCGATAGTATGTGGTTCCAGCACGATGGTGCGCCTCCCCATTACCATCGTGAAGTTCGTGCGTTTTTAGACCAACGATATCCGCAAAAATGCATTGGACGTGGGGATTTCATTGAGTGGCCACCAAGGTCTTGCGACATCACCCCATTAGATTTCTTCCTATGGGGTTATATTAAAAATAGGGTGTATGTTAATCCACCAACAACAGTGGAAGATATGCGAAACAGGATTAGGGATACCTGTAGAACAATAACGCCACTAATTTTGTCCAGGTCCGAGAAAATCTGCAAAAAAGACTAAATTTGTACATTGCACAAGAGGGTCGTTTATTCGAACACTTATTAAAAAGAAATAATTAATCTCAGTATTTAATAGGTAATTTTTTGTTTCAATTTAGTATAAAAGTAAATATGTATTTACCTTGTCGTTATTGTTGTGTTAATTTTTCACATTATATTTAATTAAACTATTGCCGTTGTAATATAACGAATAATGTATTTCATCATATTTAACCACATTCTGTTTGTTTCTGTAGTTTCTTTTTATTATTTTACATGGCTACTATGATAATGAAGACTATTTCTGTAAAAAAGTATGGAAAATAAGAAAAACTAAAATATCTTATAAACTATTATAAATAGGTATAGGATATATTGAACAAGACTTTTAGGGTTTTTACTACTCTATTAAATAACATGAAAATATACAGGGTGTACCATTTAAAAAAAAAAGATATTTATTCATTTAAACTTGTTCAAATTTGAGCCGATGTGTTCAACACCCTGTAGCTTTTATTGCAAATATTAGATAAAAATTATGTTAACTTGTCCTTGGTCTTGCTAAATTCCAAATTTGAATATATTTGTCACAAAATTGAAAACGTTATTTAGGATTGAATTGATGCTTGAAAATGTGACTTTTTTTCTTTAAACTTAATTATCTCAGAAACTATAGAGTTTTGTTATAGTAAACCCTTAATAAAAAAGATTTAAAATTATAAGCTTAATCGAAAATACGATTCGTATATAGGGTGTTCTATTTAAAAAAATACAACTTTATGCTGTCCTAGTTTTTTGGCTCACCCTGTAGAGTCCTAAATATTTTTAAAATCTGCGTAAAAATAAACTGTATCAAACAGTAAATATAATTTCTTTGTAAATTTCACCGAAAAGGCACAAACTTACTTCATCCAATCGTTGACTCACCCTGTAAACATCAACAGAGTGGGCAACTTTGCGGCATATCGTTTTGTTAATCAGTAAAAAGACCATTATAAAGAATTTTTTTAAAAAACGCTATTTGAGTGGCTCAGATGAGGTGACGAAATGACAAGAGTTTTTCTTATTAGTATTTAAAGAGGTCAAAAATATGAAAAAAAAATATATAATTTTTATATCATTTAGTAGTTTTAAAATTCCCAGAAAAAAGATATATGTAGTTCTTAAAATTCGTGTCCAGCTAGGAACTTTTATAGTTTACGCATGTCCGTACATCTGTATGTCACATTGTTTGCAATAAAATTTTTGAATGAGATTTTGCAGGTGCATGTTTTTAATTAGCACAAAAATTGACATGAGGCTAAATTAGACCAAGAAATATAGAGTAACTCTCTTCATATAAACAGAAGGGTTGAAATTTTTTTTGTGCATTCCGTTAAATGAGGTATCTTTAGATAGGGTTTTAAAATATTTTCTTACCGAATCTCATCATTCGGAAAAATATGTATATTTTTTAAATGTTTTTATGCCAAATTTCTTAAGATTTAAAAAGTTTGCCCTTGAAAAATCGGAGAAAAGAGGCCATTTTGAAAGTGAATTTGGGGGCTCATATTTCGCAATTAAAAAATGTTTAATTGTATTTTTAAAAACATAACCAACAATTGGGTAAATAAAAAAAAACTTTTACTAGAGAGAGGTATCCTTCCTTCGTTTTAGGTTAAATGAAAACATCTGCAAATATGTATTTTGTACATAAATTTGAAAAAAAAATCACTTGTTAAAGGTATTTACTAGAAAATAGTTAAAAACTATTAATAGTGTCCACACCGAAATCATTAGCTAGAACCAAAAAAACCCCTTGAAATAAGTTGGAAATAAGATTAAGCTACGAGAATAGTTATTTCACTTTAATAATTCAAACTAACCCCTCATAATTAAAAAATTCGAATCAAAATAGCAATGACTACTGAAAAAGTTCGAAATACCTGAGTTTTATTAGTGATAAGAAACTGCACTGGGTCCGACATAATACTTATAAACTATCCCTAGACAGTTGAGATAAACTAGGCCTAAGCTTAAAGGACTCGGAGAAATAAAAAAAAATCTTAAATCTAGCAGAATTCTAATATTCATGGATGTCATGATTGGCTGAAATTGCGTAGTACTCTCAAATAGATCTAGAATCTCACATACCATCAATATCTTGCAGTATAACCTCAGAAAGGAGAAAAACTACCCCCGTTGAAGATTTAACAGGAAAAAAGCTGTACGGACTTTTGAAAAAGCTTAAAACTCTAAAGGTCAAAAGACTCTGCAGCATTTTTACTTTATTTCTGAAAACCATCCTTACAGTGCTACCAAAAACCACTCTGTATCTTCGGCGTCACGGAAAAAATAAGAAAATGATATTTATCTAACAGTACGTATTTCTATTTTTCAGGACGCAATGATTGGTTGAATTTGCGTAGCACTCAGAATTGGGCTTAAGATCTCACGCAGGCGTGGATCTAGGGGGGGGGGCGATCGCCCTCCCCCCCAAAAGCTTTGAGTTCAGGAAAATTGACCCGATTTTGCCTCTTATACTATAGTTTATTCAAGAACTAGAGAGAGTAATAAATCATTTTTTACTCTTTTTTTCTTCACAAACTACCTATGTTCTTTAGTCCGCTGTCTTTGGCAAAATCTGTTAGACACATATATTTTTTAAAGGAATGGGTTGGAAATTTTATAATCAAAAATACCGGTCTATAATAATGGACTACTATTTGGGTTAGATAACAATAGATATTTGGAAATGTGAAGTGTTAAAAAGGATTTTAATCCTTGTCATAGGCGTCGGAAGGAGGTTTATTTAATCACTAAGTATTTATGGCATAGAATATTATTTCGGTAATAAACTTAAAATAAAATGTTTTTATAATAGTATTTTTTTCTTATGATTTCTTAATAATTCACATACATTACAAAATATAGAAAACTTTGACATATTTAACACAAATCACAACTGTATTTTTATTATTTTTAATTCGGACTAAAAAGTAGCCTTATTCTCTCAAAAAATTCGAAGTTATAATTTAAATATTTACAAAATACCTATTGTCATAAATACACAAAGTTAAACATATATAAAAAAATTAATTCGTCCATGTAATATTCAAATTTTTGTCGGGCTATCGGTCATTTTATCATTAATTAAAAACATTTTTAGGACATTTGACGTTCCAGTTTATTTATTTCTTAAACCATCTGCAGAATTACAATTAAACACTAAAAAGGGACTTAAATGTAATTAATTTTTATATGTTATAGTTAAAATTAGACCTACTTATTTTTATTTCTTTTGCACTGACATCTTAATTTAATTAACTTTATTATATGGAAATCCGATAGCCCCAAAAAAATAAAATGAACATGCTAATTCTACACGCTTAAGAAAAAAAAAATTACGGCTAATTGGAATTAAATATATATAAAATTAAAAAATTGGACACACTAAAATAAAAATATATAAAGAAATAAAAAAATATATAAACAACATTAAACAATAAAATACAACAAAAACTAAAATTTAAATAATAAAATGTGTTTACACTGGTAAACATTACGTATCTTATTCGTAATCAAAGTCAGTGAAGCTATCTTCGCTCAAATTAATTATAATTGGTTCCTCTATCTCACTGATCATGAGATCGAGTTCCCACATTTGGTTTTATTCTTTTATTATATGGATTTTCCCCAATTTTCCGCAGTAACATTATTCAAAAAATCTTTCAAAATTTCAGTTAAATTACTAATTTTGTAAGTAGGTAGCAACTCTACCTTTTTCTTGAGAGAGATATTTCCTTCTCCAACGGACAGTTTCCGGATGATCTATAAGAACAGATTTCCTATCTGTTTTTTCCCAGCAAAAACTAAGTTCTATGAGTAATTTCCAGAAATCAGTTCTTTTAATTTCAGGTAAATCCCGATCTTTATTGATTTTAGTTAGAATTTTGTCGACGGTTGGGATCTGTTTCTCATAATAAAATGTATGAACAACTTCTTTTATTGAAGTTTTCATCTCTTCTTCCAACGAGGTTTTTCGTCTGTCTGTGATCGAATGTGGCTTGAGAGTACTAACAAATTCAGTCGTTTTTTTCTCCTTCAGTATTCGGTACATAGTTGATTTTTCTAACTTTTGTCATGTTGGAACACATCTCAACAGAGCTTTTAACATTATTATCTAGATATTGATATCTTAAGGTGTCATAAACATTCATAAGTTTTTCATTGAGGAAAAATGTCCTGGTTTAACGATTTTAGAATTAATATAGAGGTGGAAGTCATATCTTTTGCGTAGTCGCAAACAAGATGAATCACTAAGAACACACTGTAAGGTGTACTTTGCTCAATGACAGAAATTAAATTCAACTATTAGAAATTTTATTGTTGCCGTAAATTTATAAAAGCTTATAATATTTAAATATAATTAAATATAATTAGATTTAAGGCAGTCCTCAGTTACCTGTGGCACTGGAGCAGGTGCGTTGGAGATTTCCGTAACAGATTTATTACTCTCTCTAGTTCTTGAATAGAGTATAGGAATGTGTAACTTTAGTTCAAGAAAATAGAACCGATTCTGCCTTTTATATTAGGAATGTGTATGCCGCTGGCGCTCCCCACTCCGTTGACAACTTGTTTTTCTTGCGATAGCCTCCTCCCCCCCCCCCCCCCAAAGAGCTTCGAGTTCAGGAAAATCGACCCGATTCTGCCTCTTATACTAGGAATGTGTTTGTTGCTGGCATCCCCCCCTGAAGGCTGTTTTTTCTTGTGATTGCCCCCCTCTATCCTCCCTAGGGTGTAAAACCTCCTCCCTGTGTAAAGTCCTATATAATATTAATATAATTCGGTTTCTTAACGTTTTCTTCAGCCGTGTTTTAAATCTCCTTGCGGTTTTTAAGAAATCACGCAGAAGGGAAATTGGTTGCAAAAAAACGGCCCTTCAGCGCCTCAATTTATATATATATATATATATATATATATATATATATATATATATATATATATATATATATATATGTTTCCCCTCTGAGTGATTTATTATAAACGGCAGCAGAAAAAGTTAAGAAACGGAATTATTTTAATATTATATAAAATTTTACACAGGTAGGAGTTTTTACCCTCTTGCGAAATAGAATTTAATAAAAACTGGGACGTGAGACCTAAACCTAATTCGAAGTACTACGCAAATTTCACCAATCATTGGGTCCAGAAAAATAGAAACACTTTTATATCAATCTTTTTTCCTTATTTCTTCTGTGTCATAGAAGATTTAAGGTAGTTTTTGGTAACACTACAAGAGTAGTTTTCAGAAATTAAGCCAAAATTACTGCAAACTCTTTTCATCTTCACAAATATATATACATATATATATATATATATATATATATATATATATATATATATATATATATGTATATGTCTATATATATATATATATATATATATATATATATATATATATATATATATATATATATATAGACATATACATTTATTTATGTACGCCGATTACTCCGGAACAGCTGTACCGATTTAAATAAATGAATGAAATTTTTTGCATTAACGTAAGGAAGTTTCTGCAGTGGTTCAGTAAAATCGAAGATGATGCACAAAAAATTTAATTTTTTCCATTTTTCTCGAGAACTGATATGGGGAAGTTTTCGAACTCGCACATACCAATTTAATTTTTTTTAATTCAAATTGGCAGACTAAATATTTTATATCTCTTTATTTTGTCGAAAATTGGTACTGGCTGGTTTGTGAGAAGGTAAAGTACGAATATAAAATTATTTTTGAAAAATTTGGTATGGCGGACTAACAATTTGATATCCCTCGACTTTGCCCAAAATTGGTACTGGGTGGTTTTTAAGTGGACAGATTAAGAGTTTCAAATAATTTCATTTTAATTCGATACAAAACGCTAAACATTTTATATTTTTCTAATTTTGTCCAAAATTGATAATGGGCGTTTTTGGGAGCGTAGATTATAGCTTTAAAATCATGTATTCCGGATTCTTTCAAAAATTGGGAGGAGATGAATTTTGGGGGTTGTTACCACTCTCTAGAAATGTAATTCAGGACGAAAAAAATACTTGTCGCATATTCTTTAATATCCCATAATATATCACAAAAAAAGGAGAATTACTTTTCAAACTTTTTTTACTGAAAGCTGCAAGGCGTAGTTTAATCCGTTAAGATGATAGATTTCTACTTCATGCCACTCATACTTAATGTTCCTAATGGTTTGTATTACTGCTCGTAATAAAATTCTTAGAAAAAAATATACTTTCCATATCTTTTCAAAAAATATTTTAAAGTGGTAGTTAACCCCGTAATAAATAAATGGAGAAAAAGCAGATACCCGTTAACTTAATTTTTGAAATTCAAGTACAACTAAGAGTTATTGATTGAATTTAGTAAATTTCAACATTTACGAATGAAAACAGCGAAAAGAAGTTACGTTTTTACC
Organism: Diaprepes abbreviatus; assembly: GCA_034092305.1. Lineage (NCBI taxonomy): Eukaryota > Metazoa > Arthropoda > Insecta > Coleoptera > Curculionidae > Diaprepes > Diaprepes abbreviatus. Next base: position 9,524,985 of record JASJET010000076.1, read on the forward strand.
CCTATAAAGAAATATAAATTAGGCCTTTCCTGAAAAAATTATGTTTATCAATACATTTTCGTAAAATTAATAATATGCATTTTTTGAAAAAATCAGCCTTTTAAATTACACATTATATAAAGTATAATTCATGACGTAAAAAAAAGACGTATTGGATATTTTTTGGTACACTCCAACATATTACAAAATGAAAGCGAGAGCGGAGAATACCTTATTGCAGTGGTTTCAAGTCATTGGTTAAATTAGGCAACCAGAATATATTGAAGAGGTGGCGAAGGACCGTGCAATGTTGTTATATTTGGAAGAAACGTTCAAAAACTAAAATTTTAACATATCATACATGAAGCACTGTGAACATTATTTCAACAAAGGCCTATATTATGCCAGTGTTATAGAGGTTTACTTTTATCAAAGAACAAATATATTGAGGTCACCTTCTAGTCTGTAGTTTTGTACTTGTTTTTCTATAAAAACAAAGAGCATCTTATTAGCGATATTTAAGAATTGGCAACATTGTGACTTCAATAAAAGGTCGCTAGGAAGTGGCAACCATGCATTTTAGGTCAATAACAAAGAGGAGTTTATCCTCTTTAGTCAGTAAGAAGGGATATGCAAAATTGCCACGTTTTGAACTGAAATCGAACAATTTAAATTATTTTATACTTGTATAAAAATGTATATAACATTTTATTACTGATATCCAATCATTCGCAACATTGTAGTGATGACTGGGTTGTGTCCCAATGTTTATGCGCGCCAAAATTATAGTCTAGGATTATTTAGTCAATACTACTTGTTACAATCTTGCCACATATTAAGTATCGATTCCTGTAAGATTGTCCAAGTTAAAGTACGCTGGGCGCGGTTAGTACTTAGATGGGTGACCTCTTGGGAACACTGAATATTGTAGCCAACAGTCGGTAGCTATGAAAACTGATATAGAATGAAATCTCCGGCGTAGTTATCTGTCGAGGAACGTGGTTCGGAACCCAGATTAAGCTGTAGGTCCAGTCACTAACAAAATCCTATAGATTGATGTGTCGTTAATTAATAACTACTACTATTTATGACTACTTATGTAATAATTAATCATATTTCTTTTAATGATGTCATTCTTTAGGTCTATGTCAATTGACTTACTTTGAAATATTTTACCCTTAAGGTTAAAGACGTCAAGAGAGTTCAAGTCTGGAGATCTCGGTGGCCACTCACAGTGAATTGTGATATTGGCAGACGATTAGGATATTTTCTTTGAAATAACTGACACACTTCTTGGGTTCTTACTCTATAGCCATATCTTATCATTATAAGAATTTTAATGCTCTATTTGATAAAATGTGACCAAGGAACAGGTCATTAAATCAGTTATGTCGGTAAATAATTGTTGTATTTCAACTGTCGATAAATTGAAAACAGTTTAGGTATAGGACATGTAACAGAAAAAAAAATTCAGAGTTCTGCAGATAATCTAGAAGTGAACAAAAAATTGGGGTCACTAATTAAAAAATCAAGGTTGATTTCTTTCGAGGTAACCTGAGAAATTGAATATTTTGGAGCACATTCGTTTCAAAAAAACGTATCCGAACAATTTTTCGATAGCCCAAATAATGAATTTATTTCAGACTTTACGTCCTCATTTTATATAAAAAAATATTAATTAATCTTCTACATATTTGTAATATAACACGTAATTTATTTATCTTTTTCGCAACTAACACTTGCTTTCTAGATAATATAATATTATTATTTCTAGGTTTGTGTTTGAAACTACCACTAACAACAAGTGGGCCCGAAAAAAAGCCTAAATATATTGTTCATCAAGAAAAAGTAAGTGAAATAGTTTTGTCTTATTCGCCATATTTTCTTTACGTTCTGACGATTCCATTTCACTGGTATTTTTTTTATTTGGAAAACATATCTCCGCAAAATCAACAATTATGTGTAGTTAACATAATATAATAGCCAAAAACTACTTTATACCTTAATCATAATTTTAAACATTAAAAACCAAACTTCGAAAAATAATTCTTGAAATTTATTGCGATTTCATATTCTCGAAAAAAATAGAGCAAGAAATTTCCATCAAATTACTCAATATTTCTCAATTCATAAATAATTTAAAATCTTTCTGAGTGAGAAAATTAAAGTTTTAATTTGCATGGTCTTTAAAAATTATAACATGTATAGATTTTAATATTTTAGCTTTCAATTGTTAAGAGGTATGCTCTAATATATCTCATTAAAATTTCTAAAGCATATGTCTGCCTAAAATTCACCTAACTATATTTAAAAAGCCCTAATATATGATCCTAATAAATCCAAAGCTTTGGAAAAAAGTAATCTCACTAAATAACATTTTCACCATGTCTATGAATAACTTCTTTTTCCTTTTAGAAAACTTGGGATGATGCAAGAGACTTCTGTGATGAGCAAAACATGGCATTGGCATATATTATGACCTACGAGGAACAAAGGGATTTAAGAAACTTTATAAGAGAAAATAATTTGTTGCCAAAAGATGAAAAGTGTGAGTTTGATTTACTATTAGACGTTAATTTTGGTGATCTAATCAATACTTAAGACTGTTACAAAAATTTAAAAATAAAACTATTTCGTCACTTATTTTAGCGGGTTACTGGTTAGGAGCCAGAGCTGAAGACAAAATATGGCGTTGGGAATTTAACGAAGAAAATCCAAGGGATGATCATTTTATGGCTGGATGGCATTGGTATAAACCAAACTACAAAGTCAAAAAAGATGGTATGTATTTTTTTTAGAAATTTATTTATAGATAGTCGAACAGTAAAAAGAAACAGAACACCATTATTCCCCGAATATTAGTTATACAAGATATTGCAAAGCAAGGGATGGCTAGATATTTTCACTGGTAAGCTTTTTTTTCAAAAAACTCAAGATCATCAGTTATTTTCAACGAGAAATCTAATACTGATCTCAAATTTGATATAGACAATGATCTTCAAGGTTATTGGGAGGTAAACTTTTGTAATGGAAATTCCTTCTCTTGACAATGGCCCTCGAAAAGCGAGAAATTTTAAGTTCAAATATGTACTCAGGTTATAAGTCTGACATGGCCTCAAAGGTCACTTTAAGGTCAATTAAACCTAAACAACATATGGGTAACTGAGAATAAGAAGCTATTCAGAAAATTTTATATCGACAAAAGTTAATTATTTTAATAAAACACATTGAGTAGTGACCTTAATAATCAATTTTCAATCAAGGATATTTAATTTTTTTATAAGTAAAAACCCGTACTTTTTAGTTAAAAAAAATCAATAGAGCAAAAAATTGCACATTTAGATTAATAGATTCGACAAAACCACTTTTCGGAAGAATATTCATTTACTTTTAATAAATTATGTTTCCTTTGGGGTGCTTGATTAGTGGGAGTCTCTTTGTCTTACGCTCTCTCTTCAAAACTCTTTTTTTTTGCGTTTTCCCCTCTCCTTTCCTGTTGCAGCTAAATTTATCTGATTCTACAGTTCATTAAAAAGATAATCGAGAGGCGTCAGATCAGGAGACCTGGCAGGCCACTCGATCTTGCCTCTTCTTCTAATCCACTCATGAAAGAACTGGATATCTAAATATCCTCAAACATCCCTACTATAGTGAGGGGCAGCTCTGCCTTGACGCAATCATGTGTTAATAAAATATTTTCAGCTATCTCTTTTATTCTTGGTATAATTTGATTTTTGAGCAAATCTTCATGTCTTGATGCATAGAGATCACTATAGATAAAGAAAAGGTCTATTAATATATCAACAAGATACCAGTCTAAACATTTATTTTTTGTGTATATTTAGTGTCACTCTCCATCATTGAAGTAAGATTTGTGTCGGATCAATATCTACAATTGTATTAATATTTACTTCACTTCTTAAAATGTAAAGTAGCTTCATCAGAAAAACACTACATTGTATTAAAATAGAGAGTCTCTATCTATTATGGTTTCACCAAATTTATTCCGGCGATCAAGATCATCTTCATGTTTTTTAAAATTCTTCTCGCCGCTTCATGAGCAACATTATGCTCATCACTTGCTCTGCCTTAACTAAGATATGCATTCTTGATAATACTTGGACAAGTTTTAATTGCTTTTCCTTAGTTGATATAACTTTTGGCCGACGAAAAGTATCATGAAAGAGCATTCGAACTTGATCAAGACACCGCTGTCGATCTCCTCAACCACACATCGTTAATAGAGACATTCTACCCTGCTCCGAAAGTTTGATATACGCGAGATTTAGACGTTAAATAAATCGTGATAAATAAATTTAGTTATAATAAGTAATGTTGGTATAAAGATAAGGATAGGAATAGGGACTCTTCAGAAGGTAAGGGAATGAAAATTGTCAGTAAACTTATTTTGCTAAGTAAAATGAACAGAAAAATCGGGATTAAACTGAGTTACTTTGAGTTAATGATGGAAAAGCCATCAATTAATCAGGCTTTTAAATTAATCATGAAATTAGTTCTCAACGCCATCCCAAATAAAAATGATTTTTCTTGTTTTCGGTGAATTTTGAGAATTTGTCTCCGTAATTAACATATAACTGATTTCAGAAAAAAACCTTCAAGGCTCAAGGTCCAATCTAAGGTCAGTATACAGTCCAATATAGGTCTAAATGAGCTTAAAGTGATCTTTAAGGTTAGGTCGCACCTAGAAAGTTGACGTCCGAATAACCTTGAAGGCCATGATGAAGCTCAAGCTTGAGGTAGCGACTAGATTTCTGGTTGAAAATTACTTGAATAATGATCTTGATTTTTTTTTAAGAACGTTTCTGAAGAAATATCCAGCCACCCATTATTTTCATGACACCCTGATTTTTACATGAACTTTTGACTGATTCCATACAAAAGTATGCAGTGAAAATAGTAAAAAAAAGATGCTTTCTTCGTAAAATATATTATTCTAAAGCCCAAAAAGGTGTATCCGTATTTTGCTATTTTGCCAAAAAATCATTTTCAAGGACGTTATCAAGAGTTTAAAGCTGGGCTTAGGGCTTTTGAAAAACAGATAACAGTTTTCTCTTTTGATTAAGGTCACCTGAGTCATAAAGTTTCAGAAAATTGAGGTATTTTCGAAACCAACAAAATGGCTGTTAAAAAAAAACAAAAAAAATGTGATTTTCTCAAAAAATACATTTTTTTGATGATTTTTTTTCGAGTATTCCTTGTTATATGCTTCTCCAATTGCAATTGTTTTCATGGGTGCGAAATTACAGGAGGCACACAATATTTTTTTTAATATATTTGATTTCATTTCAAATCATGCAATGAGATTTTTAAAAAATGCTTTCTCCGTGATATATATCATTATTGAAACCAAAAAATGTACACGTATTTTGCCTATTTGCGAAAAAACTATTTTCAATGAAGTTATCGAGATTTTAAGTTGAGATTGTTGCACTTGCAGTGAAGAAAAAAATTCGACGAAATTTAAATTTCTCTATTGCTTCAGGTCATGTGAGTCATAAAGTTTAAAAGCCATAGTAGCGACCGCTCCTCGAAACAAAATCAAGAAATTTTTTGACTGTTGCCTGAGAGAGACGTATATATGTATGTGCATAAAATTGGGGATCTGTACACTGCGACCTAATAGATCTATTGTGCTGCCATACTCCTGTCAGGTCGAAAGAGATACCTTGCCGGCTAAAGTAGATCCTCCATTTTCCTCAGAAACCTTAGGATGTTATACAATTTCAGAATGGGTAGCTCCCATTCTTATATTTGGGTGCTCCTGAGAATCACATTCTAGGGTTCTCCAAAGCGCTGCACTCTGAAAGGATGTGAACAGAGATTTCATCATCCTTCTCAGAGAACCTACACTGTTCTCTTTCTGCCATTCCGAGTCTCTTGCGATGTATCTTAAGGTGGCAATCAGGATTCCTGTCAGAACATTGAATTGTTTCTTACTTAGGCTATTGCATTCCTTAAATCTCTTATGGTCGTAGTTCCCAAGAAGTATCTTCGCTTGTCTCAATCTTTGTAGCTCCATCCAATAATTGGATCTTTTGCTTTCTTCCTCTCTTTTTAGTTCTTCCAGCATTACACTGCTACTGATTCCATAGAAAGGTTCAGGTTCCAGCCCTTTTTCTCGCGAGCTTGTCTACTATTTCATTCCCCTCTATCCCTGTGTGTCTCATTTCCAACGCAAAGGTGACCTTATCATTTGTACTCAATTCATTTAATTCTTCTAGGCATTGTCAGATCATCTTGGAGCTGATTACTTGAGAACTGGTGATAGAATTTGCAAATGATATATTGTGGTAGCGTTAACCATTTCATCTATAATCATTTTTTCTGCCTCATATTAATTAGTAGCTATTTTGATAACCTAGAATTAAATTTTATAGTAATAAAGACACTCTGGAAGTCTGGACGTTCATCCTCTCTCTTGCAGCTTTTGTACCAAACAACTACGGTTATTTAAACTTACCACAACCATAACTCAGAAATTCAGGACGCTGCTATTTAGTTGGTCAGATAACATCTATTGTTTACAGCTCACGCAGTAATACGTCCGCGAGTTTAGTCGCGTGAAGGTTTTTGATTAAAATTAAACAAAACAAGTTTCTCAAAACATTTAGTCTATTAACAAAAATAAATAGAAAAACGAATTACTTACAAGAGAAACTTAGACCAATAACAAATAACAATTATGAAGAAACTAACATATTTGCTCTTATTGGCCGTTCTCTTAACCAAAAATCTAAAACCCGATTTTGAAGAAACAGGTATAAATAGACACATTAACAGAAAAAAAAAGAATAAAATGCAAAAAAAAAATAGCTATTTGTCTTACTTAATCAAACACTATTAAAATCTCGAAACGCTTGACTAAAATAAGACAGGAGATTCCCTTAATTTCCCAAATTAACTGAAAATCAAAACAAAGAAAACCTTCTTTTCCAACAATTATACCCGTTACGTAATTTTACCACTGCACTGGATGGCGGTACCGATTCTAACGATTTTCAGAAGAGCGTTCTCGTACCTTACCCCCTCGACACCCCTCTGTTTCCCGTTACCCCATGGAACCCTGTATCTGTAAATTTCATTCCCTAGTAGTTCGAATAGTTTGTCCCAGAGGGCGCCATCCTTTCTATATTGGATACTTAATTCCCGAATTGGCCTCTGAGCATCTTAATCTTAATTTTTATATAAACACAACTAATAAAACTATTCTATTTATTTCTATAACTAAAGGAATAAGATAATATAACCTCTGTGAAAAGACCAAAGTGCTCTTTTATTCATATTGCTGATATTTAAATCATTCGTTCTTGCAATCAGGAAAAACAGTCGCTTTATTAACTCCTTTCACAAGTCAAACGTTATATTCCAGTATAATGAGTTTATTTGATTATCTTTAGTTTCCTAATAATGGGAAAATCGTTCAATATTTTAATATATTTTAACGGTATTTCATATACCATATGTTAAAAACTACCCCTACCACGTTGATTTTATTTACATAGCTAGCGTACAACTATCTGGACAGATTTATAGGCAAATCTTAGAAAGGGTCTTATTATGTCTTCATAAATTGATTGAGTTTATGTATTTTTAAGAAAACATTTAAACGACAAAGATAATAAAAGTTAAGCTCGATAACGGAATTATTTATCGTTTAAACTTTCTTGGATAGTAATGAAAAATATATACTACCCTATTCCCACGGGAAATCTTTTCACAGAGTGATTATTTAATTATTCATTTTAGAAGAATACAGTTCACATTGAACAGTGTAAAATAATTAATGTTTGTTCCATTACAAACTCAGCGCACTGATTGCTGCTTGACTATCTGATATGCTTGATGTATACTTCACCATATATTTACCAAATTTTAAATTTTCTATATAATTTATTTACCAAAAAAGATTTCGTAAGATTATCAAAGAGTAGAATAAGACAAGAAAATATTCGAAAGTTGATACTCCTAAATATTTGCTCATATTATTCTACTTTTTTATAAATCGTACGAAATCTCGATAACTTCGTCGAAAATGATTTTTTCGCAAAACGAAATGATATATGTACACTTTTTTGGTTTCAATAGTGATATAAAGGATGTTTCTTTTCAGACTTATACAACTTTAAAGTGAAATTAATCACATATAAATAATAGTAATAGCAATATTTCTGGCTCTATTTAACAGATACTTGTATGTCATTAGTGTTTAAATATGATTTCGGGCATATGAGCTCCAGGGCTGGCTTGAATGAAGCGAAATCGGGAAGTTCAATTTTCGACCACTTTATCGAGCAACTGGGACCGTATATCAGCAATTACGCGACGAATATTGCTTTTCAAGTGATCCAACGTTTGTGGTTTATCGGCGTAGACTAGCGACCTTACAGATTCCCATCCATAAGTGTGAGATTACATGATCTTAGAGACCAGTTCACAAGTCCATTACGCGATATTATGCACCGCGATAAATTGATGGTGTTGTACGCTGTGTGGCACGTTGCACCATCTTGTTGAAGCCAAAGCTCTGTCACATCAATACCATTCAACTAAGGAACTAAGAAATCAGCTATCATTGCTGTATAACGCTCTCCATTGACGATAATATTCTAGCCATGCATCATCTTTGAAGAAATATAGGCCAATGATCCCACTTGCCCATAAAACATACCAAACAGTGACTTTTGATGAATGTAAGGGCGCCTCAATAAAGGCTTCTGGGTTTTCTCCGATCCAAATTCGGCAATTCTTTTATTAACGTAGCTATTCAACCAAAAATGAGCCTCATGTCTGAACAAAATTTTACGTTGAAAAAGAGCATCAAGCAAAATATTGTTTTCGGCTCAATCACTGAATGTACGGCGCTGATGGTGGTTACGCGGTTTCAACTCTTACACGAGCTGGATTTTGTAAGCTCGTAATCCAAGATGCTTCCGTAAAATCTTCCACAAAGCGGATGGCACAGCTCCAGTTATTGTGCACGATGGCGAATCGACTCCCTCGGATCATCCTCAATACTACGTTCTACAGCACCAATAACTTCTTCTTTTTCGCATCTTTGTGGATGTGTATTATCAACCTTAGTGTAAGTAGTGCGAAAAAGATCCTTAGTTTGCTGAATAACTTGTTCGGATAGGAGATTATGTCGACCGTAAAATAGACTTAGCACACGGTTTGGCGAACTGAATCATGATTTAATTTGCAATTGCGTAAGTCTATTCATGGTGAAATAGCAAAACGTATTGATTACGCATCAACTGTCAACTGTCATTAGAAATAGCGTTGCCAATTTAAAAACCAAACCTCTAAAAAATATTTATTTCACGGAGAAAGAATTCTTTATTTTGCAAAAAAATCTCATGGTATGAGTTGAAATGGAATCGGTCTTTAAAAAAAAGTTATTGTGTCTCCCCCTGCATTTTAGCACCCATCAAAATAATAGTAATTAAATGAGCGTAGAACAAGGAACCCATGGAAAAAAATCATTAAGAAAATATAGTTTTTGAGAAAATCGCGTTAGTTTTTTTTCGAAAAACGGCCGCCATTTTGCTAATTTCGAAAATTTTTCAGTTTTAAAATTTTTTTTTTTTGAAAGCATATTACTCGCGTGATCTTAATCAAAAGAGAAAATTGAATTACGTCAATTAGTCATAAAAATATAAACTTTTGAATAAAAAATGACAAATTTTTCTTTACTGAAAAAGCACTAAATTCAACTTTAAAATCTCGATAACTTCCTTGAAAATAATTTTTTCGCAAAACGGCAAAACACGTGTACACTTTTTTAAGTTCTTGAATAATAAATTTCACGGAGAAAGCATTTTATTTTTTTTTTAACTGTTTCCACTGCATGATTTTAATGGAATCAGTCTAAATAGGAAGTTTGTGTAACTCAGCTAGAAAAATATTTGATTATTTTATTGAGATAGAATGACTTATACACTTGTATAAACTAATGTATTTTAATTTATTTGTATTGTATTCCGAACATGATTAATTTTGGGTAAAATGTGGTTGTCGGACTTGCATTGTCTTTATTTTTATTTATTTTTACGACGTTTCGATTAGGTTGTATCTCTAATCATTATCAAGTATAAACTGAATGTTTTGTTTTAAGACTACGAGCTTATATAGGGATTGTGTCCACTGAAGGGCAAAGTTTTCCTTCACTGTACACACCTCAATGATTTGATGTTACAAAGTAGTGGTTGCTAAAGATTAGGTATCTCAACACTCGGTTTACTGAAGATTCCACTATTGTTTTTAATGTAAGCTGCTTCTATAATTTTTTTTTTTATGTTGGGTTCCCTATATATTGCCGCAGCCTCAGACCATTTTATATGGTGTTGTTTATCCCAGGCGTGTTCTGCAATACCTGACCTCGACGTTTCCCCTTTTTGTGTATGAGTTTTATGTTCCTTAATTCTAACTTCTAGTGGTCGTTTGGTTTCTCCAATATACATTTCACCACACTCACATGGAACTTTGTAAACACAGTCCTTCTTATCGGTACTTTTTGGTTTTGTTTTTGTTAAATAAGCTCTAAGAGTATTTTCTGATTTAAAGGCTGTTTTTATATTCTAACTACTGGCAATTCGTCTTATTTTCTCAAAAATTCCCCTAATGTACGGAATTGTGAAGAAGGAATGTGTTTCTTGCTGTCCAATGTTGTTATTCTAAAGTTATTTATAACATCGTCAATTAGTTTCAAAGGATAACCATTCTGTTAAAAATCGGATTTAATATTTGCTACCTCTTTTTCCAATTAATCGGCATTATTGCATATAGATATAGCGCAATTATAGAGGTTAAGAATAATTTCTCGTTTTGTTACAACAGAATGATTGGAACTATGATTAAGATATTGTCCAGTATGTGTTGACTTTCTGTTTACTGAAGTTTTAATAGTTTCGTTTGAGCAATTCACCATGACATCTTGGAAAGGCAATTGATCATTTACCTCTTTGTCCATGGTAAACTTAATTGTAGGTCGAATGTTATTTAGATATTTCAAGAAATCATTAAGTTCTTGATCATTACCCTTCCATACGATGAAGGTATCATCGACATATCTCGACCAGACTTTCGGTTTTACTGTTGCCGCCAATATATATATATATATATATATATATATATATATATATATATATATATATATATATATATATATATATATATTGGCGACGACTGGAGAGAGTGAAGAACCCATCGGAAGGCCGTCGTCCTGAGCGCAGAACCTGTCCTTTACTTGAAAGTAAGCATTACGTAGGCAACACTCCAAAAGATCCATCACCCCGTCCAGTAGTAACGTGGTTCGATCTGATAAAGTAGTATCATTTGAAAGTCTGAAAGTTTTGATTATGTCTAGTGATTCCCCTAATGGTGCATTAGTATACAGACTTTCTACGTCAAAGCTTATTAGCCTGTCGTCTAGCTCTAGATTGATGCTACTAATAATGTTCATGAAATGTGTGGGATTTTTAACATATGTGTTCGTCTTACCTTCTAAAAGATGTATGATTTTTAAAAGAAACTTCGCCAGTGCATTTGTTGGGGATCCTCTGGAGCTGGTTATTGGCCTCAATGGTATGTTCATTTTATGAATTTTTGGTAGTCCGTAAAGATGTGGTGGCTTACTGTAGTGTGGTGTGAGCGCCGATCGTAGGATGTATATTGGAGAAACCAAACGACCACTAGAAGTTAGCATTAAGGAATATAACACTCCTACACAAAAAGGGGAAACGTCGAGATTAGGTGTTGTAGAACACGCCTGGGATAAACAACACCATATAAAATGATCTGAGGCTGCGGCAATATATATGGAACCCAACATGAAAAAAAGAAAATTTATAGAAGCAGCTTACATTAAAAACAATAATGGAATCTTCAGTAAACCGAGTGTTGAGATACCTAATCTTTGGCAACCACTAATTTGTAACATCAAATTATTGAGGTGTGTACAGTGAAGCGAAACTTTGCGCTTCAGTGGACACAGTCCCTATATAAGCTCGTAGTCTTAAGACAAAACATTCAGTTTCCGACAGTCCGACAACCACATTTTAGTCAACTTTCAACATTGTCCTCAACCTTCAAACAAACGATTATTAATTTTGATGGCGTGTATACTGTGTTATTTATGACTCTAGATTTATCAAAGTAGCATATCGAATGCAACTATGGAAAGAAGTAGATTGGAAAAACTTATTTTTAATATTCCAACCATTGTGTTAAGTAAAAAATTAACTTTACTTAAAATTGCCACTATACTTAAGATAAAACATTAACAATTAAAAACATTCCAGCATATTTAGCAGCAAAAATCCATGCCCGTTCTGTTGTCTGCAAAAGTTTTTAATCAGAGAAGCGCTGTTAATAGGGTTTACGTATAACATTATAACAGTTGAAACGAAATTCTCTAAAAGTATTTCAATTTTATTTTAGGCGAGGTTCAAGAATGCATGGAATTACAGTATATTAACAACAATGTTTTTGACCGATCTTTATCTTGGAATGACTTATGGTGTAGTGAAAAAAGAGGATTTATATGTCAAGTCATATCACCGGCAGAAAAGGAAGACTGGTAACGGAGAACAAAACTATGCTATATTTTACTTAAATGATTTGCTTTATATTTGAATATTATTGCTATGCATTTATACTATATTATGAAATAGTTTTCATGGAAATAAAAATATATTTAATAAACCCAAGCCTTATTTATTTTTTATAAGAAATAATATAATCAAAACATGCACATTATATGCCAAAAAATAATTTAATTGCCCTGGCATGAATGTCAAACGGCAAGAAATAATAACATTTTTGTAATGCTATGTTGTTTTTTTTTCGCCGTCACGGCCAACCAATAACAACACTTAAAAGTTGTAGAGGTTTTATAATACAAAAATATTACATTGCCAATATTTCAAAAACTACAAATTTTTTGAACAGACATCCTTATTCAAAGTTACCCTTATTTATAAAGGTAAATAAGATTACTTTAATAAAAAAAATTAATATTTAATGTAGGTTTTTGATCATGTATTTATTTATAATCAAGTAAAATGCGAACAGTAAATGCAAACTTCGTTCCATCTTATCTTTTCCGTGTTGGAGGTTGCACAGTTTGAATAAACGGCGACCGAACACAATTTATCCTATTCTACCACCATCGAGATGATGGCCTACTTATACCACCATATCGAGAAGAAAGTCATAACTGACCCTCTCCGCTACAGTGATAGGGCAGAGGTACATGTTTCATTTCTACTAGACTCATCAGGTTACCGACATGCATCTGTTTGTGCAAAGCACAGGTTCGAAGGAAGATTGAATGTGGCTTCGTCGACCTCCCGCCGGATGGCGTATATATGTTTATGCGGCTTTCACGCATTCTTCCGTGTGAGATGCAATAGCAGTGGATGTTTCCACATTATGTCGTTGTAGTATGTAGTTGTAAACATATATACGCCATCCGCTGGGAGGTCACCGAAGCCGCGTTCAATGTTGCATGCTTCCTTTCGATATGTCCTTTACACAAACAGGTGATTGTCGGTACCCTGATGAGTCTAGAAGGGACGAAACATGTACCTCTGCCGTATCACTGTAGCGAGGAGGTTAAGTTTTGAATTTCTTCTCGATATGGTGGTACAGGTAGGCCATCATCTCGATGTTGGTAGAATAGGATAAATTGTGTTCTGTCGCAATTTATTCAAACTGTGCAACCTCTAATACGGAAAGGATATGATGGAACGAAGTTTGCATTTACTGTTCGTATTTTACTTCATTTAGACACGGATTTGCAAATAGTTGTACGTTTGTTGAATGTGATTTCAGCACTACAACGGCATAATGTGAATATATCCACTGCTATTGCATCTCACATGGAGGAATCTGTGAAAGCCGCATAGGGAGAGAACAACTAGGCGTCATCAATCTACGAACTTATCAAAGATAGTATTTAGATCTCTTCATCTTAATTTGCATAGACGTAATAAAAGGACAGAAAACAAAACATTATTGTTTAAATCCAAGCCATACATCGCAGAAAATCAGACATTATGGGTAGACCAAAGTAGAAAGAGACAACCAAGAGAAACGAGGCATTTCGATTTATGAATACAGACTTTCTTTTGACTTCAATCAAAACATTATTTTATTGAAAGTCATCGTTCAGAGTTTTATTTAAATTTTTTGAGAAATTTTAATCATTCAAGCGAATTTAAAATAGAAGATTGTTTTATATAAAAGTTCTAAATTGTTGTTTTATAATTTATTACCAGTCGGTATATTTTGGTTTTATTAAAAAAACTTAACTTAGATGAAAAGTATTTCTAACCTTCAAATCTGTCGTGTGTCCAAATGACCGACACATGTATATAATTTTAAAATGTTAAAATTCGATAAGTTATTTTAGATAATCTATGGTGAAACCTTTCATAGGCAAGCATAATAGATTGTGCTTAATTTGTGTGTCGAGTTGTGGAAGAAAAACGGTGGTCCTGTGAAATTAATTTCATCTGTCCGAGAGGTAAAAAAATAATTTTATTTTTGGAAATATACAGTTTCAATTAGGCATCGTTATTTTTAAAGAGTACATATTGCCCTTAAAATTTAAAGGAAAATGTTGTATGCAATGTGGAAAGGTAAAGAAAACAAACCAATTATCTCGTTTATTTCGAGTTGGGGAAGAAAAACAGTGGTCCTGTGAAATCAGTTTCAACTGTCCGAGAGGTAAAATATAATTTTATTTTTGGAAATAAACGCTTTTAATTAGGTATCATTATTTTTAAAGAGCCCTTAAAATTTCAAGGAAAATGCTGTATGTCATGCAAAAATCGAAAAAAAAACAGACGAATTATTTTCTCTCTTGTCGAAAAGAAAAAACTACAGATGTTCCCGAAAGATCCAAAATAGAAGTTCGAAATTTACTCTGCAATATGTACTAAGAAAGTAAGATTATAATCTCTGTTATAAACTAACCTTGAAAGTAGTATTTCTGATCTATATTTAATAATCTTAATGTCTTTATTATATATTATTTTCAGAAAAGCTTAAATACTGAACTCACCAATAAAGAGATTGTCTCTAGAAAAATCGTCTTTAAGTATTCTGCTTAAGGAGCTGAGGTGATAAATTTGTATTAAGCGATGCTTTGATAGCGTTAAAACATCCATGGTTTATTCGAATGGTAGCTTAAAACCTTATCTGTCACGAAAGGTAATGGTTTTCAAAACTTGAAAAATCATGCAATTTCAAATTTTCAAAATTGAATATCTCAAAAAAAGAGATATTTGAGCAAACCCAGCAGCATGTGAAAGAGTAAGACCTATACTTTAAGATACTATGTATAGCTTTTCAAAAAAAAAAATGTCGAGATGATACTTAACCTTAAATGTAGACCAAAAGTTCTTTGCATTTTAGGAGAAATTCTGAGTCCACATTCGAATTCAGCAATCCAAAATTACAAGAAATAAATGAATTTATTCAATGTACAAATTTTACGTCACACATACGGATATTTGAACCTAAAAGCTGGCCAAAAATATTTTTGGGCTCAAAACGGGCCTATGGGTGTTAGTAATTAAGAATTTAAATGTACTATCATTTATTTCATCACATCATACCACATATTATAAATTAAACCAATGAAAAAAAAAATTAAAAAAAAGTTTATCTTCAATATCGTCACTATCGTTATTGCTTTCTGAATGAGAGTTGCTCCTTGGCGGTTCGACAGGCTTTAATAAATTTAATGTTTCTGTATGAAATGGCCTTGTTTCCTTTTTTGGTCTCTTTCTCACACCTGTAATGAGAGGGTCTGAAGTAAGCAGAAGTCTGTTTATAACGTCCTTATGACATGCCTCACGGGAAAATTTCCTGGAATAATTTAACCGGTAATACCTAAAATGCTTGATACGAGCTTCTGTAGCTTCGTCTGAGAGCTGACCGATTGGAAGCAGAGCCGTTGAAATTACTTCTGCCCCGTGTCGTAAAATTTTGGATGCCAGTGATATAGCTGAACGTATAGTTCTTCGGTTTTCCTGACATATTTTTCAAAAGTTGTTACATTGATTTCGTGGCCGCTCGATAAGGCTTCCAAAATAATTTTAAGCATGTATATTAGATTTACATCTATGCCGGTCATTGATGCAGGCAGTTCATGGTCAGCAAAAAATCGTCTGCTGGTGTTGCCATCGTTAAAATTGCCAAAGATGGCTTTAGGGATGTCCACAATTAGTCCCATCTCCTTTCTGAATCGTTCCTGTATTTCTTCTTTTCTTTGTTTTACTACATCTTTATCAGATTGCGATCATAACTGCTATTTCTTTAAAGGTAGTTTATACGACAAATGCAAAAGGTTTTCAAAAAAACTTATGCGAGCGTGTAGTATCGAAAGGCCAAATTGTAACGATTCCTTTTTGACAGCCCGTCTTTTCGATAGATCGTTAAACTCCTTTGATGTAGCACCACATATGTAACACTACATAATCGATGTTGTATGTGTTACTGCATTGCATACTTTACCATCTACCATGGTGAAAAGCAAAGTAAGGACTATATTTACACATTGTAATTCCGTAGGCTCGAGAGTATCTATTTTGGAATTTATATAATGAATCTCTTCGTTCGTGATGTCAACCGATTCTTGAAGAAATTATATTCTAATTGGTCTACAATAGCGTGACGATGAGGGCGTTGGGTTCTGCCAGACTACGTTTTTTTCCCACATATTAACCGCAATGGTACCATGGAGCTTTGAAAAATATTAGCGTCCGAGTCTTTCTCACTTTCAAACTTCTGCTTATACTGCACTTGTTGCGATCCATCGCATCCCCATTTACAGATCAATTCCATTTGTTTATCCGCATCACTCAATGCAGCCACAATTTCGTGCAAATGAAAAATTAATTTTTGAAGAAGTGTGATTCAGCAAGTCTTGCAAGTTTATTTCAGCCCACGTGGCGGCAATTCTGTAGGATTCTTGTATAGGGTAACAATGGTTTTTAGCTATTTGGAGAATAGTATAGCAAGGATATAACTTCTTATTGCTTAATATGACTATTTCATATTGTGATTTAGTCAGACCAACTTCTACATACATAGATAAAACCTCTAAACAGGATAACTGACACCTATTTCCTTCATTACTTATTCTAAAATCTGATCTGTATTTTTGGACTCGTGATGGACTCCTCTTTTACAACATTTGATGCGTCTGCTTTGCCGGGTAATTTCATATGAGTCGCATAACTCAGCTTTTCAATATCATTTAACCGAAGTTCTTCAGTCTTTCTTCGTTTGTTTCTCTCACTCGAATCTGCGAATGTTTTTTTAGGACGACCTTTACTTATTTCTGTAAAACAAAAAATATTTTTACATTTAGAAATCAAAATATAAAAACGTAAATAATGTAGTGTAGTGACACATATCAGTCTTAAGTAACTCTAAAGAGGTCATTCCATTGAGCCAGTCATTATTTTTTTTCAAACACGTCTTTCTTTTTATATGCTGCAAGCCACCTGGACTTGAATTGATGCTTTATCAATGATAATTTTTGTTTCCATTCTTTACGTTGTCCTTCATCTTTACGAAATTTACTAATAATAGTTTCTTCCATATCGTTCAACTTTTTGTCAAAATTTAGTTCCTTTGAACCTTCCACTACGATATAAATGTATTTTCGGGAGAAGACATTGACACCAGACGGTCCTAAAAGTAAAAAAGTCCAAAAAAATAATTATTCTGTTTCCCATTTTACCTGTCCACACACATATTTTTTATGTTATAATGTTTTTTACAGTAACTACTATTTAAAGTTTTTATGATTAGAAATTGATTAAAATACAAGTACATACCAGGTTCGGACGAATCCATGACAAATTTTATATGCACAGTTTCAATGTACGACACACTTATAATTATAAAAACATATAGAGAACATCTACAAATCACACATATACTCAAAACGGTGTATATCTTTAAAAATTTAGTAATTGTAACGGTTTTTAGTTGCCATACATCAAAAAAAAAATGTTCCTCGTAAATATAACTAGGGTCGTTCATTTCGATTTTCTGTCTTCGTCTCGGACTAGAGAAAAATAAGTTATTTTTACAATTGAAACAACATTTATATTTATTTCATAATTTTTAACATATTTTATTATCTAAAATTTAATAATTTTACAAAATATCCCATTAATATTTTTATAAAAATATGAACTTTAACACGCTTACCTACTCCATATCTACTCCAGACACAATAGAAATCGGAAAATACTAAAGGAGATGATGATTTTCCCTTCTTATTTCTATTCATAATAATGAAAGAGATTAAAGATATCCACAAATCAGGAGCAAGGAACACAAAAAAAAGCTGCTGCTTTACATAACCTTACCTCAGACTAACTGTGTCTTTATTTTGTCCTTCTATAATAATGGCTATAAAATTTTATTAAACGCATTTTTGTCGACAACGTTGTGATATTTTTATTATATTACGATATAATTTCTTGTTATATAACCGAAAAAGAAAATAGTAGACTGAGCCACTCCGATCCTGTTACAGTTCTCAAAAAAACAATGTCACTAGTTTGATGCATTTGTCAAATTTTGACGTAAAGATATACATCGTTTTAACTATACACTTCGTTTGAGCAAACGATAACTTCCAACTGACGCTAGCGAAGGCGCGGTGGTCGAGCAGCATACAAAATGACAGCTATTTGACGCGCGATATCTTTAGGTATCTAGGCGACAACTTTGTTATTACAATTTTCCAAAAATGATATATAGCCAGCTTTTAGGTACAAATACCCGTCCGTGCGTCGTGCTGTTTAATCAATTTTTTTAAAATAGATATTTCACGCCACTGATGCATTTTTTCTTGGATTTCATAAATCGTAGAATATTAGCATAGGAACTTTTAAAATATTAATTAAAACTTTTAAAACAGAAAAATTTTGCCTTCCTGAATTACATTTTACTTAAAAAACTTAAAACATTATTATTATCAAAAATGAGATTATCCATAATGACAAGCTGACAAGTTCGCAAAGTTGTTATAAAGTGTAAAGCGGGCCTAGCAGAGATTTAATTTTCTACAAAATTGCCATAAAAGTATACCTGTAGAGACACTAACTTACTTAACAAAGTTGCAGTCATAACACGAGCAATTTCAAAACATCTTTTCAGCTTAAAATTACCTTACTGTTATGGGTTTTTGCTTTAAAATAAATTTTTACTTTGTGTTTGCTGCTTTTGTGGCTAGTTTTATGATTTTAATTTCTTTTATTTCTTTTAGAAATATAAAAAATATATAAATATGTTCGCTAAGCAGAAAAAACTACATATCGACTAATTGAAGATATGTAGTCAGTGAAGTAGCGTGAAAGAGTGAGGCACTTGCCTCGGGTGGCAATTTGTTAGCGGCAACAAATTTCGAAAAGATATTAAATTTTGACTAGAATTTCTTTTAATATTTGCATCGCTACGGGAATTTTCTCTCTATAGGTGAGTTTGGTCATCATGATTCTTTTACCACCCGAGATATGCCTTTCTATAAATGATGAAAAATGCTACATATGTAGGAAGTTTTTAAAGTCTAGTAGGGATAATTAAGGAATACAGACTTTCATACGCATTGACAAATTTCTAGGCTTACGCCAATTTCGAGGTCATAGAATACAATTCTGTCCTGATAGTAAAAGATTGCTTTTTTCTTTTGAAAATAATCTCGCTGACCGGAACAATTTTGGTGCAGCGGTACTGAAAAGCATAAAGTTTTCGTTACTATTAGGATAAA
Organism: Diaprepes abbreviatus; assembly: GCA_034092305.1. Classification (NCBI taxonomy): domain Eukaryota; kingdom Metazoa; phylum Arthropoda; class Insecta; order Coleoptera; family Curculionidae; genus Diaprepes; species Diaprepes abbreviatus. The sequence goes on from JASJET010000076.1 coordinate 9,544,786, forward strand.
CAGGAGGAGTTAATGAAAAAACCCCCTGTATTTGAAAGGAATTCTTAAGATGATCGTCACTTTTTAAGAGTCTAGAGATTTCTCTGGAAGTTGAGCAACCGGGACACAATTACTGCCTTTCTTCTCTCATTTTATTTTTAATAATTTAAGTAACTAACAATATGATCTTCTTAAAACCGTTAATACTTGGAGGGAAAATCACGCCTAAGATAAAATTGGAGAAGGAGAGCAAACAAGAGCATTTAAATTTTTAATATTTGGAGGGAAAATCATGCATAACAAAAAAAAATCAAAGAAGAGAAAGATATGTTTTTAACCGACTTCTAAAAGAAGGAGGTTCTCAATTCGTCGACTATGTATGTTTTTTTTTTATGTATGTACACCGATTACTCCAGAATGGCGGCATCGATTTGAATGAAATTTTTTACGTTATATTCAGTAAGTTGCTGCGGTAGTCCCACATTTTTTGGACGAAAATGGCGCTGACAATATGGCGGCAAAAAAAAATTTCTTTTGTCGGATTTTCTCCAAAATTGGTACGAGGAAATTTTCGGGGTTGTATCCACCGAATCTAAAATTATTTTAAAAAAATTCAATATGGCGGATCCAATATGGCGGACAATAAAATCAATTTAGTCCGATTTTCTCCAAAATTGGTACGGGGGAGTTTTCGGGGTCGCACATCACGAATCTAAAATCGTTTTTAAAAAATTCAATATGGTCGATCCAATATGGCGGACGAAAACATCAATATTATTCGATTTTCTCCAAAATTGGTACAGGGGAGTTTTCGGGGTCGTACATAACAAATCTGAAATTATTTTTAAACGATTGAATAAGGCGTGTCTAATATGGGGGATAAAAAATAAATTTTGTCCCATTTTTTCAAAATTGGTATGAGGGAGTTTTTGGGATTGGACGATTCTGACATTATTTAAAAAAAAAATTAAATATGGTCGATCCAAAATAGTGGATAAAGGTTCTACATCTCTTTTTGTCTAAAATCGGTATTGGGGAATTTTTGTTAGTGTTAATTACGAATTATCCTAAAAGTTTTAGATTTTTCGATTTTCTCCAAAACTGATATAGGGGATTCTTGAGGGTGTAAGGTACGAATTTAATCGTATTTTTTTTCAGGATCCAATATGGCGGACTAAAAATTTTACATTTTAAATTTTGTTCAAATGTGGAACTGAATCGTTTTTAAGGATGTAAATAGCGAATATAAAATTATTTTAAGAAAATCTAATATGTCAGAGGAAATAGGCCGGTACTAGAAATTTTGAATTTCTGGATTTCATCAAAAATTGGTACTAGGGAGCTTTGAAGAGTTTAGATTCAGATTACATTAAGACGTTGAAATTTTTTGAAATCAATATGACGGATCCAATATGGTAGGTTGAAAATTTTACCTTATTCGCATTTTATCAGACTTTGTATTAGGGTGTTTTCGGGGTCGTGTATTACGAATATGAAATTCATTTAATGGATTTAACATTTTATTGATACGGGTTACGATAAACTACTGTAATGGTAACTCAACAAAGTTATTATTAAAATAAATTGCATGCATTTAGTTCTCTCACTGTTAGTAAAAAAAATCACTCAAATCTAAGAATGAAACTTGAATTTTCGTAAATGAATAAAATTTTTGAGTGCACAGTTTTCTGTGCGTTATTTTAATTTTAGTCTTCATGTTGTTATTATAGTGTATGAACTAAAGAATAAGAAAAAAATATTTCAAAAATTATACCAGTATCATAAAAATTTAATTTTCAATCACCAATTGCCAGGAAACCGAAAAATTATAAATGTGCTGTAACTCGACAACCGTGCATTTTTATACTAATGCATATATGACATAAATTATTCAAAATAACATTCTCTATCACCTGTTTCAAACTTTCTATCGATGTACCAAACACCCTGTATATCCGTTACAAAAATGGTTAGAACCAGCCTTGACTGCAATATATCACCCCTAACGAGCCCCAGGTATAAAATTATTAACTGGCGTCAAAAAGGACAACGACAGAAGTTGAAACACACTTTATTCGTGAGACACTAAATATTTATATAGGTCGGGAATTCTGGACAGGGTTTCTTTTGCTTATGCCTGTCTATGTTTCAACCTAAAATCTCGTTGGTAGATGTAAATAACATATGTATAAGTAGTTTAGGAAAAAAGGCAAGTTTATTAACCTTACCAGTTTTAAAATAAATTTTCCTATCAAACAAAGGAAAACTAAAACATCTTGTAGGCAAGAACACCATACCTTAAAGAAAATGCGAACAACACAAATCTTTTAGAAAAAAGGTTGCAGTAATATACCCCTGGGTTTTTCCATTTTCGCCCGTCTCTAGGGTATTTTCTGTCCCGAAAGAGTGTTAAATAAGTATTGATGTTCAAAGATTAGTACAGATCGTGTAGGTGTCTGCACCGGATATAAAAGCTAAATATTGTTTTGTTACCCTTATCGATTGTGATTTAAAATAAGCAATTTGTATTTATTCATAATCATAATTGAAAACCTATATAATGCAGGATTTTTACTTTTAGGAGATTTCAATCTACATGATTACATAAACATGTCATCTGACGAATACAATATATCGAACAAAACTTTGTCTTTAGTAGGATTTATGGAATTTTTAAACTTTAAACAGCATAATTTTATATATAACGATAATAATCGTTTACTAGATTTAATTTTGAGCAATAATGATCCATTTTCATGTATAATTGAAAGGGCGAAAGACCCAATCTTACCTGAAGTGTTGCACCATCTTGCTTTATTGCTCCTATGCACAGTGGCCCATGGAAAAAAATTTACTAAACAAAGAATTAATAATGTATACAATAATTTTAAAAAAGCAGGTTTTATGCACCTATATGAGTATATGTGTGATATTAGGTGGGATTTTTTGTATCAGATTAATGATGCTAATGAGGCTTGTAATTTGTTTTATACTCAAATATACACTGCCCTAAATAAACTGATACCTAAAACTAAAAAGCGCAGAAGACATTATCCACCTTGGTTTACATCTAAAATAATAAATAATATTAAGAAAAAATTTAAATCTTGGAAAAAATACAATTACCAGAAAATATGATTTATGGGGAAAATAGAAACCATGCAGATATTGCAAATGCATTTGCTGACTTTTTTAAATCTTCGTATATTTCATCGAATAATGCTTTTAATAAAGATATTCAAAGTTCTGTTACTCAAACTATTCAAATTTGTAAGGTTAGTGAAAATGAAGTACTATCTTGCTTAAAAGAAATGAAACCAAAGGGAACATATACAGTAGGTCCGGATAAAATTCCATCCTTTTTTCTGCGTAACTGTGCATGCATATTAGCAAAACCTCTTTCCATTATCTTTAATCTCTGCCTAAATAATTCACAGTTTCCTGACAAATAGAAAGTTTCCAGTTTCTCCAGTGTTTAGAAAAGAAGACAAACAAAATATAGAAAACTACAGACCAGTCTGTATAATAAATAATTTTTCTAAATATTTTGCAATGTTTCTGCACAAACATCTATTTTTCAAGCTAAAACACCTATTTAGTGGTTCCCAACATGATTTTATAAAGGGTAGGTCCACAGCGCCCAATCTTTTTTGTTTTACTCAGTTTGTGGCTCATATCTTGGACAAGGGAAGTCAAGTCGACACAATATATGTAGACTTTTCAAAGGCGTTTGATAGGCTTGATCACGGCGTTTTGCTTGATAAACTGAATTCTTTTAGACTTTCGCAAAAATTAATTCTATTTTACTCAATACTCGGTCCTTTATTATTTAATATATCCAATAATGGAATTGTGGGTGATTGTACAATGTTACGCTATGCGGATGACGCTAAAAAATTTTTCTTGTGTAAAAAACGATGCTGATTGTCAAAGACAAGAAATAGCAATAAATGCCGTCACCGATTAGTGTAGCGAAAACAGACTGCCTCTAAACGTTGGTAAATGCAAAGTCATGACTTTCACATTAAAGAAAAACGTGCTAGTGTATGATTATAAAATTGATGGAACATCAGTTCCACGAGTGGAATGCTTTAGGGATCTGGTTGTGACAATTAATAGCAGACTTTCATTTGTTCGTCATATAAATGATCTTATACAGGTGTGTTTAAAATCATTAGGTTTTATTATCAGAAATTCAAAAACATTTTACTTGTACATTTTTGACATATTAAGACTCTTATGTAACTCGAACTCAATAGTTAGAGCAAGCGACTACTCTAAATGTTTAATTTTGTGGTTTAAGTGCATATTTCTTTTTTTATTAATTTGTAGTTTTACATTAGTGTTTTTAAAATGTTTAATCTAATTTCTTGACAGTTTGGCGGTAATCCTTTTTTTTTTAATATTTAGTCGTTTACTCTAGCATTACGATGATTGGGCATTGCTGTTATTTTTTTTTTATTTTATATAAATTGGGGTCCACCTTTGGGGTAAAAGAACAACATATCCACCCTTTGGGTATTAGTGAGATCCAGCGTCTGGGTAAAAGTGAAACCCAGGTCCACTCTTGGGGCTTGAAGAAGTCCAGATCCTAACCTGAACAACTTAGATCCACCATTAAGGACTTCCTTATTATTAGAATAAAGAGTATAATTAATATAAAACATTTCTTTTTTTAACATTTATGAATTTCATTTGTCCCCCATAAACTTCTTGTCTATATATTTATTTATTTTTTATTATTAATTTAATTTTGTGCAGCAAGATAGAGAGCTGGGTTGAATTCTAGGCCCGAGCAACAACGTGGGGGGGGGAGGGGTTCCGAGTTTACCCGGCCTAAAACTCGGTGGCGCCTTTAGAATAAATACCCACCCCTACTATACGGCATAGGGGCTAGCTCGGCACTTTGCTTGCTGGTGCCGCCTCTAGCTTTCAACTCCTCTCTGCTCACACAAGACAGTCTCTTTTAGCGCCTTTAAATAAATACCAGCCTAGCCAGGGGCGGATCCAGCATCACTCTTTGGGGGGGGGGGGAGTGATATCACAAAAGTACGCGAAAACAAGTTGCCGGCGGGGGGGGGGGGGAAGAGACATCAGCAACATTCCCATTTCTAGTGTAAAAGGCAGGGTCGGGTTTATTTTTTTTTAATTTGAAGCTCTTAGAGAGGGGGGGCGATCACATGAAAAACAAGTTGCCGACAGGGGAGAAGAGGCGAGCAGCATACTCATACCTAGTATAAGAGGCAGAATCGAGTATATTTTCCAGAATTCAAAGCTCGTGGGAGGGAGGGGGCTATCGAAAAAAAAACAAGTTGTCAACGGGTGGGGGGAGTGCCAGCAGCATACACATTCCTAATATAAAATGCAGAATAGGTTCTATTTTCCTGAACTCAAAGCTCTTGAGAAGGGGAGGGACGATCGCAAGCATACACATTCCTATACCCTATTTAAGAACTAGAGAGAGTAATAAAACTGTAACCGAAACCTCCAACGCATCTGCTTCAGTGCCGCAGGTAACTGAGGATTGCCGTTAATCTAATTTTATTTAATTATATTTAAATATTATAAGCTTTTATAAATTTACTGCAACAATAAAATTTCTGATAGATCAATCTAATTTCTGTCAGTGAGCAAAGTACACCTTACAGTGTATCCCTAGTGATTTATATTGTTTGTGCTTGTTTTTGTATAATTTTTGAGGTAAGTGAGGTACCCAAAAGATATGGCTTCCACATGTATATTTATTTCACAATCGTTAAATCACGGCATTTTTACTTCAACGAAAAACTTATTACGATGAATGTTTATGCTGCCATAAAATATCAATATCTAGATAATAATGTTAAAAGATCTGTTAAGATGTGTTCCAACATGACAGGAGTTGGAAAATCTACTATGTCCGAAAGGAGAAAAAACAACTGGAATTGTTAGTACTCCCAAGCTACATTCGACCACAGGCAGACGAAAAACCTCGTTGGAAGAAGAGATGTAAACTGCAATAAAAAGAGTTGTTCAAATATTTTATTATGAGAAGTAGATCCTAATCGTCGACAAAATCTAACTAAAATCAATGAGGTTCGGGATTTACCTGAAATTAAAAGAACTGAGCTCTGGAAATTTCTCAGAGAATTTAATTTTTGCTGGGAAAAACTAGATAGGAAATCTGTTTTTATAGATCGCCCGGAAAATGTCCGTTGGAGAAAGAAATATCTCTCTCAAGTAAAAGGTAGAGTTGCTAGAAAATAACACAACTTAAAAAATTAGTAATTTAACTAAACTTTTGAAAAATTTTTTTGAATAAAGTTACTGCAGAAAATTGGGAAAAATCCATATAATAAAATAATAAAAGAAAATGTGGAAACTCGATCTCATGATCGGTGAGATAGAGGAACCAATTATAATTAATTTGAGCGAAGATAGTTTCACCGACTTTGATTCTGAATTAGATGCGTACTGTTTACCAGCGTAAACACACTTTATTATTTAAATTTTCTGTAGCATATAAAAATTAATTACATTTGAAACCATTTTTAGTGTTTAAATATCCTAAAAATGTTTTTAATTAATAATAAAATGACCGACAGCCCCAAAAAAAATTTAATATTATAAGGACAAATTTATTTTTTTATATATGGTTTAACTTCTTGTATTTTGGACAATGAGTATTTTGTAAGTATTTAAATTATAACTTAGAATTTTTCGAGTGAAAACACTATGTTTTAGTCTGAATGTGCCTAAAACGGTTTCTACGCCAAAATTAAAAATAATAAAAATACAGTTGTGATTTGTGTTAAATATGTCAAAATTATCTATATTTTCTAATGTATGTGAATTATTAAGAAATCATAAGAAATAAAATATATTTATAAAAATTTTTTATTTTTAGTTTATTACCGAAATAATATTCTATGCCATAAATACTTAGTAATAAAATAAACCTCCTTCCGACGCCTATGACAAGGATTAAAATGATTTATTACTATCTCTAGTTCTTGAATAAACTATAGTATAAGAGGCAAAATCGGGACTATTTTCCTAAACTCAAAGCTCTTGGGGGGGGGGATCGCCCCCATCGCCCCCCCCCTTGGATCCGCGCCTGAGCCTAGCACAGTACATAAATCTTAATAGAAAAAAAAATATAAACAAAAAATAACCTAACAAATATCAATTCTTTCTTCTGTTTATATTTTGGCGATCCCATTACCACATGAAAAATATATTTTTTATAGCACTGATAAAGAAGAAAGTCAAACACAAAACCACATTTATTAATTATTTTTATTATTTTTACCATTTTGGTCATTATATTTTTCGATATTTATATTATGTACCAACAGAATTTCTCTTAACATAATACTTTTTGGTTTGATGCATTTACAAAAATAACAAAATTTAACATAAGGGAGAAAACAGGGATCATCAAAACTTAAAATTAAAAATTTATTTGTAATTATATCATCTTAAATTGTGTTTTCATGTATGTGAGAAATAAATAATTAGGGGAAATTAGGACAATGTGGACCTTTAAGGACAAATGGAAAATCGTAGTATTTTCTTTGCTTTGCAACCATATTCGATTCAATTTATTACTGTATAAGATATTTTGTCATGTAAGCAGTTAATTTTTTATTTTCTATAGAATTTTGCTGAATGCCATGTTTATGTTTTATTAAAGAAACCCCAGATGGCGTTAATTGCAACTTTTAAGACCTTACAATTTATTTCATTAGATACCCGTAGAACCAGCCAAATTTACATAAAAGTATTCTACACTATAAATGCATCACTTGCAAAACTTATCGTCAAAAGACAATCAAATGCAATAAAATCGACAAAAGCGCAACATACGCTGGGCATATATATGTTTTATCACCCGCATTCACGGACTTTTATTCCGATTTTCATTCGATTGAACACTAAAAAACGAATGAAACTTGTAAAAGGGATAACGTACAGAAATAGAAAACCAGAACAGATGTTGTAGATTTGTTTTCTGTCGGCCAATTCAGCGAGCAGCGAAAAATTTAATGTTTTTAAACTTCACATCTTTCAGTGTCCGACATTAATTTGTATATTTGTGTAAAATAAATTATTTTTAGTTCGAGAATAAATTGATTCCAGAAAATCTTTTACAGCAGGAAATAAGTGCAGTTTTGGGAATGTTTGAGTTCACTCTGCAACTTATTTTACTGTATATAGAGGGTGTCCCGTAACTAATGAGCCATAAAATAACTAAAGATATTAGATATCATTAAGTCATATTACCGGTGTGTACGTATGGATTACAGACTATGTCCTTCACCAAAAAGTCCGCTAAAAAATTAGAAACAGTCCAAAGAGCGATGGAAAGAAACATGCTTGGAATATTATTAAGAGACAGGATTAGAAACACCGAGATAAGACGCAGAACGAAAGTCAAAGATATCGTTAAGGAGGATGCAAAGATAAAGTGACGATGGGCTGGTCACATAGCCCGATATGAGGACAACAGATGAACACGAAGAATCCTGGAATGGAGACCGAGAGAGACAACAAGAAGCACGGGAAGACCTCAAAAAAGATGGGTAGACGACATAAGGACAGTGGATGAGATTGGCGAAGAATAGAGAAAGGTGGAAACAATTGAGAGAGACCTACATCCAAGAGTGGATGGACAGAGGTTGACAAAGAGAAGTCATATAACTTCATCCTAGGTGTTACTCGATAAAGAGATATTTATCAAAACTGCCATTTTTATTTTTTTTATAGGTAATGTAGGGCCCAATCTATAGAATTTTATGAAATAATGGCATTGTAACAACGTTGAATAATCTTCGTCGCTCAGTAAGTATACGTTGCATTTTTGAATAAAACTGAAACTAACATCGCTCCTGAGCTTCATTGCAAAATATCCAGACATCAGGATTAATTTAATGATATAGTGAGAGATAGTAGACTATGCTACGTTTATTTTAAGTATTCATTTGTTTCAACCTGCGTCGATGTACCTTCTGATCATAAAGTACCTGGAATTCATTAATAAAACCAAAAAGGTTCAGTTATTCATCGATATTAATTTTATTTCTTTCAAAATAATCTACACTGCAAACAAAACATATATTCCAACACTTCCTTGAATCTTGAAAACACTTTTTCTAGATCGATCTGCAAATTCTCCTTTATCACCTCAATTGTCTCAAAGCGCTTTCCGTAAAGTGTAACTTGAGTCGTGAGGGTAGGAAGTCATAAGGTGAATATGGAGCTTGTGAAATGGTATGAATGTTGTCCTTTGTCAAATTGTCTCGTGCAAGATGAGTTGTGTGAGCCAGTGCATTGTCGTGTTGAAGAAACCACGAGTTGTTTCTCCACAATTTTGGCCTCTTACGACAAATATTTTCGCTCAAACGCTTTAATATGCTCACGTAATACTCCTTATTTAGGGTCTGGCCTGGTGAACGAAATTGGAAGTGTACCACATCACGGTATTCAAAAGAAATGGTCAACAAAACCTTGAGTTTGGATCGAATTTGTCGTGGTTTTTTGGATTTTGGCTCGTCTGAGAAGCGCCATTCCGATGATTATTGATCAGTTTCGATGTTATATTCACAGACCTCGATATTTTCGTGAGTTACACTGATGGAAGGACGATCGGAACGAGGTAAATCATCAACCAGAGCACGACTCCATTTAAACTCTTTGTACCACTCGTATGGTTGTGCTTTTAACATTGTTGAGTTACCGTAGGTTACCATTAAAATTTTTCATGCTTTCGCACATGATATTTTATTAGAAACACAAAATTTCAGTCATATTCTTTGCTCAACTAAATTCGTCATTGCGAAATTTGCAGAACACAAAAAACACTGACTTGTGGACAAAGCTATCACGCACATACTTCCAATATATCGCGCTCAAATAAATATTTGAGCACTAGCTGACAGATATACTAACCCAGAAAACAAAAAGATTTTGACAATATCTCAAGCGCGGTTTGTTTGATTCTGGGTAATTTTTGATCAGAAGGTATTCTGTTGCAGAACTTAAGGTTCAGTCTTTTGTATATTCTGAGGATATTTGACGTTGTATTTATTCAGATTTATTGTTTTACTTTACATATAAGTACATTAGCCCCAATTTTATTTGGCTTTATTCTACGAGATGATCTTTTAATTCAGGAAAAATTAAGATCATGATTATTCCGGCAGATGAGTTGATAGCGGCATGTGCTAATTAATCCATATGCAATACGAAATCATATAAATGCAATTGCAGGCGCATGAATGAATGAATGAATGAATAAAAAAGAGGTGGTGATACTAGGTCATCGATGCCTAGGCCTCTAGTTGCCCCAGTATATCCCACCATAGCTGCAGGTCATTCAAGGCCGATCGCCTTTGCAAATTCAAGCAGCCTCGTTAGTTGAACTAACTGGTAACAAAATTGTATCTCCGAAATATCTCTGTCTCAGTCTGTTGAGTGCTGGGCTTTGCGATATGGTCAACAAGATCATCCTCCTCCAAACACCATCTGCATGTCGAATCTCGACACCAATTCTGTCAAGATGGCCCATGAGGTAACAATTTCCTGTCAATAATCCCACCACAATTCGCAGCTCTTTCCTTCTCAAGGAGAGAAGCTCTTTAGTACTCCATACGCTAGACCCAGATATATGTTTCTTAGCACACCTCATTCTAGGAGCTCCCCTCCACGATTCAATAAATTTGCTTTACAGCAAGTATTTTAATTCCCTCTTGCCAATAGCAATTGGAACAGATAGTATTGGTTGGGGTCCATACGGTTCAGTTGCCGAACCCAACTTTGCCAGACGGTCAGCTTTCTCATTCCTGCGCATGCCCGAGTGACCCGGGACCCATACGAGTATGACTGAGCAGCCGTTCCTTGTCATACCATTCAGTACGTCCTTACACTCGGACACCAGTCGCGAAGTTACGACAGTGGACTTCAGTGCAAATATCGCAGCCTTACTGTCGGAACATATATTTATTACCCTATTCCTGTCTATATCCCTCTCACAGAGATGAGCACACTGCAGAATAGCATAAATTTCCGCTGTGAAGATTGTCGCACATTGTCCGAGAGGGTAGTATTCTCTGACTCCTGTGCTCCTACCGAATATTCCGGCTCCAGCTCTTTCATCTTGTCGAGATCCATCAGCATACCACCAGGATCCATTTTTCGAAAGATTTTGCTCTCCCTTCCAATTCTCTCTACTTGGCAGAAATAGCTTCAAGGAGAGGTTGGGTTTTAAAAGCGGCGTCATGTAATCTGTCCGTAGGGGGGGGGGTGAAGGACACCGCTCCACCGCGCTTTCCCAGACACCTGAGTAGCCGTCTCTTCCAATTCTAAGAAGTCCTAGGCAACTGAGACGATTAACAGTCTTCAGAGCCTTATTCACTATGTTTAAGTGAAGAAAAAGCAGGTTCACCAGGACTTCAAAATCCCTGGTGGGTTGCTAGAGTATACCCTGCTGCAAATTTTGTTCGTGCATGAAAAATTATGCCCAAATAAATACAATTCCGAATAAATGTAGATTTTACTTTATGTGGTGCTTCTAACATCATTATTTATCAGGAAAATCAGTTAAAATCGATGTGCATACAAACTTAAAACGATCTATATTCGATTATTGCATAAAATAGGACAACGATTAAAATTTTATCATTATTAGAACTACTAGATTTAACATTTTTCTATTCCACGGCAATTAAGTTGTCGAATAAAAATTAATTTTCTAGGTACGATCTAATAGAATGCGGAAAACTTGTGTGACGAGCTTATTTCGGTTATAGTTCGGTTATAGGTACGTATATGATATGAACTAAGAGCGCTAGATCGCTTGAGAGGCCAGCAAATAGGCTCTCCTCTGCGCGGTATTAGTTGATTTTGTTATTTCACTGATATACTTAAATACCCTACCGTTTTTCGTTACCTTAACATGTGTCCGATTAATAATTTCATCACGTAAAACTCGAACGAAATTGTTAATGGAAGTAAATTTTAATATGGGGAAAACAATTTTACTTAGAAACCTTTTGTTAATTATTTGGTATAATTTGTGGAACGAAACACCTTATTACCCACAATATATAATAACTAACAAGGTTTTCATTAATTTTAATGTTTTATATATATTTTCCTAACCCTACTTTAATCTTGCAGTGATCATCTCATTGTGTTAAACTTTTTTGAAGAAATATTAAATTTAACGGAGGCCCACCTTCGGCTCCAAGATGAAACTTTCGAAATATTTTAACATCAAATTTAGCATTATGGAAAAACGATTCGTCATTTTCAATACCTCCTATATTAAGAAAATTACAGTAGAAAATATCTAATTTGAATTTGCTTATATGAACTTTACTGTCTTGTGTTTACATTCTATACAAAAACTGTGCAAACAGAGACATTCTTCAGCATTTATATTCATTTAATCAAGATTCTACTTCCAATTGCTGTAACGAAATAACTTAATTTTTTGGGCATGAATATGTGTACCGGAGTATATCTTACTTATTATACATAGGAAAAAGGTAGTTCTTGGGGGAAAAGAATATATGATGCCTTCGTATTACCATTCTGTAACTTGTTTTATCGCGACATGCCAGGAAATGAGATTTTTCGAAGTTTTTCAGAGTGCGATATATATAGCGAGTTATACATCGCAGTATTCTATACGCCATTTCCACACACCGATGTTCGCTGACATTGTGGCAAGATGGAACTGACCGGACGACCCACCACTGTTCGAAGAAACTATTTAAGGCCGCGTTGACCATAAAAAAGTAATTTACAAACCGTAAATTCTCGGTAAAAATCGAACAGGAAACAGCACAACCAAGAAGACAAGAGGCCGGAGTACCATAGGGGGCCGTATTCTCTCTGCCCCATAATATCTTTACTCATGATATCCCCATGACAAGGAACACGAAAATGGCCCTATTCGCAGACGACACTGCCATTATGGCACGATCAACGCATCCCAGAATTATTAGCCGCTATCTGCAGGAGGAAATAGACTCAATCAATGACTGGTTCATTTCCTGGAAGATAGCAATTAATGCCGAAAAAAGTCAAATGCTCTTCCTGACGAAGTGAAGGAATCTACCGAGTGAGATGAGAGCGTATACGTCAGATGGACGAATCAAGCCAAATATCTCGGAGTAATAATCGACAAAGGGTTATGCTGGGAAAAACACATCTCACCAGCAATCAAGAAGTTTAAGGCAGCGAGAGGACAGATAGTTGCTAAATAGGAATAGTAAAATGAGTTTAAAAAATAAACTGATCATCATCAAAATAGTGCTAAGGTCTCTGCTAACCTACAGATCAGCTGTATAAGGCTATGCAGATGAGTCATACATCAAAAGATTATAATCTCAGGAAAGCATGCTACTGAGAATGGCCTTAAACGCCCCGTGGTTCGTCAGGAACAAATAAATAGGACGGGAAATGAGATGGACTCCTCTAAGAGAAGTTCTCAGACAAAAGGCTGCTAAAGTCTTTCTAAAAGCAGATATACACTACAATCTACTTGCCAGACATGTGATTTAGGAGTCAATGGATTAAAATTCCAGAGACATATACACCAGCTCTAGGTAATAGGATCCAGAAGGAACTCTGAAGAAAGAAGCAAGAATAGAAAACAAGAAGAGAGGAAAAAGATCCAAGATAGAAAATAGGCGAGACTGAGACGCAGAATTCAAAGGCGAAATCCTTAATACTAGGTAGCACAAAACGCCCAGGTCAATGTACCATATTCCACTGAATAAATGATGGATGTGTTAATGAAATTCGTAGGCAGGATACCAACCGCACATTGTATGCGAAATGTAAGGCAGTGCGATACAATAGGTGCACCAGCACCTGAAGCGGAAATACTAATGCGGGATGACCGGAGGTTTATGAAGGCTACGGTCCGGAAACTAATGGACACTCGCAGTGCACCTCTATAGACAGTAGCTTCAACACAGTCAACCGAAGTTGAATCGTGGGGACCTTGAGTTCAAGGGGGGTTTTAGCCGGTAGGAATCCGGTACAACCTTCACACTTCGTATTGGTGTTTATGTAAGATTTCCCCTCATTGAAAAAAAAAATAATTTACAAACTGGACGTTCTCCACCCGAATGCAGTGTACAAACAGACTACCTGGGTCACCTGCCGGACTGTGTGTACATGGTGTTCCATAATCCATTGCTTTCCTTATATCCTAAAGCTAGTTGCAAACGTTGTCATGGACTCTTATAAGTAGGGCAATGTTGATTCCTTTCTTAATATCCTACCGCTATTGATCGACCCTTATAAGTATGAATAATGTCGTTTCATCCCACCGATGCTTTCGAGTTCCTTTATAAGTCGGTTCCTCTCTTTCCATCCTACCGTCATCAATACACACACGCATTGCATGTAGTCGGTTTTTTAGTTATTTTCAAATTTGTTCGTCAGTTGATCCGTTCATTTTTAATATTTTATTCATGTTGTTTCATTCAAAAAACTCTATAACCCTGTTTCTGTTGAATATATAAAAATAAGAACAGTTCACATTAATTATTATGAATGTACAAAATTAACCAGTTTTTACTTCTTACAATTTTGTTTATATTACTTCGATCTTTTCTATTTCTCTTTTTACTTTACATACAAAAAACATGGATAGAAATATTTTTTCCGCAAGCTTTGCAAAATAAGTCTCATCGTAAAAAAACAGGCATCGAATAACAGGCAAGTTTAATATACATTTTTTCTGATACCCTTGAAGGCAGGCCCGAATATAAAATAATATTCAAGCATATAATATAAAGTCTTATCGGCAGTCGGAAAGGTATATGTAGGTATTTTCTAAATTTGATATAAATCGAATATGAACGAGAAATAAAAGGGAAGAGTAGAATGCAAAAACATGTCCGAAAAAAAGCTTTTTCTCTTAAAATCTTATTCAGATTCTGTAGGTAATAATATTACTTTTGAAAAATATAACGTTCGAAACGGCCAGCCTGAAGCCAACATAACATTTGTGAAAATGGTGACGCAAAAAACCGGGATCGATTACGTATCCCAAATAGATAAATTATCTACAAAATTTAAAATCCTAGCTGATCCTTTTTTTCAGTTATGAGTGTTCAAAAAAGTCGGGTAAGACACGCCAAACTTATCAAAGTAGTAAATAGATTTATAACATTTACAACCAATTTCAGCGTTACCCAGTAACAAAGATGGGAACGTAGTGGCTTTCTGGCCCCATATTAAAAGAAAAAAATTTCAATTTTAAATTGGGATGTTTACTATATTCAAATAAAAATATAATTTTGTAGCGAAATGGTAGCTTCCACAATAGAAATTCGAAAAAATACACTATTTTCCTTATTTTTAAGGAATTTTATATTTATATAATGATAAAAATGTAATGAAATCTCCTTCGAGTCACGTGACAACGAAAACCAATCAAAGTGAATGATCCGCCACTCCATACTAACGTCATCGCTGGCTCTTCCTCCTGATACGGTTTTTATTTTAAGTCATTATTATTTTCAGTTCAATCTCAAGAAAAAAAATGCTATCGAGATGTAAAAACCTGTCCTTAAGAGTTATAAAGGAAGCCATCGAAATTGAAAATCAACCCAACAACTTAAATAGCATAGACGACAGTCAGCGTTTGCCAAATAATTGTAAAACCCTGCTAACGAAACATCTACCAATAGTAAAGAAATGGGTCACAACTCGGCTACACGACCCCAATACTAACAACAAGGGCCAATGACACACAGCAGAACTTACAACCTGATTGGGCAGAAACATACAGCCAACGAACATGCCTCACGTACACACAATTCGCGCACGGACGCCGTACAGTGAGCTTTGAGAATGGTGAATGGGATTTCACCGAATCGTAAGCTGCCCTACCGTGCTGAGAAGAACTCAGTACACACTTGGGATAACTGATAACTTTCGATTACATATCACACCCGTGAGAACACCTAACAAAACATATATATATATATATATATATATATATATATATATATATATATATATATATATATATATATATAGTAAATGCAAACTTCGTTCCATTATATCTGTGTCAGAGGTTGCACAGGTTGAATAAATTGCTACAGAGCACAATTTATCGTACTCCACCACCATCGAAATGATGGACTGCCTGTATCACCATACCGAGAAGAAAGTCAAAACTCACTCTCCCCGCCACAGTGATACGGCAGAGGTACATATTTCGTCTCTACTAGACTCATCAGGGTACCGACATGCACCTGTTTGTGCAAAGAACAAATTTATTCAAACTGTGCAACGGAGTTGCATATAGTTATACGTTTGCTGAATGTGATTTCAGCACTACAACGGCATAATGTGGATATCCACTGCTATTGCATCTTAACCGGTGGAATCCATGAAAGCTGTGTAAACATATATATATATATATATATATATATATATATATATATATATATATATATATATATATATATATATATATATAAATATATATATATATATATATATATATATATATATATATATATATAAAATTTAGGATATTATAATTTTTTTATAACATAGTATCACTTGTACTTTTTGAGTCTTTGTTTCAGGTTTGTTTTACAAAAGCTCTTTTACATCTAAAATGTAATAACGATATTTCTTCAAAATAAGAGCCTTGTGTGAAAAACTGGCACAAATATGAGACAAAATTTTTAATATAAGCTGCATTCTTTTGAAATATGTTCTTCTCTTCAAACAAAGAAAAAGTATCAATATTATCAAATAAATCACAAGTATAATATTACAGTTTGGAAATATCTAGAACGAGTTTAGTTAGAATATTCAAGCACATATAAAATTGTATTTTCAATCGAAAAGGTAAGGGACTTTTTAAATTCAGTTTATATTAAAGAAGTTTAAAAATATATCGCAGACAAAGCTTTTAAAAAGCACTTCTATTTTATTGCATTTTACAATAAACTGTTTGTATACTGAAGCACTTGTTTAACTCCAACACAAAATGTTAATACAAAAAGTCTGCTAAGTAAATAATAATTCCTCGTGAACTTGCTGGGAAGGTCTTCTGCTTCTTCTTTGAGTGCCATACTCAATTCGGTCATTGGGGACAGATATGGGTTTTTATATTTAAGACCTAGCTCTTACGAGATGTGTAGAACCTGTAACTACCCATAATTTACCATATAAAAGTAGTCGTGTCGTGTAGTGTATACGTTAAATAAGAGATTTGGTTGTGGTTTTATTATCTCAATGATTAAGGTCAGTTGGTGCCAGCACGAAATTGACATATAAAACTAGAGAGTTCATGTATGATATCTCTCTTATAACAAAAGTCTCCACACCGTACTTTGCGCCATTACATGCAAATATTGGTTTGGCAACAATGAATTCCCTAAATTTTTATTATATTGGTGAAAGCGTATTCTTGACTGAATACTTTTCATTTCGACAGCAATTTATTTTTGCCTTTATGTGTTTTATATATTTTCTGTAATGTCTTACTAGAAATTTTAAACAGGAACGTGAATTGTAAAGTTTTTTTTTGATATTTCAGAAAAATGCTGTCCTTCATTGTAGGTGGTGTAAATACCTAATCTGGTAAATTGTAATTTATTTATCATTGGTAAATTTTAAAGCATTTAATAACATTTACTTCAAATTTTACCTTGGATTAAAATTCTGAATTTAAGGGGTACAAGTTTGGTTGTACGGATATAATTTATGAAAATTCTTAATGGTTACCAATATTCTAGTTTCTCAAAAGACAAGAAACGAGAAATTAATTTGTTGAAGCAAATTGGTTATGATCATATTATTTTGTACCAGATTAGTAAGTCTGCTCAGAGCATTTTTCTGGAACCAGTTTTATACAAAAAGATGAGCAAAGGTCGTTTAGGTTGTACTTCTTGCCTGCGAAAAGCTATGAAGCCCTGTTTGATGTAAACATATTGGAGCAACTAAAATTGGATCTAAAACACACTGGCTTTAGAAAAAACTACGTCAGAAAGGAATAGATACATCCCTAAATAGAATTTGCAGTCGCCTGCATGAAGACGATGTATCTTTTCGGGCTACTTTGAAGAAACCTCTGTTATCTGAAAAATACGCTCAATAACGACTCAACTGGGCAAAGGAAAATTTGGATCGAGATTGAAGCCACGTTATTTTTACAGATGAATCTACTTTCTAAGCATGGTCTTCTCTGTCGAAAGCTTGGACAAGTCAGTATAATAAGTTGCTTCAACGTATAGTAAAACACCCTATAAAAGTGTATGTTTGGGGATACTTCTCCACACGTGAATTTGGTCGTCTTTTTATGTTTACCAGTATTTTGAATGCTGAAAGAATGTGCAACATTTATAAAAAATGCTTAATGGGGTCTACGGAGAGGTTTTTTGTGTCAGAAACAACAACCTGGGTACTGTAAGAAGACAATGGCCCAAAACATCGTAGTAAACTGTGCAGTGCATGGAAACGGTAAAATAACATTACAACCATGGAATGGTCGACAATGTCTCCAGATGCAAACCCTATAGAAAATGAGTGATCCTACATCAAAATGCAACTCAGAGGAAATCCAGTGTACAGGGTGAGTCAACGATTGGATGAAGTAGGTTTGTGCCTTTTCGGTGAAATTAACAAAGAAACTATATTTATTGTTTGATACAGTTTATTTTTACGCAGATTTTAAAAATATTTAGGACTCTACAGGGTGAGCCAAAAAACTAGGACAGCATAAAGTTGTATTTTTTTTATATAGAACACCCTATATACGAATCGTATTTTCGATTTAGCTTATAATTTTAAATCTTTTTTTTAGGGGTTTACTATAACAAAACTTTATAGTTTCTGAGATAATTAAGTTTAAAGAAAAAAAGTCACATTTTCAAGCATCAATTCAATCCTAAATAACGTTTTCAATTTTGTGACAAATATATTCAAATTTGGAATTTAGCAAGGCCAAGGACAAGTTAACATAATTTTTACCTAATATTTGCAATAAAAGCTACAGGGTGTTGAACACATCGGCTCAAATTTGAACAAGTTTAAATGAATAAATATTTTTTTTTAAATGGTACACCCTGTATATTTTCATGTTATTTAATAGAGTAATAAAAACTCCAAAAGTTTTGTTTAATATATCCTATACCTATTTATAATATTTTTTGAGATATTTCAGTTTTTCTTATTTTCCATACTTTTTTACAGAAATAGTCTTCATTATCATAGTAGCCATGTAAAATAATAAAAAGAAACTACAGAAACAAACAGAATGTGGTTAAATATGATGAAATACATTATTCGTTATATTACAACGGCAATAGTTTAATTAAACATAATGTGAAAAAATTAACACAACAATAATGACAAGGCAAATACATATTTACTTTTATACTAAATTGAAACAAAAAAATTACTTATTAAATACTGAGATTAATTATTTCTTTTTAATAAGTGTTCGAATAAACCATCCTCTTGTGCAATGCACAAATTTAGTCTTTTTTGCAGATTTTCTCGGACCCTGGACAAAATTAGTAGCGTTATTGTTCTACAGGTATCCCTAATCCTGTTTCGCATATCTTCCACTGTTGTTGGTGGATTAACATACACCTTATTTTTAATATAACCCCATAGGAAGAAATCTAATGGGGTGATGTCGCAAGACCTTGGTGGCCACTCAATGAAACCCCCACGTCCAATCCATTTTTGCGGATATCGTTGGTCCAAAAACGCACGAACTTCACAATGGTAATGCGGAGGCGCACCATCGTGCTGGAACCACATACTGTCGAGCTCATCCCTATCGAGACCTTGAAGCAGTTGGGGTAGTTCTTCTTGTAGAAAGTTCAGGTAACTATGGCCATTTAGTGGTTCATTAAAAAAGTGGGGCCCAGTAATTCGATTATGATGAATACCACACCAAACATTTAATGACCAGTGGTTTTGATGTTGCACCTCTCTAATCCAAAATGGGTTTTCTGTGGCATAATAATGCATGTTGCGTCTATTTACGGCACCGTTACTTCTAAAAGTAGCTTCATCACTAAACATTACCTTGCATAATAAATTTGGATTTAATTGAATCTATGCATTTATTGTACGACAAAAGTTTACACGACTTTCAAAATCCTGTCCATGCAATTCTTGGTGTAATTCCATGTGATATGGATGATACCTATATTTCTTGGTAGTACGATTAGCGGTGGATTGTGATGTTTCACATAATGCTGCTAACTGACGGCTCCCAATATAAAGATTTTCCTGAACATTTAACAATACTTGTAGTTCTTTTTCTTCATTAGTTACTGGTTTGTGGACCACTTTACGTTTTAGATAATCAACAATACCAGAAGAATCAAATCTTTGCATTAAGTTTTGAAAAGTATGGGTACTAGGCTGGCGTCGATCAGGATACTTCATTTTGTAAATTCTTTGAGCAAGAAGGCAATTTTCTTGAGCCTCTCCTATTGTATAAATCATATCTATTAACCCATTCTTTGGAAAATTCATTTTACAATATAAGTTGAATGCAAAAAAAAACAAACTACACTACATAAAAACCAAAAGAAGCGATTGCGGTTATAAATTTGACACACACAAAAATGTTCTTTTACATTGTTTTTGCCATGGCTACTATGATAATGAAGACTATTTCTGTAAAAAAGTATTGAAAATAAGAAAAACTGAAATATCTCAAAAACTATTATAAATAGGTATAGGATATATTGAACAAAACTTTTAGGGTTTTTATTACTCTATTAAATAACATGAAAATATACAGGGTGTACCATTTAAAAAAAAAAAGATATTTATTCATTTAAACTTGTTCAAATTTGAGCCGATGTGTTCAACACCCTGTAGCTTTTATTGCAAATATTAGGTAAAAATTATGTTAACTTGTCCTTGGCCTTGCTAAATTCCAAATTTGAATATATTTGTCACAAAATTGAAAACCTTATTTAGGATTGAATTGATGCTTGAAAATGTGACTTTTTTTCTTTAAACTTAATTATCTCAGAAACTATAAAGTTTTGTTATAGTAAACCCTTAATAAAAAAGATTTAAAATTATAAGCTAAATCGAAAATACGATTCGTATGTAGGGTGTTCTATTTAAAAAAATACAACTTTATGCTGTCCTTGTTTTTTGGCTCACTCTGTAGAGTCCTAAATATTTTTAAAATCTGCGTAAAAATAAACTGTATCAAACAATAAATATAGTTTCTTTGTTAATTTCACCGAAAAGGCACATCCTACTTCATCCAATCGTTGACTCACCCTGTACTCGGGAAAGCTTTACCATTGAAGTGCACTGAAAATCATGTTGAAAGCATGGGAAAAAGGTATCAAGCTATAATAAATAATGACGGGAAGTATTGAGTAATTGCGCAATAACCAATAATATGTACTTCAATAAAATATATATTAACAAATATATCAGATTTATTTCTTCTTAATAATAACAGTCATTTTCTTGATTAACAGACTGTACGTTTAAAAACCAATATGCCATATTAAAATAGAATTGATTGCATATCATATTAAATGTTTCAATATTATTAAGTACGTTAACAAATTAGAAATTACATTAATTCTATTATTGTGTATTTGCTTTGGCTAAAAAGGAAACAGTAACCTTTTGTTTGTATATGTTATTAAATGAAAATAAATTTATATTTAATTAATCACTTATAATTTTAAGAAAATAAAAGAAAAATTTTTGATTATATCTCAAGTCGTAAGAAAATTTGTTCCATGAAAATCTCCTGCCAAAGTAATGAGAAGATGTGATTGGTTTCATAAATTAAATTCTAGGAAAGCTTTATTCCAGATCCTCAAACAGTTTCGCAAGTAAAAAGTTTGACCAAGGGTTGTGACGCGTTTTTACGTAGGCGGGGAGCAGGAGGAGCAGGTCGTGCTCTACGGCTCTTCTTCGTTCACGGCAGCGGAACATCGGTCAGTGGATATTTCTCGTGCAGACAGTCATCGGTCAAATGCTCAGCGCAGGGGTATCGGGTCAGAGGCATCTACGTATATTCGGGATATCCCTGCTCTCTCAACTGATCAACGGTTTGACTGCCTGAAGGTCAAAACATCCACTCGGTGGTCGGTTCTCGGGTGGGTCGAAGGCCCACTTTATGCACCGGGCAGCTTGTTAGAGTGAAGAAACGGCAAGCCAGGGGTCAATTGTGCGTATTAGTGCTGGCTGCCGGCTGCCAATTGTCACATGTAATGGTAAAAATGGGACTAGGTAAGAAAACAAACGGTTATAAAACATCCTGTATCCTGTATTCCATTCTTTTATACAAAGACATGGCCTAAAACTAACTTAAAATCTAAGATATACAACAATATTAACAAATAAACGGTCTGGAGGGCAAGAGTATGTTTTGAGAGCTGTTTACGGTAGCTCATACTGTTCGGTTGCGCTAAAGACGGTAACCCTGCGGTATCATTCTCGACGCTATTCACGTACCTCGTACTATACGGTTGCGACGCTATTCACGCAAATTATCGCGCATCGTATCTAAAATCCGCGTTCACGGTTCACGGCGCTTCATATTAAAACTCGACCAACGGCGGTATACGCGGTATGTAACAATAATACGGCATCGATCGGCGGCGTCTCTACACGGCGACGGTCTTTACACGCGGCGGCGGCGATAAGCGTCGGGGCGGCAGTTGTTTAGCGCCCTTGTCAACGGACGTCGGAGGGCACCTGGCGGTAAAACACATTCCTGGTCATTACGGAAACAATAACAAACTTACGGCATCAGTGCGTGTGTGTATCGGTGACGGTAGGAAGGAAAGAAAGGAACTGACGCTGCCCGTTCTTATAAGGGTCCTCGACAGCATTAGAAGGATGGAGCGACATTGCCCGTTCTTATAAGGGTCCTCGACAATGCCGACCAATAGCGGTAGGAAATTAGGAAAGGAACCGTCACTGCCCGTTCTTATAAGGGTCCTCGACAGTGACGGTAGGATGACACAACATTGCCCGTTCTTACAAGGGTCCTCGGCAATGCTGGCCATTAGAGGGGTAGGACGTAAGGAAGGAAGTGTATGGTAAACACCATATACACACAAGCCTAGCTTCACCTACATTACTAGACCAGGAAGGCGCGGCCCAGCAGGCGACCCAGTCCAGTCCGTTTGGACTGTTGACCCGGGTGGAGAACGTGTAATTCTCAGCGAAATAATGGTCTGCTCGGACTTAAATAGACGGCCCGAGCTCCCACTACACTGACGTGTGACGGTGTGCGGTGATCGCGCATACGATACTGCTGTATGCGGCGCGCGCTTACTATGGTCTGACGCTCTGAAAATCTCGGAAAATTATATTTCCCGGCATAGCGCGATGAATCTAATTATATTCCGGTAATATTTAAACGTTGAGCAATCTTTTCCCGCAAGAATCAGATTTTTCGGATGTTAAATAAATAAATTAAATCTCGGCGAACATACACTTGCCCAAAAATTTAGTAACTTCGTTATAGGGTAAAAATTAAAAAATTATAGTAAATCCGTATTACTTCATGAAAAAAAGACTTTGGTTTTTTTACTGGAATGTGTTTATTTTGGGATTCTATAAAACATATCTCGATGGTAACTCTGAAAGACCTGTGCAAAAAAAAAAAAAAATGGCGGACCAAAAATGTTTACGATTTTCGGTTTTTTGAGTTTATCTCAAAAAGTAAAAGTTGTATCAAAAAATGTTTTAAACAAAAGTTGTAGGAAATTAAAAAACCTATCCACTCGTATAACACAAGTTATAGGTGGCGCTACTAGTTATCGAAATATTTATTTTTTCGACAAAATTTACGGTTTTGTTTTTTTTAAAGACATTTATGAACAAATTACCGATTTAAAATTTAACATAAATATAGGTATTATCATTCTAAAAAAAATATGTCAAACCCGGAATCTGTGAGTTTTTTATTTTCCGAGAAATTCGATGTTGAAAATTCAACCTCAATTTTCCGCTTTCCTAATTAAGATAATGCTCAATTTTAATGGAAATTGTTTGTATTGTTTTATGTTTTGAAGACCTATTAAAAAAAAATTTTTTTCAATCGTGGGCCGAAAAATTTTGCAAAAACCAATTTTTCCGCCAAAAAAATTGCGATAACTTTTCACCGGATGAAGATAAAATTTTTTTAATGCATGCATTAGATTTAGATGTATCATTTCCGATATCAAAAAAAAAATTAATTTTGGATGAAAATAACTTTTTTTTTCAAAAATTCATAATGTCGTGACAACTGAATATTAAGAGCTCAGATTTGCAGAAGATGCTTTTTAATACTTGTACTTTACCTGTGAATTTTTTGATCCAAGAAATACACTTCCATACGATCTGTGAACCTTCGAAAATTAGGCCGGATCTATTCGAAAATAGCTGCTGCAGGCCGTTGTCAGCTGGTTGCCATAATTCAGGCGCATTATTCATTGGCACTTCAAGGAAACCTATGCATCACAAGTAATATTTATAATATTGATGTTGTTTTATTAATTTATATGATAGTAATATTTTGTTTAGTCATATTAATTATTAGTTTGTTTATTAACAAAATTTTTACAAAAAATTATAGAGAAAATCATATAAATATACAATTATATACTACATTCTGTTTTTTTCCTTTATATAATTATACATCTGTTTCTAGCGCGTCAAAAATACGAAAATAATTAGCGACCAATGATATTAATTTGTCCTAATACAAACTTATAAAATTAAAGAGCATAGTTTTGTTAATAAACTATTAATATATGTTATATGATTTTTATATAATTTTTTGTAAAAATTTTGTTAATAAACAAATTAACAATTAATATGACTAAACAAATTGTTACTATCATATAAATTAATAAAACAACATTAATATTATAAATATTACTTGTGATGCATAAGTTTCCTTAAAGCGCCAATGAATAATGCGCCTGAACTATGGCAACCCGCCGACACCAGCCTGCAGCAGCTATTTTCGATTAGATTCGGTCCAATTTTCGAAGGTTCACAGAACGTATAGAAGTGTAGTTCTTAGATCCAAAAAATTCAAAGGTAAAATACAGGTTACTTATTATCTAAAATGATGTTGAATTATAATATTTTCACCCCCAAAACATATCATCCCTTATTTGTTATAACTATAACCCACCTATTAGCTTACGTAATTTAATTCTAAAGTAGTTTTTTCACAAATACCATAATTAACTCAAGTTGACAACTTTCGGGGTTTCCAGAAATAAACTAGTAAAAGAGAGTGAGTCACCCCTAAATATTTTTTCTTAATATCTTCAGTTCTAATTAAGTTAACTCTACACAACCAAATAGAAATTACTTGTTATTCAAAATGATATTGAGCTGTGGTATTTTCACTCCCAAGGATATCGTCCCATATTTTTTATTACGGTAAACCATAGATTTCCGCACGTAATTTAATTGTAAAAATTACAAAATTTAATGAAATTGTTTGAAAATACTTTTTTCATGAACACCATGTCATTGACGTAGTCGTGTTTCGGGGTTTCTAAAAATAAACTAGTAAAAGAGGGTGAGCCACCCCCAAATACTTTTTTTACATCTCAAGTTCTAATTGAAATAACTTTACGAAACAAATTGGAAACTCTAATTTAATTAATAAGAAAATATAAACTTATTTCATTGGTTAAGTATTCATGTCTTTAAATTATTATGATTCATGACAAATAGTGATTTCTTATTCTGTACCGTTCATTTAAAATAAAATTTGATAATTTTAACAATAATAATATATGTATAAAATCACTTTTACGAAAATAACGAATAATATCCTTGGGAGTGAAAATACCATAGTTTAACATCATTTCGAATAACAAATAATTTTAATTTTGTTTTGTGGAGATATCTTAATTAGAACTGTAGATATTAAAACACGTATTTGGGGATGGCTCACCGCAAAACACGTCAACTTAAATTACTTACTGTATTCGTAAAAAAGATATTATCAACAAATTTGGTTTAATTTCGTGATGTCTAGAATTAAATTATGTAATCTCGCAATTAGCAATGTCCCTGGTGGTAGGGACATGTAGCTAGCGATCTATTTTCGACCACCGTAGTAAATGAATGGATGTTTCGTCCCGATACCGGTGGTGGACTCATCAGTGGGATCCACCGGTATCTTTCCCAGACATCCTTGTACTTTCCACAAACTTAGACCTCTATTTAGGTCCGGTTTTGCCGGAAAGCGGTGGTGAGATGTTATGTTCCACAACAGTAAATGAATTAAAAGATTAACCCTCATAAAAAGTAAGAGATGATATCTATGGGGTTAAAACAACATGGTATAACCTCACTTCAACTAACAAGTAATTTCCATTTTGTTATGTAAAGATATGAGTAGAACTTCTGGTATCGTTAGGGGTATCGTGCTTAGCTCCGCTGTTAGAAAAAGAGGTACTACTCATCGAAAACGCTCTATCTCTTTCTAAGCTTGCGGTAACTTGCCTCTATAGAATCCACAGAGTATACTTTTAACCCTTATGACTAAAGTTTTTACAATTAATTTACTTCAAAATGTTAAGGTGACCTAAAATTGTATTTGTTACTTTTCGAAATAACAATACAAAGATTCAACTTTTAAAATTACAAAGATAATAATAATAAAAAAGTAAAAAGGTATTTTAAAATAATTGAAATTTAATAAAGCTGATGGTAAAAAATAAGGTTCATTACTGTTATATTACCTCTTCGGAAAATTTTAAAATACGTTTCAACCCTTATTTTAATATTTTCTACACTTTTTCCAATTTCAACATCATTACTCAAAAGAAAACCCAAAGTTGCTGCCAGTTAATCGTTTCGCTACTTTTTCAAGCTGATTGATTAAATTTATAAGTTCTTTAAGACTCAAATATTATCTTTTCAACTTTCGAATGCCGGACTGGCCATTTTTAACTAAAGCCACGCTTCGTTAACTTCTCTTTGAATAGAATTGACCGTCTGACCGGCCGGTTAAAGTTTGTTAGGATTGGATCGTGATAAATCGTTTACGTCAAACTAAAAGTAGGAATATGTTGTCGTTATGATGTGGAAAATATTATAAATGGTCAACAAAATACCCTTTCTAACTTCTGAAATTTAAGTTGAATTTCGATGGGTTACTTTGTAATATGACAACGACGAGGATGATACTTATAATCATTATATCACTTTTATAGTAAGATCGTATTTTGAGACTTCAATCAGGGGAAATAATTACACATTATTTCTATAGAAACCGAGTTCCGATGAAGTAAATAATTGACATAATGAATATTATTCGAGTATATTTTATTTAATCACCATGAACACAAAAGAAAACGACGAATAAATACTAAAAATACGTGAAAAGATACTGACTCTCGGTTAAACTTTGAAGCTTAGGATTCGGATAGTCCTTGAGGAGTAGATTAAAAGTTTCATAGGACGCTAAGCCCCAAAAAAATTGTTGTTTTAAGATATAGCCTTTTGAAGATGGGCCATTGGTGCATTATGCAGTAGCGTAAAGTTTCTAGAAGTCTGTATGTCATCTTGAAGGTCGTAGCAAGGTCTTTTTTGTTCAAATTCGAAAAGGAGTTGAATTATGACTTTTGTTTTGTGCTTGACAATCACTTTAAAATGATCTTCAAGGTGATCCTCAAGGTCTAAACGAAGGTCGCTATAGAAAGAAGCGAATTTGAAATTTTTGTTCATTTTATAGTAGTGTACAGCAATTGTGTGACTGCATATATGTTCGTATTAATGTATGTTGTTACGGTTAAAAATTGATCTTAAGTAATAAATATTTTCATTCACATTTTCTATATTAAATTACAGGTTAAGATTACTAAAGTAATAAATAGATTTTTGTTTTGTACATTTTTCTTTAAAGGTTGTCAATGACATGCATAACTTGAAACGTAAATTTACAGTAAACGATGTTTTCTACTATAAAACTAATGATTACCTTTTGTTCTTCATTCATTAATATTGGTTTCATCTATATTCAGCAGACCATTCCTTTTGTTTACATTTTGAAAGTTTGATTGACATCTAAACTTGATCTAATTGTGTTATTTGTAAATTTCGTTAGGTACCTCGAGACAATGTATCACAGATTGGGAAAAGCGTTTTCTTAATGATTGGATAAATATAAACAGTATTTTTTTGTTTTCTTGTTGATTTTCTTTCTTTAGGAAATATTTATTTATTGTCACATATCAGCTGTTTGAGATAGCCAGGTCCACTGAATTGAATGGATAGTTTTTATGGTTGCCTATATGATGGCACCTCTGTTGAATATATCGAAATGTTAAATTCGAAATAAGATAATATCGACTTTTTCATTATGTTGTTTTTAGTTTATTAGTTGAATATTTCCCTTTACTAATTAGAATTTTTGGTAATTAAAATATTTGAAATTAGACCCTTGAACTAATTCGAACTTTATTATTTTCATTTTTGAATATTTTGAATCCGTAAAGTACTTTGTTCATAGGATATTCATTTTGTAGGACGAAGCAGTTTAGATTATTAAGATATTGGTTGTCTCTGTCTGATTTCAGTACTGGCCAGTTTAAAATTGAGATTATTGCTATGAGATTAAGGTTATTTTTTGGATAGATTTTTTTATTAATTTTTTTGTTAACTTCCGTTGGAAGGAATGTGCGAGTGATTTGAGAAAAATCGTTCTCTTCTGGCTATCTGACGCAAGAGCGAGAAGAAGTGGTTTTAGTTTTACTACTTTCCAAAGTTAAGGGATTTGGTCATAAATGGCTGATTAAATTAATGAAACCAAGCCGGGGTGCAAACATTTTTTGGTGATTTGGTCGTTTCACCCTACAGCCAGTTTGGCGATTATTTTCTTCAGCCAGCCCAGAAACAACGGCTTAACTTTTACGAGATGTCACCATTTTGTTGAGTTCGAGGGTCTTTGGAATAATTACAATACGTCTTTGGGATAACTACAATATGTCTTAGAATAACTACAGTATGTCTTAGAATAACTTCAGTGTCTTTGGATTTCTTCAGTCTTTTTTTTGGATGGAATTTTATAATGTACAGTTTGGGTTATCGTGCTGCACTTCTGGTATTGTGAGCCTATGAATAGGACAATCTCCATATCAAGACAGGTCAACGTCCTTTCTGGTGAAGCCGTCTACGTCACAGGCCTTGTTTATCCACCTGTTTGAAAGTGATTCAGCTAAGTGCCTAGTTTTAGCCAAAGTATGTACACGAGAGTTTCTGATTGTTAAGCCTAATGGGTATTAAACCTGTATTTTTAATCGCTTAGTTATCTGAGCAAAGTTTCCTTTTCGATTACCTAGAGGGCTAACAGGTAAGGGATTCTTCGGTACATGATTTTGAACCTTTTTAATTAATAGACTTTAACTATTTGGACTTTAATATTTTTTTAATGATATTTACCTTTTGCTAAATTTACCATATCACTTAATCTTTGCGACGAACCAGTAAATTTTGTAAAGTGAAGCGAAGTCGACTCCGTGGCGCTACAATTTCAAATTTAAATGTTTTATTTTGCGACGCCCCACTGTAACTGAGGTTATTTTTTATTATGGTTCCATTTTTAGAGTCACAGAGTGGCCAATTAACCATCTAATAATTGTTTAAAGTAATGAATATTATAATGATACATTTATTGAAAATTTTAATTGCTTAACAATTCAATATTTTGGAAATTAGTTATTTTGTACAAAATTGTAACATACTTTTCAGCAAAATTTTGTTAAGATTTTAGCCACTTGAACGACAGATAAGTTCCTTTCTATGATCTAATTTTGTAATTATCTATCACTTTTTTGTGTAATTATCTATTGCTTATATTCTATTAACTATCGCTTAAACACTCATCTCTCATATCAATTTTCTAATTCTTTCTCTTTGCAGACATTCTTGTAGTTTTTTTATATTGCTTATTTTTTTTATTACTGGAAAGTTGATAGTCTCCTGCATTGTTGGGCTTATGGAACTTCACAGTCTAGTTTAAAATATAGAGTGTTTTTTCCTTCTATGAAGGCTATGTCGACGTAAACCTTCCAAGTACAGTAGTTGATTTGTTTTCTTTTTGGATCGGTTTGCCGTTCACTGTGCAGGACACTGTCAAGTTTAACTTACTTTGTTTTAATTTTCACTTTTTCTACATCATAGAAATTCAATAACTTTCAACTAAGTCGTTACCAAAGTTTTTTATTGCAATTAACCATTTGTAATCGCATTTCTATTAGATAGCCCCATTAGAGGAGCTTGCAATAATTCACATGGTGATAACTTTTTCCAGGGGTTGTACTTATTTTCTGGGAAGGAGTATATCGTGAGGAATAAATGTATTGGCCTCTATTTAATTGGTTTTATTACCTATAATTTTAAATTAGGATACTTTTTAGTACTTAGACTCTGCGATTTATTTGCGCGGATATGATATATTAAATATTTGTTCTTTTCCAAGTTTTCTCTACTACAAGTCCTCGTGGTATAATCATTAGGGCAAATTTTAAAGTAAAATTTGGTGGCTCCCTTTTTCCTGATTTAGACATTTATAAAACTTACATAGGCAATATAGTAAAAATAGTGGAAAAATATAAAAATAACGAATCTACCCTGAGATGAGCTAGCGTATAGGTAGACTCCAGTCAGCATTGGGACAATCATTAGGTAAGTCTGAACTGAGGTACGTTACAGGGTGTTGCCAGGATTTGGTAAGGCGTTTAGAGTTGGTAATAATATATTATATCTCATGGTAAAATTTTACGATTTCATTAGAGCGCCAAATTCATGATTTCACTGGCGCGAAATTAATTGCAATTTTAATTACCCAGTTTAAGTAATTTTTCAATGTTATAATCCGGTTATGACAACTTTTCAATCAATATAATTCTAAATAACCTAAAAGAACAATATGGCTATTCTTGTCTACACTATTAAATAAAGCAGACCTGATTTGATAACAATGCAGGGGGTTAAATGTATTTAGGGAATTTAGATTCAAAATGTTAAAAAAATAAAAACTCTAGTTAAAACAGTAAAAAATTAATTTTTTTCCGTTACATAACTTTATTTCCCGTTTACTTTCATACTTTCTATAAAATATATCGTTAAAAGTTTTAAAATATCTGCAATGTTTTAATTCTGTTTCAAATGGAAACGCTTTTAAATCAAGCGTTGTAGAAGGCACCTTTTAACGAAGGCAATTAGAATACTTTGTTATGTAAATTTGTGTTGTTTTATGAAAAAGTCATATA
The DNA here is from genome assembly GCA_034092305.1 of Diaprepes abbreviatus. Classification (NCBI taxonomy): domain Eukaryota; kingdom Metazoa; phylum Arthropoda; class Insecta; order Coleoptera; family Curculionidae; genus Diaprepes; species Diaprepes abbreviatus. The sequence goes on from JASJET010000076.1 coordinate 9,576,039, forward strand.
CTTGATGATTAGAAAGTCTTGCTTTAATTCCTAAAAATATCATTTTAATCGTCTTATTTTAGATAATCTACTTTTCCTATTTTTATAAGGTTTTCATCAAATCAGCAGGCATACAAAACAAGGTCTTGGATTTCTAGCCATGTAGTTGATTTTCACCTGAAAACTTTTTTGGTCATTTTTTAATGACCTATAAAAGATGGAGGTTTTACAATCGACCGTTATGTATCTTTTTTCTTTTATGTTTGTACATCCATTACTATTGGATAGACATACTAATTGAAATATAGTCTCTTGCATTATGTTCAGGAAGTTGCTGCGGTGGCCCTATACTGTTTTTGCTGAAAGCTTTTCAGTAAAATCCAAGAAGTTGCTAATAACATGGTTTACAAAAAAAAAAATAATTTTGTCCCATTTTCTTCACAATTGGCATAGGGGAGTTTCTGAGGTCGCACATAACGAATCTAAAATTAAAAAAAAAATCAAAATGGCGGATTAAAAATTTAACATCTCTCGATTTTCTCCAAAATGAGTATATGGGGGTGATTGAGGATGTAAATTACGAAGTTATTTTTAAGAAATTCAATATGGCGGATCGAATATAGAAGACCAAATATTTTTACTGGTGGGCTCTTAAGAGTGCAGGTAACGAATTTAAAATTGTTTTGAAAAATTCAATATGGCAGATGCAATGTGATGATCACTAAATTTCATACTTTAAGATTATATTCTAATTTGGTATTGGAGGGTTTTCAAAGGTGTATATTAAGATTAGATAATGAGTTTAAAATATTTTTTTTTTAGAATTCAACAAGGCTGATCCAATATGGTTGAAGATTTTACGCATTTTTTTTAGTTGTTATTAGGGGGTTTCGGAATCTTAGATTACGAATCTGAAATTATTTTTTTTACAGTTTAATATGTCATAAGGGATTTTGTCCAGATTGACATTGGGGGATTCTTAGAGCGTAAATTATGGATTTTAAATTTATTTCTTCAAACTAAATAGCCATGTTAAAATTTCTCAGTCTTAGGTTCGTTCAATATCACTATTGGGGAGTTTTGGGGGCCTAAGTTGGGAATCTAAAATTAATTCGTTAAAAATCAAGATAGCGGATTTACTATAGCAGACTAAATATTTTATACAATTTCATTCAAAACTGGAATTTGGGTTATTGTTGGAATCAAGCAATTTTTTGTTGTTCAGTTTTAGTGTATTCTAAAACTTTTTACGACCTTAGAAACCCAACTGAATTCAAAACTAAAAACTGACAAAAAAATTTTTTTTAGATCAAATGACTTCCAAAAAAGCGCCAAAAAATGAGAAAACTAAATACAAATTTTTATATGAAATTGATATTTTTGAAGTCGACGCAGCGTTATTACTAAATGAGACAAATAACTGCTAATGCGAAGTACATACAAACTTTGTTAAAAAAGCTATTACATACAGGCACGGATCCAAGAGGTGGGCGATCGCCCCCCCCCCCCCCCCAAGAGCTTTGAGTTCAGGAAAATAGACCCGATTTTGCCGCTTAGGCTATAGTTTATTCAAGAACTAGAGAGAGTAATAAATCATTTTTACCCTTTTTTTTCTTGGCAAACTACCTGTGTTCTTTAGTCCGGTGTCTTTGGTAAAATCTGTTAGACACATATATCTTTTATCGGAATAGGTTAGAAATTCTATAATCAAAAATACCGTTCTATAATAATGAACCATTTGGGTTGGATAACAAAATATATTTAGAGGTGAGAAGTGTTAAAAAGGATTTTAATTCTTGTCTCAGGCGTCGGAAAGAGGTTTATTATCACTAAGTATTTATGACAGAATATTATTTCAGTAATAAACTTAAAATAAAAGGTTTTTATAATTTTATTTTATTTCTTATCATTTCTTAATAATTCACATACATTACAAAAAATAGATAATTTTGACATATTTAACACAAATCACAACAGTATTTTCATTATTTTTAATTTTGGCATAGGAACCGTTTTAGGCACATTCAGACTAAAACGTAGCCTTTTTCTCTCAAAAAATTCTAAGTTATAATTTAAATACTTACAAAATACCCATTGTCCAAAATACAAGAAGTTATACATATTTAAAAAAATAAAGTCATCCATATAATATTAAATTTTTTTGGGGCTATCGGTCATTTTATAATTAATTAAAAACATTTTTAGGACATTTGACGTTTCAGTTTATTTATTTCTTAAACCATCTGCAGCATTACAATTAAAAACTAAAAAGGGCTTCAAATGTAATTAGTTTTTATATGTAATAAAAAATTTAAATAATAAATTGTGTTTACGCTGGTAAACATTACGTATCTAATTCGTAATCAAAGTCAGTGAAGCTATCTTCGCTCAAATTAATTATAATTGGTTCCTCTATCTCACCGATCATTAGATCGAGTTTCCATATTTTCTTTTATTCTTTTATTATATGGATTTTTCCAATTTTCTGCAGTAACTTCATCCAAAAAATCTTTCAAAAGTTCAGTTAAATTACTAATTTTGTAAGTTGTGTTATTTCTAGCAACTCTATTTTTTACTTGAGAGAGATATTGCCTTCTCCACGGACATTTTCTGGATAATCTAAAAGAACAGATTTCCTATCTGGTTTTCCCCAGCAAAAATTATGTTCTTTGAGGAATTTCCAGAGCTCAGTTCTTTTAATTTCAGGTAAATCCCGATCTTCATTGATTTTAGTTAGAATCTCTTCTTCCAACGAGGTTTTTTCTCTGCCTGTGATCGAATGTGGTTTGGGAGTACTTCCAGTCGTTTTCTTCTCCTTCAGTATTCGGTACATATTAGATTTTCCAACTTCTGTCATGTTGGAACACATCTCAATAGAGCTTTTAACATTATTATCTAGATATTGATATCTTAAGGCATCATAAACATTCATCGTAATAAGTTTTTCTTTGAGGAAAAAATGCCTTGGGTATCTCACTAATATCAAATAATATAACACAAACAGCACAAATAAGCTAAATCACTAAGGACCACTGTAAGGCGTACTTTGCTCACTGACAGAAATCAAATTGAACTATCAGAAATTTTATTGTTGCAGTAAATTTATAAAACCTTATAATATTTAAATATAATTAGATTTACGGCAGTCCTCAGTTACCTGCGGCACTGGAGCAGGTACCTTGGAGGTTTCGCTAACAGTTTTAATACTCTCTCTAGTTCTTGAATAGAATATAGGAATGTGTGTGCTTGCGATCGCCCTTCCCCTTCCCAAGAGCTTTGAGTACAGGAAAATAGAACCGATTCTGCCTTTTATATTAGGAATATGTATGCTGCTGGCACTCCCCCCCCCCCCCCCCCCGTTAACAATTTATTTTTGTTGCGATAGCCCCACCACCACCATACTGTACTTTTATGATATCACCGCCCCCCCCCCCCAAAGAGATAGGCTGGATCCGCCCCTGGTTACATATAAAGTATTTCTCAATCTTTTTAAGTCAGGTATTATTTGATGTCGACTTCAAAAACTTCGCTTTTTTAAAAGATAGATCAATTTTTTTAAAAAAATTTTATTATATCTGCCTTAAAAAACGTATTTTATTGACTGCTATATTGGGTATATTGTCAGAAAAGGTGCAAAGATTATTAAATTTTAAGGAATTTCACTTATTAATATTATAAATTATTTGATATTTAATATATTATGTATAGGCTGTTTCTGAATTACACTTAGACTCTATTAGTACATGAGAACTATAACCTTACTGTGTTTCAGCTTACAGCTTATTAATATTAGGCATTTTAATTGTTTTATTTAGTAAAATGAAAGGAACTGCGTGTCTTCAGCAATCAATTTTTGGTAAACTAGCAGAGAGAGTTATTTTCATAGCCTGCTAAATAACCAAAGGCTGAGTTTCGTAATGCAACCCGGTGTTGTAAATTTCATATTTATTTATATTTCTCGGGGATTTTTAAAATAAAATTTATTACATAACCACCAACATAGTTCAATAATTTTGTGTTGACTTAACTGGATCATGCATCCAAAAATTAACCCAATATATTTCCGACATATTTTGGTAGGAGGTATCCCACAATTGAAGGTTAAAAAGGGGCAAATACTAGAGTAACCATGATTGTTGGCGATAGTTGGTAATGTTCAATATAACACTCTTCTGCATTTTGAAATTTTTTGTTCCTCCCTAATATTTTTTGATTTTGCGTTGCGCTAAATTGTTATATGAAAAAAAAAAACTAAAAGTGAATTTTTGCCTAACTTGTAAAAGAGGAAACAATTGTAAAAGATAGAAAGAGAGATGTTTATCCAAACTTGTCAGGTGGCTCTTGAGTGGTTTCTACCTTTTAGGGCTCGTCCGACTAGCTCCAAAAGGACGGAGAGTGGTCGAGGTAAAATGCGCCACCTATTTTGGTGCCCTAAAGGTTAAAGTAGGGACCGATCTAAAAACAAAACAGGAAATCTAATTCAACGCCAAGAAAACACCCAAAAAAAATTAAAACAAACCTCTATATATTACGTGTTACGGTGTAAATGTAACCGCCGAGAGTGGCCCAGCGCTTCTCTGTTCCAAGGAATAAACCTGGGACAGTCAGCTGGTTTTTGACAATTCAAAACTAAATAAGTAATCTAACAAAATGAGCAAATGTACTTTAATCAGTGTATTTTGGCTATAGTACTAAATATGCAAAAGCGATTTAATAAAAATGACAACTATATATATATATATATATATATATATATATATATATATATATATATATAAAATGATAATATTAAGCGTAAATAGGCCTGTTTACCTGATTTAACAAATGTGCGCTTTTACATATGTGAAAGATATCAACTGCATACGGTTGTAAGATTGCATATGAAGAAACACAATGGATCTTACCAAGGTAAGTACACTGATTATTCATTAATTTTATATCCAAAAGAAAAGAAACCTACAACGGCTTTAAATTTTACAGGCGATGCCGACGGCGTTAAAGGCTATGATTCCCTGAAAACGACACAGACGCATAAAACCTGGTTAACGGAGGTTTCCTGACGTCCTGATGTTGGTTGGCTCTGGATCACTCGGTGTGGTGGTATGTATAGCATGCAAGGCAGGGTGCCGTAGAGATATTTGCAAGAAAGCCCGAGTGGTCTGGTATGTACAGCAGCCAAGGCAGGTGCCGTAGAGGAGTCAGCAAGAGGGAAACGAAAGGAAAAGAGAAAGGAAAAAGAAAAAGGAAAAAAAAAAGCCTAAAACAAAAAAAATGGGCTTAAAAAGAACTCAACCTTTTAGGTTACGAGTGAGGTGGCTACGCCTAATCTTATTCCTTTTTTGAACATATCCACAATTATTAATACTTAGGTGGCCTTTTGTGGTGGAAAAGAAAAGAAAAACAGAAAATTTGATATCGGGTTTGTTCCCCGAACTGACCAAGCAAATATCAGCTGACAGCTTTTCAGGTAAGTAAGGTAACCCCTTACTATAAATTTGGTCAACGACCCGAATCTTTAGCATTAATATCGAGCAAAAATGCTAAGTAACCTTTCCAAGTGCAACTCTGTAAGGAAAAATGTCTTTATCACCCTATGATTTTTTTCTTCTCCTCAGAAAAACGTCCAAGATACAGGAATCTGTATATCGACGTTAATGACAACTGACAAGCCTTCAAAACAATGAAAAATAAAAATACGAAATTTTAAACGTATTACAAGAAATCTTGTTAGCAACTAACAATTGTAGTACGTTCAAAAATTTATACCAGTAAAAAGGCTTTGTTGAAGTAAAACTGTCTCGCAAGAAAAGTTGAATAGATTTTAACCTCAAAGTTTATTTTTATTTGATACTAAGGTAGTTTTTCCGTTTTTAGCTTAATAGAATCTTTCATAGTCGCACGATAACTGACACAATGAGAAAATTAAACTGCCTAGAAGATATAGAAGATCCAACAGGATCCAGAGAGATTCCACTCAAAAATCTGTCGATCCTGCAGCCAAATGATTATCTGCTTACTCGATGAAAGTAACAATAACCACAAAATACAATTTAAATTAAGAATTTCTAACTAAATATTCCATACCGAGCCACTCTGTATAAGACTGATATATTTCTATATTTTAAGTACAAAGGAGAGAAGCCTTACGAACTGAACATAACAACAACAAGGATTATCGAACAGTTACTATGGATTATAATACCATAATTGTAATCCCAATTCTAATAAACAAGACATATGGCCAACGTTTTTCTTCATTTGTAAATATGTTCCCAAAACAAAAAACAAAACACATAAATGATGAAGGAGGTAAGCGTAAAAATTACTATTGTAGATAGGAAATTAGACATGAAAAATAAAAACGTAACAACTGTAATATGTTGCATACAAATATGAGCTCGGTTTTTACCTATCACCCATAAGTTTTTAGAGAAGAAAAGAAGAATATAGAATGTGACAAACCCAAACTAAATCTAGTGAACTTTCAAAGATTAAAAAAAAAAGAATAACTTTATTTACAAAATATACCTCATGTTGTGTTGAAAACAGTATAACACAATCAAATAAATTATTTTGTTGTCTTTTTTCGTTGGTATTCTCCGAGATCGGTTTCACCTTTGAGAGTCCGACAGTAGCCCGCTAAAATGTTTCGGGTCCATTTTCCACTATACTGCTTCTCCATTTGAACAATTTGCTGGTGAAATCTTTCAACCAAGACGGTCGTCTGAAATTGCACCTAAATCGTCAAAGAAGAATTCTAAATAGGAGTTAAGAAAATGCAACTTAAGTTACTTGTAAGATACGACAAGTTGTTCAACTAGATCTTCGTAGTTCTCCGATTCCATATTACCCACGAAGTTGCATTCCTTATTTCTTTTTTCGAAAGTGTAGTTTCAAAATTTTTGTTTTTAAAATGTTCTCGTATTTATGACCCAAGAAACATTCTTTCTTTAAGCTTTACACCACTTGTATGCATGAATTTCCGTATAAAATTTAAAAAAGCATTTCCTTCTCAATTTAAAACTTTAACAAAAAAATTTTTTAAGACTCTTATACTAGTATAATTTAAAATTTTAAAGTGTCTTGTTCTGTTTTCTTTTATTTTGATGTTGTGAGAGTTCAAATTAAGTTTTTGAATGTACAATGTTTGAAAAAGGCTAGGGAAGTTCCAGCCGAAACGTTACATTGACGTGTGAATATCTGTTGCAAACTAAGAAAACTTTGGTTGTTGTATTTTAATTAAATAAAAGGGATTGAAACCTCCAAGAAAATCCTCCAAATAAAATATATAAACCTACAGTCCAAGAAATTAACCACACAAATATATATATATATATATATATATATATATATATATATATATATATATATATATATTGTTTCGAACTTTATAACGTAGTACATTTCATAGCATTAGTTTGTGTGTAGTTTGTAGGGTTTTAGGTATATTTTCTACGAGTTCATAATTTATTTAAGTAATTTTACCTTTGTTAATTTCCTCAGGAGACGTCTATGAAAGAAGGTATGGAATTTTTTAGAGAATTCTATTTCCTTATTTTTAACATGGAACGCCTATGTTAGAAGGTCTAGAAATCCCCAGATTATTCCTTTTTTTATTTTCATTACCCCATGTAGTATGGAAATCTTTCTAGAGAATTAGGGAATCTTCCGGTATCGACCAAAAGGGTATATAAAGAGTCCAGATCAACTTTGGTAGACAGTATAGTTGGAGAGTTTGTCGACGGAACCTGAAATTGTTTGACAAGTATCAAAAGTATGGTTGACAATAAAAATCTTTTGAAATAATAGTGTGTTCAATAATACAGTGTGTGTTCGAAGATCGGCCATCCGGAACAAATTGGTGTCGGAATTGGATCAAATTCAGAAGAGGTTAGCTCAATTAGAAAATTTAAAAAAGTAAATTGAAATTGTATGCCAGTGAAAACTAGAAAACAGAAAGCCAAAATGGAAGAACAACTTCAAACTAATTTAAATCTAATACTGATGATGATACAAGACATGGAAACACGCAAAAAAGAGATAAAACAAGAATTGTAAGAAGATATGACAAAATATCAAGACGATACGAAACAAGAATTAATGACTCTGAAGACAAGCCAAGAAGAGATGAAAGAAGAATTAAAGACAAGCCAAGATGATATGAAACAAGAACTAAAAATAAGCCTGGAGGATATGAGGCAGGAACTTAAAAAAACTCAAGAAGATATGAAGCGCTAAGAACAAGAAATGCAACAGAAGAGTAGCAAAATTAGAGAAGTGAGGTGGTGGGAATCCAGAAACAGATGCAACAATTACATTTGCAAATTAAAGAAGACGTACACTGCGAGGTATATTATGAAATTACGGGAATTCAGAAACAGGTGCAACAGTTACATTTTCAAATGGAGAAGGTAGCCAGTACAGGTATAATAAAGGCAGATGATGTTCCTGCAACAAGTATGATGAAGCCAACTACCTTCGACGGCAAAGGGTATAAAAAGAGTCCAGATTGAGTTTCGTGGACAGTATAGTTTGAGAGTTTGTCGACGCAATTTGAAATTGTTTGACAAGTGTTCATCTTTTGAAATAATAGTGTTTTCAATAATACAGTGTGTGCTCGAAGATCGGTCGTCCGAAACAATATATATATATATATATATATATATATATATATATATATATATATATATATATATATATATTAAAAAATTTGTGGGGTTGCAGACTTTTATGGCTACGGTTTGAAGAAAAGTCAAGCTTTGGAGTATTTATTACGCTTTTCATCACGACAATCTATAATTAATACGTTAACTAATATTAAATTACACTAATTACAATAATTTAAATTTAAAATCAGGAAAATACATTACTCAATAGAAAATTCAAAAATAATAGTTAATATAAGTTACATTTTTGCTTAACTAAATGGAAGTGTTCGACAATTGACAAGTTGAGGAATTTAGTTGTTTACATTTATATCTTTTATATTTATTAATTTTATGCAAATGTCAAAATGCGTGTCCTAAGCCGAAGACCTAGGGTGAGAAAGATAAACTTATATAGGTGGTATGAAAAGACGAAAGAGAAAATGAAAGTTAAAATATGTGTAGTATATCTAATGAAGATAGATCTACTGTATGTATGTGAGTGAAGGTGAGAAAGGAGTAACGAGTTAAAAATAGATGCCGGACATGCATGTCTTCATCGTACTTACAGGGTAGTGTGAAAGTATGGGTAATAACTTTATTAACTAATATTATTAATTTAAGCATTTCATGTTTTTTTTTATCTTTCGTATTGATAAAATTAAGACGGAAGAATTCATCAATGATAAATATTTTTCTTTTTGAAATTGCAAAATATAATGGTGAATCGAGCTCAAATTTTGAGTATCTGTTTTTTTGTGTGTTGAGATGTATATGTACCATTTCTAAGAAAGTACTTTTGGTATATATACTTTCTCTATCTAAAACTTCAGTTTTACTCTAGTCTATTATATGATCGAAAACAATAACGTTAATTTGATTTTATGAAAAAAAAATAAATTGTATAGTTTGTTCATGATAGCTTATGAAAGTATTGCAAATATGTGATCTACAACTTTTGAAACGCGTATCATATATGTAACTTGTATAATACTTTAATGTAACATCCTAGATTTTCTGTAATTAAATTTAAAGAAAATATACCATCTCTCGTTTTATTTTTTTCTGCCACAGATAGAAAAAAAAGTGCATTTTATCTTTGAAATTACATTTATATTTACAGAATAAATCCATATGTTGTCGTTATCCTATATCCAGGTATATTCTGCGTCCTACGGTATTTGTAGTAATTTATATATATATATATATATATATATATATATATATATATATATGTTAAACAAAATTTGTATTTGACCTGAACATTATCGATAACAAAGGTAATTTCACGAGTGGATAATTTTTGGTTTTATAAAACACAAGCTTTCGCCGAATCGCTTCATGTTATTTTTAATATTTTAATTGGGTTGAATAAAATAAAAATGATTCCCAACAAAGAAAAAATTAAAAAATTGTTCAACTGGTTTTTAGTATATCTATTTATTGAAATAGTGCTCTGATTGTAAAATTTTTATCTACTACAAACAATTTTGTATTCTGACTTATAATGAACAATTTTTTGATATATATTTTAATAAACGGGGAAAAAATAAAAGTTAGCATTTGAAAATAGAATAGTTGAATAGACACCCAATGTTAAAATAGTCATTTTCACATCTGAATCTCTTTTAAAAAATTCCATTTTTCATCTATTTGTAGTTATGAGTGTTATATTACTTTTTACTAAATAAATGCGATATTTTGACATAAATTTCTGAACTGATTAGTAGATGTAGATCCAATTAGGTTACATCTCTGATATATTTTAAATGTTATTAAGGTTATATCTTCTATATGTTATTAGCCTCTAATATAAATGTATTTATACACCCAACTGCAAGAATATTATATTCACACTTGGTATAAATTATCTAATTAAATACATGTCTATAATTAACTCAACAAAAATTGCTCAAATTGATTGTGATACCACAAATTTCTTCAAATTCAACACAAGTTTTTAAATTTTATTAAATTAAGTATTTTAATGATATATTTCAGTAGCACGACTTTAATAAAGCAATTCTTTAAATAAAAAGCGTACTATTAAATGAGAATATTAGACATTCATTATAACGGGGTAAAAATCGCCCTTAAATTTCACCCCTAAAAACAGTATTTTTGAAATATATCAGGTTCTAAGTGAGATATCTTTAGCGCAATTTTGGAAGTCGGTTCAATTTTTTTTATAAAAATTTTATTTTTCATTTTTTAGTTTTGAGTTCATTATGATATCCATAAATTATTTGAACTAAGTATTAATCGAGATTAGTGTTCCTCGCAATGACTCCAAGGTGGCAAAAAAGTAGCCATTTTATCCAAAGTTGTAATCACCCTAAAATGAACCACTAAAAATTCTTTGATTCTTAGAGTTCTACAAAAACCAGTGAAATTGTATCAAACAAATATTTAGTCTGTCATTGTAAATCCACTATCTTAAATTTTGAATTAATTTTAGATTCGTAATATAGACCTAAAACCTTCCAATATCGACATTTAAAGAACTTGAGACGTAAGTTTCTTAGCTCGATATATTTTATACTGCATATTGAGTTTGTACAAGCTTCAAGAATCCCGCAATATCAATTTTAGGCAAAATCGGAAAATGTAAAATTTTCACTCCCTCATATTGTATCTTGTCAACCTAAGATTGTAAAAAAATTAACTTCATATTCGTAATACACGACCCCAAAAACACCCTAATACCAAATCTGATAAAATGCGAATAAGGTAAAATTTTCAACTCACTATATTGGATCCGTCATTTTGAATTTCAAAAATATAATTTTAACGTCTTAATATAATCTAAATCTAAACCTTTCAAAGCCTCTTAGTACCAATTTTAGATGAAATCCGGAAATTCAAATTTCTAGACCGTCATATATCCTCTAACATATTAGATTTTCTTAAAATAATTTTATTATTTACATTCTTAAAAACTATTCAGTCCCACATTTGAACAAAATTGAAAAATGTAAAATTTTTAGTCCGCCATATTGAATCCTGAGAAAAATGCTATTAAATTCGTAACTTACACCCTCAAAAATCCCCTATATCAATTTTTTAGAAAATCAAAAAATGTACAATTTTTAAGATGCCATGTTGAATCCGCCAGATTGAGTTCTTCAGAAAATATTTTAAATTTGTAATTAACACGAACAATATTGATTTTAGACAAAATCGAGAGATGTAGAAAGTTTAATCCGCCGTCTTGGATCTGCCAAATTTAATTTTTTTAAATAATGTCAGATTCGTAATGTGCGATCTCAAAAACTCCCCCATATCAATTTTGTAAATAGTCGGACAAAATTTTTTTTATCCCTCATATTGGATACGCCATATCGAATTTTTAAAAAATAATTTCAGATTTGTTATGTACGATCCCGAAAACTCTACCATACCAATTTTGGAGAAAATCGAACAAAATTGAGGTTTTCGTCCGCCATATTGAATCCGCCATATTGAATTTTTAAAAAATGATTTTAAGTTCGTCATGTGCGATCCCAAAAGCTGCCCCGCACCAATTTTGGACAAAATTGAACACAATTGATATTTTCGTTCGCCATATTGGATCCGTCATATTGAATTTTTTAACAATGATTTTAGATTAGTCATGAGCGACCCCGAAAACTCCCCAGAACCAATTTTGGAAAAAATCGGACAAAAATTGATTTTTGTCCGCCATATTGGAGCCGCCATATTCAATTTTTTAAAAATATTTTGAATTCGTTATGTGCGACCCCGAAAACTCCACCACACCAATTTTGGAGAAAATCGGACAACATTAAATTTTCTTGTTCGCGATATTGAATCCGCCATATTGAATTTTTTAAAAATAATTTTTGATTCGTTGGGTACAACCCCGAAAATTTCCCCATACCAATTTTAGAGAAAATCCGACAAAATTAATTTTTTTGGCCGCCATATTGTCAGCGCCATCTTGGATTTTACTGCACCAATTTCGTCCAAAAAAATATGGTACCACCGCAGCAACTTTCTGAGCATAACGTAAAAAATTTCATTCAAATCAGTGCCTCCGTTCCGGAGTAAAACGTAAAAAAAAAACATACATTAGTCAACGAATTAAGAACCTCTTTCTTTTAGAATTTAAATAAAAAAAAAAGAAAAAAACTTCTTTTGAAAACGGGTGTTTTCGTTCTTTAAGCGTCTAAAAATATTGGAAACTCGCTATTCTACAGGTAGTTGTGGTTGCCAAATCGCAAGTTCTCGAGCTTTTTAGACGTTCAAAAAAGAAAAATAAGCGCCAAAAAAGCATGAAAACTCGCGATTTGGCAAATATTTAAAGTTAAAATAAACGTAATTTTCCACAGCATTTTTCGAATTCATCTGCCTGTAGAATCATCACTTTTCAGGCTTTTAAGACGCTTAAAAAATTTCATAATTCGCTCTCTAATACTTCGGGTTTTGCGTTGATATGTCAGTCAGTTGGTCAGGACAATGACTCTTGTAAATACAGATTGAATCTCGCGTCGCTTGCTGGCAAAAAGTCTTCATATTAATTTTTTTTCCTTTATTGTTTTATATTCTTAATAATTTAAAACTGACTATTTATAAATTCCTTTTATTTCTTCTACTATAAAATTTTCATTATACCTGCTTTCAAAATTAAACTATTTCATTAATAAAACAGTATTTTCTTAAAGAAAACTCTTTTAAAGACCCCAATGCATACAGAACGAGTTAAAAAGTTTGTTCAAAGGAAATTTTATTTGGTAAAAGTTTCGTAAAAGATCAGAACAATAAAAGAAAACGGCGGGCCCTAAAGCGATTTCTTAGCAATTGTTCTTCAAAGAATAGCTCCTGAGTTACCTCTACGCTATTTGCCTGCTTTGCATGTCTCACCTTCTTGTTTAAAAAGCCAAATTGCTTTAAAACTTTAGCCTATTTAAAATTTAGATTAGGGCAAATCAAATGGACTTTTTCTTACCACTCTTCGCTTTGTTTAATTTTCGTAATGACTATTGAAACCGGAAGTAAAACTATTCATATTATTTTTTAGGTATTCAAATTTTTTTTATATTGAATTCTTTTATGGATATATTTTTAGTATTATTTTAAAGCTAAATAAAGTTTTTTGAAATTATTACCCACTTAGCTCAGGTCAGATACTAAAATCTTATGTTTACTACTTGATTTCAGACAAATTTTTATTAAGCAATTATATATGATGTGTAACTATAAAATAACCAGATTAATAATAATGGTCTGCGCTGAGCTACTCTTTTGGAATTGTAAAGTGGAGCAGGATGGACATCCAAAACCTGCAAAGAAAAATAAGGACACTCCTAACAAAAGCACAAAAACATCACCCTCGGAGTGCTATTGAACGTATAATGCTTCCAAGACACCAAGAAGGAAGAGGATTGGTGGATATTGGTAAGCAGATCGACCAATAAATAATAAACTTACGTTCATATTTCCACAGGTTAGCGGACTCTTCCACACTACATCGAGCAATATGCGAGGCAGACGATTCAACGCCGCTACAGTTGAGGGAACAATAGATTACTTCTCATCACCAAACAGACCAAGAGAAGTTACAAACCTGGCTACAGAAGCCCCTTCATGGACGGCATCCAAATGAGGTCAATCAGGACAATGTCGACAACTCAGCGTCGAACTACTGGTTGATTTCAGGACAGATGTTTCCGAAAACGGAGAGCTTCTTGTTAGCTATCCAAGGCCAGGTTATTCCGACGTTCATCATTAGAGATCCATCAATAGAAAATAACCAATGCAGATATGGCTGTCGAACATCAGAGACAGTCCAGCACATAACTGGAGGATGCCAAGCGTTTGCCGCAACCGAGTATAAGGAAAGACACGACTCAGTCGCTAAGATACTAAACCAAGAGTTAGCAGAAAAGTTGAACCTGTTACAGGTAGGAAAAGTACCTTATTACAAATACAATCCGGAGCCTATTCTTGAGAACAACCAGTTCAAGTTATATTGGGACCGAACGGTTCTGACGGATCAAACAGTAGCTCATAATAGACTAGACATTATACTAATAAATAAAATTTCTAGGCGAACTACACTAATCGACATTGCTGTACCTAATAACAACAACGTGAGGACAATGAGCAATGAACAGAGTCCAAACGATTCCCATAATACTGTCAACAACTGGAGTGATACCAGAGAACCTCCTGCAGAACATCAAGGGACTGTGCCTTAGTGAGCATCTGTATAAGCCGATGCAGAAAGACATTCTCCTAGCAACCACGCGAACCGTCCGAAAGTTCGTAGGAAATACAGCAGACAACGTCACCTAAGACCCGATAACATGGAAAGGGTTCCCACAGAGCTTCATACTTTTGGTGTCTTTGTATGTCTGGTATGAATGAATAATCCCTGGAGGGACTGCGAAGCTGTTTGGCTTGTAAATCTAATAATAATAATAAAAGTTCATTTTTAGTAATAATATGTCTTCTTCCAATTTATGGTTAATTTTTTACGTTAAAGAAATCCATCAAATGACTGAAATCCGATTCTATAGTACACTTTAGTGATTGCCAACTAGAACCTCGGTAAAATGTTGCGGTATCATCCGCAAAACTAATAATATCACCGCTCATAGGTATTTGAAATATATCATTAAGATATAATGTAAAAAGCAATGGGCCAAGAACTGTACCTTGGGGTACCCCAAAGACAACCTGTTGACCGCTGCTCATAACATCTTCTATGGTGACATATTGCCATCGATCAGTTAGATAGCTTTTCTTTTCATTAACTCGTGTGCAAATCCCCTAAAACCCACGTTTCTCAATGTTCTTAAGAGCTCCGAATGACTAACCGTGTCAAATACTTTTGTCAACGAAGATGCATATCGCCGATTCACTTGCATCTAATGCCTCGTAAATTTTTCCTGTTAAATGAGCAATAACATCTCTCGTTGACACACCAACACGAAATCCAAACTGTTTTCCGATATAACTGCATATCTCTCAAAAAATCAGTAAATCGAATCTTAAGAAACCTTTCAAAAACCTTAGATAAATTTGATATAAGGGAAATTGGACGATAATTACTTACATTATCTCTACTACCCTCCTTGAACAGTGGTTTAATAACTGATACTTTAAAGGCTTTAGGAAAGATTCCTGTCAAAATGCACTTATTTATGAGAAAGGCCAGAGGCCTAGCTATATAGGTGGAATATTTCTTTTGGATTTCAGATTTTATACCATCAATTCCAAGTGCCTTTTTCTTTCCTATCGTTTCAAATATACTTCATCCCTATATTCTTCCACAAAGTGCTTTACTTTATTTATAAATAAGTTAACTGCATCCTCAACATTTGCAGTTTGATATACTTCTGTCCAGTTTTCTTGAGAAAATTTTGTTTTGAGTTTATCATAATCCATATATACTTTAAATTTATTAACGTTTGTATTTTTTTCATTTACTTTTTTAGAGTGAATGATACATTTCAACACAGTGACATAATGCTCTGATAAAGATGTTTTTAGTATAACTGTAATAAAATCTGTTTTATCCCTTTTTGTTCTTATAAATATATGATCAATGCATGATTTACTCTGCTCCCTAGTTACTCCATTTATTGAAGGCAAAAATCCAAACTCACACAATACATTCAAATATTCATTTACATAATCTGCCTCCAAATCCAGCGTATTGATATTAATGTCACCCAATTATATACTCGTCTTACTAGAACTTAACCGGATAGAAAAAAAAAATTAGCAACTGGAAAAAACTTCAAAATTCAAACAGAGCTTAGAAATTAGAGAGCCAATATTCTGTTCTGGCTAGGATAGAAACCTACTGAAATATTTTATGTGTATAACAAAATAATGATGCATTATAATCATTGTAAGATATAGGTATATGTATGTTTTAAAATATACCAACGTCATTTTGAGAATACATTTATTTTATTCATAATTATTCTTACTTACACTACCAAATTAAATTATTTTGAAAAGAATTCGTTAGTTTTTATTTATGTATGTAATGCAATAGATTATGATAAATTGCTTGTACCATTTTCTTGACATATTGATGAATGCACTTTTTTTATATGATAGAATAAACCATTCTATAGTTTTTTACGAATTTTCAGAATTTTTTTTAAAGAAATTACTACTTCAAACTTCAGTTTAGGTTTTGATAAACATTTGGAAAATGCTAAAAATATATCATACTACATGTTTTGGAAATTTAATGTGATACGAAAACACAGCCAATATGTAATAAAGATTCTATTTAAAATATATATTAAGTAAAATTTACAGAAAAAATGTAATTCACAGACAGACTGTAGATTCATAAACGTTGTAAAGCAACACTCTATGAAGAAAGAGGAAAATAATTCAAATAACTTATGAACACATTTTTATTAGAATATTACTGGCTTGCAAACAAAACTAATTTGGAAAACTTTTTTGTCATAAATTCTCCTTTTATTTCCCCGATCTGTTTCTTTGCAAAACTAAAAAACCTTACTTTTGCATACACAAATCTGTTAAATAATTTTGATCTTGGATTTTCCATTAAAACATGGTCAAAAAAATGATTATTAAGGAATAAAAATCTATTGTCATATTACATAATTTTTAAACTCGTTTGTTTGACAAAAATGTCAAGGAAATTAGATTTTTTTAGGAATCTATATAAATCCGTCTAAATCGCACGCAACTCACAAGGCATAAATAAACACAAAAATGATGTTGAGCCAATACTGTGCTGTTTACGGATGGCGCTACGAAACAACCGATCGATAATAAGAAGTCGCTTATGCGTATGTCTTTATCTGTCCACGATCCAAAAATATGACTGGAGCCCAATGTGCAGCAACGCACTTTTTCGCCCATGGTTTGCCATTTTTTGGCTGTAACAGCCGACAAGAGTCGGGGTCCATAGTAGAGGTCAGTGTATACCACCAGAAAAAATCATAATATAGTGATAGACCATGCATAAAAAAAAACAAAAAATTCGGTTTCCACGTTTTTAAGAAATTGGGAAAAAATAAATATTTTCTTAAAATTTTGACGTGTTCTTCGCTTAAACGAAGCAGTATCGGACATAACTAAGTTGGCTTAAATCAACCTATTTTGACGTCAAGAGTCTGTCGTTACACGTTGTACATGTATTTTATGTACACCCTGTATCAGGGGCGGATCCAGCCTCGCTCCTTGTGGGGGGGGGCGTTGATATCACAAAAGTACAGTATGACAAGAGAAGGCAAGTTGTTGATGGGGGGGGGGGGGGGGGTTCACCAGCAACATTCCCATTTCTTGAGTAAAAATCAGGGTCGGGTCTATTTTTCTGAATTTGAAGCTCTTGGAGAGGGGAAGGCGGTCACAAGGAAAAACAAGTTGTCGACAGGGGGAGGATGCGAGCAGCGTACACAATCTTAGTATAAGAGACAGAATCGGGTCTATTTTCCTGAATTAAAAGCTCTCGGGAGGTGGCTATTGCAAGAAAAACACGTTGTCAATGGAGGGCGGGGGGTGCCAGCAGTATTCACATTCCTAATACAAAAGACAGGATTGGTTCTATTTTCCTGAACTCAAAGCTCTTGGGAAGGGGATTGGCGATCGCAAGCATACACATTCCTATACTCTATCCAAGAACTAGAGACAGTAATAAAACTGTTACCGAAACCTCCAACGTACCTGCTTTAGTGCCGCAGATAACTGAGAATAGACGTAAATCTAATTATATTTAGATATTATAAGCTTTTATAAATTTACTGCTACAATAAAATTTCTGATAGTTCAATTTAATTTCTGCCAGTGAGCAAAGTACACCTTACAGTGTGTCCTTAGTGATTTATCTTGTTTGTGCTTGTTTTTATATATTATTTGAAATTAGTGAGATACCCAAAAGATATGGATTCCACATCTATATTTATTCCAAAATCGTTAAACCAGGGCATTTTTTCCTCAACGAAAAACTTATTTCGATGAATGTTTATGATGCCTTAAGATATCAATATCTAGATAATAATATTAAAACCTCTGTTGAGATGTGTTCCAACATGACAGGAGTTGGAAAATCTACTATGTACCGAATACTGAACGAGAAAAAAACGACTGGAATTGTTAGTACTCCCAAGCTACATTCGATCACGGGCAGACGAAAAACCTCGTTGGAAGAAGACATGTAAACTGCAATAAAAGGAGTTGTACATACATTTTATTATGAGAAGCAGATCCCAATCGTCGACAACATTCTAACTAAAATCAATGAAGATTGGGATTTACCTGAAATTAAAAGAACTGAGCTCTGGAAATTGCTCAAAGAAATTAATTTTTGCTGGGAAAAACCAGATAGGAAATCTGTTCTTATAGATCGTCCGGAAAATGTCCGTTGGAGAAGGAAATATCTCTCTCAAATAAAAGGTAGAGTTGCTAAAAATAATACAATTTACAAAATTAGTAATTTAACTGAACTTTTGAAAGATTTTTTTGAATAAAGTTACTGTTTTGAAAAATCCATATAATAAAAGAATTTAAAAAATGTGGAAACTCGATTTCATTATCGGTGAGATAGAGGAACCAATTATAATTAATTTGAGCGAAGATAAGTTCACTGACTTTGATTACGAATTAGATACGTAATATTTACCTACGTAAACACATTTTATTATTTAAAGTTTCTCTAACTTATAAAAATTAATTATATTTGAATCCCTTTTTAGTGTTTAATTGTAATTCTGCAGATGGTTTAAGAAATAAATAAAATGAATCAGCAAATATCCTAAAAATCTTTTTAATTAATAATAAAATGACCGATAGCCCAAAAAAAATTTAATATTATATTGACGAATTTTTTTTTATATACGTTTAACTTCTTGTACTTTTGACAATGGGTGTTTTATTAGTATTTCAATTATAACTATAATATAAATTTTTTGAGAGAAAAAGGCTATGTTTTAGTCTGAATACGCATAAAACGGTTTCTATGCCAAAATTAAAAATAATAAAAATACAGTTGTGATTTGTGTTAAATATGTCAAAATTATCTATATTTTCTGATGTACGTGAATTATTAAGAAATCATAAGAAATAAAATAATATTACAATAACTTGCTATTTTAAGTTTATTACCGAAATAATATTCTATGCCATAAATATTTAGTGATAAAATAAACCTCCTTCCGACGCCTATGATAAAGATTAAAATCCTTGTTAATACTTCACACATCCAAATATCTATTGTTATCCAACCGAAATAGACAGGTATTTTCAATTATAAAATTTCTAACCCATTCCTATGAAAAATATATGTGTCTAACAGATTTTGCCAAAGAGACCGGGCTAAAGAACACAAGTAGTTTGCGAAGAAAAAAAGGGTAAAAAATGATTTATTACTCTCTCTAGTTCTTGAATAAACTATAGCATAAGAGGCAAAATCGGGAAAATTTTCCTGGACTCAAACCCTTTGAGGGGGGTGGGGGGATCGCCCCCACCGCCCCCCCTTGAATTCGCGCTTGCCCTGTATATTTTCTATAATTTAGTAGAAATTATTTGAGGTCGGTTTCTGTTTTAATAAAAAAAAATATAATAAACTTTATCAAAATTTATGCGATTTTCTGGAATACAGAAAATGAATCTTAAGCCTTGAAGCTCCTGCATATTGGTAACATTAAATTCGATATCAGCATGATGATAGCCTGAAAAATAATTTACATACTTTCATAAAACGGTTAACGTTATCCAATCCCAAAATTTATCTAGCATTATATCAGATTCTCCATTCCTCAGCAAAATAGCCTATTTTTTTGTACACTTACCCCTGTATGTAAATTGTTATCTCTAAGGTCTAATACACGCCTAGTAGGTTTTAGATAGTGCCCGAGAGCGGGATTATCATATTTTGACCATAACGTCACGCACCCGAAACTCGTAATCATGACTTTTCTTATTCAAGGTGGTTAGTAAAAAATCTATGCCCCGAGCAACTCCGACGCCTACTTAGGTATTTACGATATACGAGTAACAATATTTTATGGATCTGCTAGGCTCTGCGTTTTAATAAAAATTTTAGTATCATCGTATTTTATCGAAATTTTTTATGGTAATGATAGGGTTGGAAAATAAGTTTTTTTTTTGTTAAAGAACTAGATGATAAGTTAGCATGTCCAATAGCCTTTTTAATATATCTTCTCATTGCAGTATTATACTTTTTTTAGTGAACTGTGCCCTCTTATCTTCTGGGCCCGTATTCTAGAAAGCGTAATGTGAATGGTGATGTAAACTGTCACTTCATACTTTTGACAGTAAAAGCCGTATTCTTGAAAAAGCAATGTTGCCGGATATTAACGTTATATATGTAATTCTCCTTTCAGGCAGAGAATATGAAAAATAGATGTAGAAACAGTTTATTTCCTGCAAATATCGCTCTGGTCCTCTCTCCATACGCGTTTCGATCACCTTATGATCTCGTCAGTGGAGCTGTATCGGACCGAGAGCAACATTAGCAGGAAATAACTGATATAAGAACCATAAATTTCAAGGTATGTCGGCAGAATATTGCACCTGCCATCCACCAACTTCGATGTCAGACTGAAAAATATCGCCAGTCGAACAACATCTATGAGTCAACAGAGTAACGTGAAATTTTTAAACAATCAAAATTTCAGCAAGAAATAAAGAAATCTTTCTGCCGTATTTAAATAATTTGTTAGATATGTAATTCTCCTTTCAGGCAGAGAATATGAAAAATATATGTAGAAACAGTTTATTTCCTGCAAATATCGCTCTGGTCCTCTCTTCATACGCGTTTCGATCACCTTAGGATCTCGTCAGTGGAGCTGTATCGGACCGAGAGCAACATTAGCAGGAAATAATAGATTTCTTGATTTCTTACTGAAATTTTGATTGTTTAAAAATTTCACGTTACTCCGTTGATTCATAGATGTCGTTCGACTGGCGATATTTTTCAGTCTGACATCGAAGTTGGTAGTCGGCAGGTGTAATATCCTGCCGACATACCTTGAAATTTATGGTTCTTATATGAGTTATTTCCTGCTAATGTTGCTCTCGGTCCGATACAGCTCCACTGACGAGAGAAACGCGTATGGAGAGAGGACCAGAGCGATATTTGCAGGAAATAAACTGTTTGTACATATATTTTTCATATTCTCTGCCTGAAAGGAGAATTACATATATAACAAACTATTTAAATACGGCAGAAAGATTTCTTTATTTCTTACTGAAATTTTGATTGTTTAGATATTAACGTGCTAAAACCCGCGGATTTCAGACCGAAAATGTCCGAAGTATGTTTTGTCGCCATTTTAGGCAAAAAGTAGGGGCGGATCATGAATTTGTGATTGGCAGTGTCAAAAAAATCTTTAAGAGGGTGTAGCAACTAGGAAAAACACTAACAAGTTTATTTTTATAAATTATCATAAAAACTTCACTGCAAGAGGTGTAAGACTCTGGCTTAGACTGTAGTAAGTAAGATTTTAATTGAATGCACTCATTTACTAAATGTTCGTCTACGTCATCTGGATAATAATCAACAATATTACGTACACTTTCCAGATCTATGTTTTCCTTATTATTGTCTTGCAAATCCATTATAAAATTGAATTTTTTGTCTCATAGACTTGCCTTCTTTCATTTAAATCCATAATCAGCTTATCTAATGGAACGATTAGCGTGTCTCCTTTAAATTTTTCTGCGCCGTACACTGAGACTTTATCTGTAGACTTATCTGCAAATTTTGAAGTAATGTGTCTCTTGTTAACGTCATTGTAGTCTGTTTTCACACTAGTACTTAATTTTTTTAGCTTTCTCTTCGTATTCTTTTAGCTTCTGATCTGAATGGTGTCGTATGTTGTACACGAACTATTTTAATGAAACAATTAACTTGTTGCCTTCACAAATATCTAAACCAGGGCTCTGTGTTTTTTTATTTACTATATGAAATCTCTTCAAAATTTCTTCCCAAAAAGTGATCAAAATTGCCGTTTCGAGTTTCGCCAAATTATTAAATAAATTTCGTGCTTCTTTTCGGAAATTAACTTTTTCATCCTCATTTTAGCTAAAACTTTTTAAAATTTTCATAATATTATCATAATTATTTTTTAAAGCTTTGATAGCATCATAGTGACAAGACCATCTGGTCTGGCTTAAACCTTTTAACGGAAATTTTAGTTTTGTTTCACGATTTAACAGTTCCCACCTATGGGTCGAACTTGAATAGAAAACGTATATTTTCTGCACTACTCCAAAAAAGTTCACAATTTCGGTTGCAACTTTAACAGATTCTTCACCAACTAGGTTAAGGGAATGCGCAGCACACGGTACATAATCCACAGATTTATTTTTTTGTTTTAGTAGTGCTTGTACACCTTTGTAGGGGCCAGCCATATTAGCAGCGTTGTCATAAGACTGCCCTCTACAATAGGCATGATGACTGTAACGAAAAATCACTAAAATTATGACTTGAAGTAATTATATAGGATAGACAGATTCAAAAAAACACATTTATTTTTAGATTACAAGTGAGATTATATTTATTTTAGTAAAAATAAAAACACAAAATATGGAAATCGGCCATATTAGATCGAACACCAATCAGAAGCGCATGACGTCACGCTTTCGTAAACATCACATCAGTCATAATTGTTTATCGCCTTTATCGTTCGAATTTGTCTTTATTTGCATCGTTAATCAGATATTTTGTGGATAAAACTGATCAAGTGTGTCAGTTTCCTGCTATGAAAAGTACAACAATGTCATGGAACAAGGATTTGTTAAGGCCAATAGCTCAAATTTGCCAAGAGGTTAACTGATGCAGAGTTTTTCAGTCTGGACAGCTCAACTTCTGAATTTGTATAATATATATATATATATATATATATATATATATATATATATATATATATATATATATATATATATACTTGTACGTACTGATTTATCAGCTGATTTTGGAAAGGTAGTAGGTGCTTCTAGATCTTCAATTGCGTGTAAAGCTAAAAAATAAAAATAATTACTTGTGAACAAACTGTAACTATTTACACATTATTATGTACTATAATTTTTGCAACAGACTAATAATATTATAATAATAATAATAGGTACCACAAAGATTGTTTGAAATCATAACTACCTATAATGTTATGATTAAACCGGCTAACAGATAAGATATACACTTGAATTCACTAAAACAGGTTACCGGTATAAAAAAGCAATTGGTACGTACCTGAACTTTCTGATGAAGTGCCTGTGAGTTCTAAATGTTCTGTAGGTGGTTTTGTTTGTGCTACATCTTTGTCACTTTCTTAAACTAGACACCTTCTTTGTTTTTTGAGAACATAGGGACACTCAGCGGTGTCAGAAGTTTGTTTGCTTCTGCCTGGTTAGCATTCACATTTTGTGGGTATACACCTTGACTTTAAGCGCAATTGTAAAACTGAACCCATTACATGGTACTGTATATAATTTTCCATATCATTTGGTAACTGGAAAAAGAAAAAAACTTTTAATTAGGAACTTTAAAAATAATATAGTAATAAAACAATGAAACCTAACGTCAAACGGGATCGACAGTGTTATTGACAAATATTTACCTTACATATATTTTGTTTGCGAGTCATCATGCCTATTATCCAGTATCAGTCCATTTGTTTCTAAAAAGTCTTGTAGAATATTAAATAAGTGTAAGCCAGTATGACTACTAATTTTAATGAACGAGACACATTTTCCATACACATTTCCCTGGAAACAGTATCGTAATACAATAGCAAGTTGGTCATTGTGAGACAGATCTGGAGTTCAATCCATTACAATTGAATAATACTTTGTGTCGTCGTTATTTATTTGAGTTATAATTTGTTTAATTATCTGTTTGCCCATAATCTCAATTATTTCCTCATATACTCTTTTTGATAAGAACGATATTATCGATTTTGGTCGCAGCTCTCGTTGTTCAATATGTTCACGAATGAATGGATCGAACTCTGCCAATAGCTCCAGAGCACCCATGAAATTACCATTATGTGGTGAATCAAATACTTCTTCGGAACCTCTAAATGCTAAGCCTCTTATACTCAAAAATTTTATCACTGCAATAACCGTTTTAGGACATTGTAATAACATTCTATTTCTTTCCTCAATTGATCCTGAAGTTGCTTGTCTATAACAGACTTGTTTTCTTTTCGTATCAACCACACTAACATAGAATTTTTATGTTCGTTAGAATTTTCGTGATTTTCTAAATACGTTCCTATGTGTTTACAATCAGAAAATCTGGTAGTGTATTGAGAAAGGATTTTAGAAAAAAGTTTGCAAGTCAAACAAAAAATAGTACCAAGCCTGGTTGAATAACATAACCAAGGTCTTTCCAGTAATTGACCATTTTTCATTTTCTTAATCAAATACCTGTCTGAAAATGATCTGTGTTGATTTTTATATTAATTTTGTTGAAGCTGGATATATATTTTTCGGATCTTTATTTTGAAAGTCAGTCATTTTACGAGAGAGAATGTGATTAATATAATCATTATTTACCAACACTGGCCGCAGGCCCACGTCAACATATTTCCCAAACTCAAACTCAATATTTTCTAAATTTCTTTTCGTCTCAATATTATCGTCCTCTTGTTGAACACTAATATCGTTCTTAGGGAGATCAGAAGGTTGCTGGTAGTCAAAATCTTGCTCATTTTCACCACTATTATTTTTTTCCTGGTTTTGAGATTTTCTACTCTGCAGATAGATTCTCTTCGGATAAGACTCCTTCCTTTTCGCTTGTTAATGGATTTGTAGCTGTTTCATTCTTATTTCTATGTTCTATTTTAAAAAAAGTTTCTATTTTTGCACATTGATTTTTTCTTTTTCTCGGTCTAACTGTAATTTTCGTTTTTCAGCTCCACTTTTATATTTTCTAGCAGACATTGTGAAATATGATTATAATAGTTTTCTGAAAATAAACAATGAATTATTTAATCGATCATCGATGATATAATCGATGTACTATATTGGAGAGGGGGGAGCGATTATAAGAAAACGGGATGCGAGCAACATACACATTCCTAGTATAAGAGGCAGAATAGGGTCTACTTTCCTGAACACAAAGTTCTTGGGGGGAAGGCCTATCGCAAGAAAAACAAGTTGTGAAAGGTGGGGGGGGGAGTGCCAGCAGCATACACATTTCTTACATAAAAGACAGAATCGGTTCTATTTTCTTGAACTCAAAGCTCTTGGGAAGGGGAGGGGCAATCGCAAGCATACACATTTCTATACTCTATTCAAGAACTAGAGAGAGTAATAAAACTGTTACCGAAACCTCCAACATACCTGCTCTTGTGCCGCAGGTAACTGAGACTGCCGTAAATCTAATTATATTTAAATATTATAAGCTTTTATAAATTTACAGCTATAATAAAATTTCTGATAATTCAATTTAATTTATGTCAGTGAACAAAGTACACCTTACAGGGTGTCCTTAGTGACTTATCTTGTTTGTGCTTGTTTTTATATATTATTTAAGATTAGTGAGATACTCAAAAGATAAGGTTTCCACCTCTTTATTTATTCTAAAATCGTTAAACCAGGGCTTTTTTTCCTCAACGAAAAACTTATTACGATGAATATCTATGATGCCTTAAGATATCAATATCTAGACAATAATGTTAAAAGTTCTGTTGAGATGTTTCAACATGACAGCAGTTGGAAAATCTACTATGTACCGAATACTGAAGGAGAAAAAACGACTGGAATTGTTAGTACTCCCAAGCCACATTCGATCATAGGGAGACGAAAAACCTCGTTGGAAGAAGAGATGTAAACTGCAATAATGGGAGTTGCACATACTTTTTATTAT
This sequence comes from Diaprepes abbreviatus, assembly GCA_034092305.1. Classification (NCBI taxonomy): domain Eukaryota; kingdom Metazoa; phylum Arthropoda; class Insecta; order Coleoptera; family Curculionidae; genus Diaprepes; species Diaprepes abbreviatus. The sequence goes on from JASJET010000076.1 coordinate 9,602,499, forward strand.
GAGGAACAGATCCCAACCGTCGACTAAAATCAATGAAGATCGGGATTTACCTGAAATGAAAGAACTTAGCTCTGGAAATTGCTCAGAAAACTTAATTTTTGCTGGGAAAAACCAGATAGGAAATCTGTTCTTATAGATCGTCCGGAAAATGTCCGTTGGAGGAGGAAATATCTCTCTCAAGTTAAAGGTAGATTTGCTAGAAATAATACAACTTACAAAATTAGTAATTTAACTGAACTTTTGAAAGATTTTTTTGAATAAAGTTACTGCATAAAATTGGGAAAAATCCATACAATGAAGAATATAAGAAAATGTGGAAACTCGATCTCATGATTGGTGAGATAGAGGAACCAATTATAATTAATTTGAGCGAAGATAGCTTCACTGACGTTGATTACGAATTAGTTAGGTAATGTTTACCACTGTAAACACAATTTATTATTTAAATTTTTGTTTTTGTTATAATTTATTGTTTAATGTTGTTTATGTATATATATATATATATTATTTTTTTTATATGTTTTTATTTTAGTGTATCCCACTCTTTAATTTTATATATATTTAATTCCAATTAGCCGTAATTTTTTTATTATTGTATTTATGTCTTTTTCTTAAGCGTGTAGAGTTAACATGTTTATTTTATTTTTTTGGGGCTATCGCATTTCCGTATAAAAAAGTAAAATTAAATTAAGATGTCAGTGCGATAGAAATAAAAATAAGTAGGTCTAATTTTAACTGTAATATATAAAAATTAATTACATATGAATCCCTTTTTAATGTTTAATTATAATTCTGCAGATGATTTAAGAAATAGATAAACTGAAACGCTAAATGTCCTAAAAATGATTTTACTTAATAATGAAGTGACCGATAGCCCCAAAAAATTTTAATATTATATGGATGAATTTATTTTTTTATATATGTTTAACTTATTTTATTTTTGACCATGGTTATTTTGTAAGTAATCAAATTATAACTTAGAATTTTTTGAGAGAATAAGGCTACGTTTTAGTCTGAATGTACCTAAAACGGTTTCTATGCCAAAATTAAAAATAATAAAAATACAGTTCTGATTTGTGTTAAATATGTCAAAATTATCTATATTTTCTAATGTATGTGAATTATTAAGAAATCATAAAAAATAAAATAATATTATAAAAACTTTTTATTTTAAGTTTACTACCGAAATCATATTCTGTGTCATAAATACTTAGTGATAAAATAAACCTCCTTCCGACGCCTATGATAAGGATTAAAATCTTTTTTAACACTTCACATCCAAATATCTATTATCTAACCAAAATAGTCCATTATGAGAGACCGGTATTTTTGATTATAAAATTTCTAACTCATTCAAAGGTACAAAAATGATTTATAACTGTCTCTAGTTCTTCAATAAACTATACTATTAGAGGCAAAATCGGGTCTATTTTCCTGAACTCAAAGCTCTTGGGTCGATCGCCCCCCCCCCCCCCCGCCCCCCCCCCCTTGGATCCGCGCCTGTGTACTATATTGTCCCTCTCGCCTCTCGTCACATTTTAATACTAATACTTTGTAACGAGTGTAGCAATTCACAAATTATCATTAAAAATCGATTAAAGAGTTCACTTATATTGAAAAATAAAATGAAAACAAGACTTCATGAGTTTACAATTATTATTTTTTACTTACCTACAAAAAGCAGAAAATCTTTTCTTATGCTAATTACGGGAAAAATCCGGTCCACTTACTAAACTTTTAAGTTATTTCATCACTTATTAGCATACTAATAATAATTACACAACCAGTTTTTGTTTGTTTTTGCACTTTGACGACAAGAACAAAATTGCATCGGGTGATAAGCTGCGGGAAATCCCCCGTAATAAATGCACACGCCCGCTAAAAGACAAGCGAGAAGGGAATTCCCTGTTTCGTTCGATAGTCGGGCACACGGGCTGATCGATCTGAGTTGCCAAACTTATGATTGTTTTTTTTTTAATTTTACATATTTTTTTTTACTTAAAAACAAGTATCGTCTATTGTTTTTAATGGGGTCTGGGGGCCCTTTGTATCCACGGGGCCCTGGGCTGAAGCCCAAAAAGCTCTTAGGTAGATCCGCCCCTGGTCAAAAGTAAAAAAAAATGGTGTTGTGGTTACTATTGTAAAGTTATTAATTGCCATTAAAATATTTGTACTTTCCGTGGATTAAATTTATTTAATATCACTTAACAACTAAGAAATATAGACCAAGCCATCAGTCTAGTATTTAGGTGTATTTATTTACCACAAAATTATCTTAATTTGAGACTTTAGAACTGTTAAACAAAAATGCATACAAAGAGCCAATTACTTTAGGATTATAATATAAAGGGTGTTTTTTATAGAGGTATAAAACTTTAAGTTGGCAATATGTTTTTAACTGGCGGCCATTTTGTCAGCTGTCAAGTGATTTATGTTTAGTTTGGTTTGTCATTTCAACATAAATAGACTGACGCCTGAACAACGCTTCCAAATTGTGCAAATTTATTTTGAAAATCATGGTTCTGTTCGAAATACGTATCGCTCACTACGTCCATTTTACGGTCAACATAATCGTCCATCAGAGCAATTAATTCGCATAACTATGGAACGTTTTCGCACCACGTTTACTCTAAATGATAATACGCATCCACAGAGACGTCGTACAGTGGGAACAGAAGAAGTCATTGCTGCTGTAGAGCGTAGCATAGAGGAAGACCCGAATCAGTCTATCCGCCATCGGGCACAGTAATTGGATATGTATCCATTCACTTTATGGAAGATTTTGTGGAAAGATCTTGGTTTGCGTGCTTACAAAATCCAACTCGTGCAAGAATTGAAGCCACACGATCACCTAGCAAGGCGTAGATTCGGTGAATGGGCCCAAAACAAGATTGCCGTTGATCCCGATTTTCATAAGCGAACTTTGTTTAGCGATGAAGCTCACATTTGTTTGATGGATACGTCAATAAACAAAACGGCCATATTTGGAGTGATGATAATCCTCAAGTGTATGTTGAGACACCGTTATATCCAGGAAAACTGACTGTTTGGTGGGCTTTATAGGCTGGTGGAATCATTGGTCCGTACTTCTTTAAAAACGATGCTGGTCAGAACGTTACAGTCAATGGTGACCGCTATAGAGCCATGATTACTGACTTTTTCGTTCATCAATTGAAAAACCATGATGTGCAGGAGCTGTGGTTTCAACAAGACGGCGCCACAATTGATTATTGAATGAAACGTTTGGTAACCGCATAGTTTCACGTTTCGGACTCGTGAATTGGCCTCCAAGATCGTGCGACTTAACGCCGCTAGCCTATTTTCTGTGGGGATATGTGAAGTCGCTAGTCTACGCCGATAAGCCCGAAACGATTGATCACTTGGAGGACAACATTCGCCGCGTTATTGCCGATATACGACCTCGAGATTAGACGATGTCCGAGCCAGCCTTGGCGGTCATATGCCAGAGGTCATATTTAAATTATAATGCCAGAAGGTTATCTTTCGAATAAAGTAAATTTCATGTCAATTTAAAATTTCATCTTTGTTTTATTCCATTTAAAAGTTCCATACCTCTATAAAAAAACCCTTTATAAAGAAAAAGTGAGATCAAAAAAACTGCAGCTCATATATGCAAAGTAATATACTAACGTGAATTGGAAAACATGCTCCCCCTCTCTTCCCATAAAATCATAAATTTTGCTAAAGATTTAGGAATTACTAAACAAACTACACTTAGAACAAAATGAAGAAGACCGTTTTAGGGTTGACTGAACCCTATTCTACAATACAATTCAAGTATAGTCTACAATAATATGCCCTTACCCATATCAAACAACATTATAATAGTAGAAAAGTAAAATGCCATGAAGTATGAAAAAATTTAAGACACTCAATTTGTATTTATATTTCCACCTGTGACTAATATTAAAATAACAAATTTTTATTAATGGGCTCTCTAAGCCTCCCTGACAGAGCAATAACTCTAGTAATACGACATCTTAAATTAGATCCTGACCCTGAGTTATCTATGTTTAGGTAAGACCTATATTTTATGTTTAATGCCACGATTGAAGAAAATTCAGTTTCCTACAGAAAAACTAGATAAAATGGCGAAAGTATACGTAAACTACTACCTTCAATGAAGAAAATTAGTCATCTAGTCCGGTCTAAAATTCAGAGATTTGTTACCAAATTGCCTTTTAATTTTGCTATTTTACGTGAATTCTATGAATAGTTCTTGTTCTCCAATTGAGACTTTGTGGAGTATTTTGAAATGGGTCTCTGACCCGCTCGTATTGTGCTATGAAGTTTTTATCGATTATAAAATTCCTTCCAAAGTTTTTATCCAGTGTAAGTAGCTAAATAGCTTTCAGTAATTAAAACTAAAATTTTAATATGCTGCTCATTAATAGTACAGTTTTTAATAAATTTGTTTACATGTCAAAATATTTTGGTTTGTTTTTTTTTTACTTTACGTTTGACCTCCATTATTATATTTTTCTACAAAAAGCATTTACTTTATCACTCAGCCCCACGATATGAGTATTATTTCAAATATATTAAGTAACTCAACTTTATAATAAATCTGGAAACTGTTTTGCTCTGTGGTACCTTTTCTTTTCCAAAAATTTTTCTATTTAATTTTTTGATTCGTTATAAGGTTGGAGAAATTTACCACATGATAACCACCTAGGTGCAAGATAAAAAAGTTAAGCTAAATGTTCGGAACCGGCATCTATGCAAAGGGCAAAAAAGTCTTGGGCCAGGTGGTGATGTATCTGTTGGTGTGAGTGGGCTTTCTATAGACAGTGTGCAACAGCAAGCCACCCTCTTTTCTTTGTGATTTAGGAAATTTTTGAGATTTTCTTCTCCATATTGCCAGATAACGAATGCCTCATCTACGTAACGCAGCCATAGTCGCGATTTGTGTGAGGAGGTCTCCAAAGCTTTTGACTCGAAGTCTTTCATAAATAAGTTAGCGAGTGCAGGAGATAACGGCGATCCTACAGGGACTCCCTCGACTTGTTTATATCGCCGGACTTCATAAGTAAAATAAGTGTTATCTAAACAGTGTCTAGCTAATTCGATGACATATTTTGGCAGATTGTATGTTTTTTTTATTACAGAAAGAGCTTCTTTGACTGGCATTGACGCAGAAAGTGATGTTACGTCGAAACTAACTAGAACATCTTTTTCTTGTAAACACATGTTTTTGATTATTTCCCAAAAATTTTGCGAGTTTTTAACGTAGGATGCCGTTTTTCCGACGAAGGTTTAGAGAATGGTGGCTAGATGTTTTGTTAGGGTTTGAGTTGGAGAGCCAACAGAGCTTACTATTGGTCTTAAGAGGGCTCCGGGTTTGTGTATTTTGGGTAATTCATAAAGTTTAGGACATATCAATGATTTTCCCTTGGTGTGATTTTCTTCTTTATTTCTTCGTTAAGTGGGGATGCCCTGATCAATGTCTTGGTGGTGTTTTCTTTATTGGCAGGATCGTTTAGCAGGACGAACATCTTTTCATATTAGTCTGTTTTGTTTAGGACCACAGTCGAATTTCCTTTGTTAGCTGGAAGTATTGCGATCGAGGTATTTTTGCGCAGGTCTTGTAGAGCTCGCTGTTCTTCTGCAGGTAGATTACTTTTTGGAGGTTTTGCTTACCTCAAAATGGCTGAAATTTCTTGGCGGATAGTTTCTGCTGTATCGTTGTTTATATTGGTTAAAGCCTTTTCAACTCTACATGTTATAATATCGGTTGGAATACGTGATGGTGCTATCGTGAAATTAAAACCTTTGGTTAACACACTTTTGGCGGCTGGTGTCAAAACTTGGTCAGATCAGTTGTGTACGACTTCGGGCTCCTCCGTTGGCTGTTTCTTTAATTGTGTTTTTGATTACTCCTTTAATCGGATAATTTTTCTTTTCTGTCTATTCTTTTTGTGACATAATGACACGTTTATAGTGTTGCCTAAGCGGAGCCGTAATTTAAATAACTGACTTATTAGACTTGTTCTTGTCTGTTGTATTCTACCAACAATGACTTAAAAACATTCGGAAAACTAATATATATATATATATATATATATATATATATATATATATATATATATATATGTATATTTATGTATATATATATAGAAATATATATATATATATATATATATATATATATATATATATATATATATATATATATATATATATATATATATATATATATATATATATATATATATATATTTATATATATATATATATATATATATATATATATATATATATATACATATATATATATATATATATATATATATATATATATATATATATATATATATATTATATATATATATATATATATACATATATGTATATAAATATATATATATATATATATATATATATATATATATAATATATATATATATATATATATATATATACATACATATATATATATATATATATATATATATATATATATATATATACATACATATATATATATATATATATATTATACATATATGTATATAAATATATATATATATATATATAATATATAATATATATATATATATATATACATATATATATATATATATATATATATATATATATATATATATATATACATATATATATATATATATATATATATATATATATATAATATATAATATATATATATATATATATATATATATATATATATATATATATATATATATATATATATATATATATATATATATATATATATATATGTGTTATATCGTAGGTTTTCACGGATGGTAGAATGAATAGTTTGGTTATTCCGGGTTTCAATCCGTTCGTTCAAAAAATCGTTTTCACGACGTTTCGAAAAAACAAAAGAAATAGCACCAGTACAGAACTACAAGGTACGCGTCATAAGAGAGGCCCTAGAAATCGAAAAAGTGGGACAACTAAATAAACGAGACGATGCTATAAATGTTCCAATTACATGGAAAACATTAATAAAGAATCAAGAAAGAAAACAACAAAAATCAACTAGTACACGAGAGACCAGCATACAAGAACAAAATATATCGCACTCGGCAGAGGGGAGGAGCCTGCGAAATCGCTCACCCAATCAGGAAGCGAGCCAGCTAAACAAAACTCGACAGTCATCAGAGGCCACCATCAGTTCTCAGCGAGTAACGAGACGAACCGCACTTGAAAATGCCAAATGAGATTTTGGCGAAACGTCGTGAAAACGATTTTTTGAACGAACGGATTGAAACCCGGAATAACCAAACTATTCATATATATATATATATATATATATATATATATATATATATATATATATATATATATATATATATATATATATATATATATATATATATATATATATGCACTGATATTTTTCCGATTTTCAATGCGTTCGTCAGTGGAACATAACATCTCACCACCGCTTTCCGGCAAAACTGGACTTAAATAGAGGTCCAAGTTTGTGGAAAGTACAAGGATGTCTGGGAAAGATACCGGTGGATCCCACTGATGAGTCCACCACCGGTATCGGGACAAAACATCCATACATTTACTACGGTGGTCAAAAATAGTTCGCTAGCTACATGCCCTTACCACTAGGGGCATTGCTAATTGCGACATGGCGCCCGAGCAGGGACAGCGGTTAGATGAGGAGTCCAAAACCGCAAATGATGTGGTAAAACCATAGATGTGGATATAGGACAGAATGTCAGAAACCGCTGAGGGCTTTCATCAAGCCCGGCCCGACCATTGGAAGACCACCGAGGATGTCCGTTCCACTTCCTTTTCAGGCCTGTGCTTTCTAACGGCTTGGACTGTCCAACAGTTTAAGCTGGAAAGCAAATGCCTTAGGGGGGGCATGTTGTGGAACATAACATCTCACCACCGCTTTAAGGCAAAACTGGACTTAAATAGAGGTCCAAGTTTGTGGAAAGTACAAGAATGTCTGGGAAAGATACCGGTGGAACCCACTGATGAGTCCACCACCGGTATCGGGACCTAACATCCATACATTTACTACGGTGGTCAAAAATAGTTCGCTAGCTACATGACTTTACCACCAGGGGCATTGCTATTTGCGACAGAGCATGCTAGTCCTCTGCATTTCTATAGCTTGGCGCTTGTGCAGGATATACCCTGGTTCTGTCTGGTTGGTTTTCTCGCTTTCCTGGGTCGAGAGCTGCTCTGATGATGCTCGTTCTATAGTGCTTTATGGGTGCGATCTGTTTAGTTTCGCACACGTAATTAAAGATCTTTCAATAGCTATAACTTCTATCAAAAAAACTTTTCTCTAAAATGTCATTTTCTCAAAATTCTACGAATTTTCCGAATTTGGCCGTTGTTTATAAAAAAATAGAGCTGATCTGACAGTACCATTATATACATATATCGTATTCGCAAATTCTTTTTTTAAGCTGGTTAAACTATATAAAAAGCATATTGAAATAGAGAGTTTAATAATAGTGAAAAAAAATACATACAGTCGTTCTGTCTGGACAAGACTAAACACTTCCACATTATGTGTTTTTACGAAATGTCTAAAGTAAACAAGTTTTAACCATCTTGTTAAGAGTATTAACCTTCTTGTGAAACTAAATTGTTTAATAAAAAGATGACAAATATTAATTTTTCGCTTAAAATATTTTAGGCCTAAATACACAAAGGAGATCGCGAATATTAAGCACCCTGATCCTTCTTATTATAGATTTAAATTTACAATCGTGTGGTTGAGGTTTAAATATTTCCTAAATAAATTTTCGTAGAAATTATTGGATATGGTAAACTAATTAATAAGAACTTAAAATATGTGTTCATATATATATATATATATATATATATATATATATATATATATATATATATATATATATATATAGCAAACAATTAGGGAAAAAATAAAACATATTCATGGTGGCATAAAAGTACCGGAACTAGCTCCAAAGCAAAGTATTATGGAGAGAAATTAGCAAATGAAGCAGCGCATTTTGCGCTGACCCTAACTTTGACCTTGACCATGACCTTCATGATCATTAAATTTTTTTAACGACAAAGCCCTTTTTTGTTATAGAAATGGATAGCCAGAAAGATTTGTTACCCAACGGTATAAATAACATGTGAAATGAAGACCAATATCCAACACGATTTCTCTTCAGTTATCCGAGAAAGAATTGTTGAAACAGATATTGCATCTACTGTGAAATTTCGCCAATTAACCGAAGAATAACTTAACGTGTCGAAATTTTAATAGTCAAAAGCAATGTACGCTGGCCATCATGGTTTCTGCGTGATCAATCCAACATCGGTTATAGTCGGCTTCAACTAAAGTAAACGTTAGTTATTGTCGGTAATTGGTTATTAGTTGTAGTTGTCTACTAGGTAATTTTTTAGTACTGCAGGTAACAGAGAAACATATTGGTAGAGAGGTGCGACAAGGAGCTACGATTTCCCCTAAACTCTTTACTTTAACACTGGAAGACGTCTTTAAACAACTAAACTGGGAACACAAGGTCATTAGCATCAATGGTAGATATTTCGCCTTCTATGTTTCGCAGATGACGTGGTATTAATAAGCAAAGATTTAGACAAGTTACAGGAAATACTCTCTGTGTTGGAAAATGCTTCAGAGAAAGTTGCATTAAGCATGAGTATAAGCCACTTTATGTAGGAAACAACGAATTTCCGAGAGTCGAGGAATATGTGTATTTAGGTCCTCTAATTAGACTTGGCAAAGAAAACCAAGAAGCGGAAACAAATAGAATAATTAGAATGTCATGGACAGCAGTGGGAAGATTGGGATAGGCCCTTAAAAACCCCGATATGCCCATTAATTTGAAAAGAAGAGTATTTGACTCCTGCGCTCTCCCAGTAATGACCTATGGAATGGAAACGATCACATTAACAGTTAAAGCAGCCAATAAACTGCGAGCATTAGAAAGAATCATGCTGGGAATATTACTACGTGACCGAATAAGGAAGGGGAAGTAAGAAGACGCACGAAAATGAAGGATGTGATAAAACGCATTGCTACCTTGAAATGAACCTGGGAGGAACACATCGCTAGGCAAGACTATACAAGGTAGACACGACAAATATTGTAATGGAGACCTAGGTCATCACAAAGCAGTATCGGAAGACCCTCAAAAAGATGAATATACGACATGAAAAGGAATGTAGGTAGAAATTAGCACCGGATTGCAGAAAATAAGCTAGAAGAGGTGTATGTCCAAAAGTGGACCAAATTGGGTTGCTATGATCTCTCAGTGGAGCTGGCGAGATCTTGAGATGATCGAAACGCGTATGGAGAGAGGACCAGAGCGATATTTGCAGGAAATAAACTGTTTGTACATATATTTTTCATATTTTCTGCCTGAAAGGAGAATTACATATATAACAAACTATTTAAATACGGCAGTAAGATTTCTTTATTTCTTACTGAAATTTTGATTGTTTAAAAATTTCACGTTACTTCGTTGATTCATAGATGTCGTTCGACTGGCGATATTTTTCAGTCTGACATCGAAGTTGGTAGACGGCAGGTGTAACATCCTGCCGACATACCTTGAAATTTATGGTTCATATATCAGTTATTTCCTGCTAATGTTGCTCTCGGTCCGATACAGCTCCACTGACGAGATCATGAGGTGATCGAAACGCGTATGGAGAGAGGACCAGAGCGATATTTGCGGGAAATAAACTGTTTGTACATATATTTTTCATATTCTCTGCCTGAAAGGAGAATTACATATATAACAAACTATTTAAATACGGCAGGAAAATTTCTTTATTTCTTACTGAAATTTTGATTGTTTTAAAAATGTATTTCTCTTTCAGAAAAACTAACTGTAACTGTCGTGTAACTTTGAAGGTATTCATTTTAAAGGAAAGTTGAAGAGGAAAAAAAGTTTCGTAATTTTCCATAAGATAGGTTTAGTTGGAAATCTCAAAATGTATTTCCCTTATTGCAAAATGGTAATAATTTTTTCGACCATTTAAATTTCTCTGAGGACCTTCATATTAGAGCAAAGAAAACTTTATGCCATGATAAAATCTTCGTCTTCTTCTTTCTCAGCCCATTGACGTACACTCTTGAACATAAGCCTCTCCGATGGTCCTCCACTGGGATCTGTCTCTCGCCTTCTGGAGCCAGTCTTTTCCAGCAAACTGTCTTATATCATCTACCCATCTGCGTTGTGGCCTGCCACGATTTCGGTTCGTTTCTCGCGGTCGCCATTGCAGTAATTTACTCGTCCACCTATCGGGCTATTATCTAGCTATGTGCCTCGCCCATTGCCACTTTAGTCGTGATATGCGTTCAATGACGTCAACTACTTTGGTTTAAGATCTTATTACTTGATTTCGTATTTTATCCCGTAACGAGATTCCTAACATTTGTCTCTCCATAGAGGGTTGAGTGACTCGGAGCCTATTTGCGTTTTATTTGGTTAGTGTTATCGTTTCCATGCTGTAAGTAGCAACAGGTAAGACACACGTGTTATACACTTTCCGTTTAAGGTTGACTGGTGTGTTTCTATCTCTTAATACGTACAGCAACTTTCCAAAGGCAGCCCCTGCCAGCCCTATTCTCCTTGTTATTTCCGCCGTTTGATTTTCTTTGCCCAGTTTCATGCCTCTATGATTTCATTTTGAATCTCTATTTGTATATTTGCGTCAGGGCTTATTAACTTAGTTTTCCCCAAGTTCATCTTAAGTCCCACTTTTCTCGCCTCTTCATTGAAATCTTGAAGCATTTGTTTTAGCTCTTCTGGGTTACTAGACATGACAACAACATCGTCGGCGAAACGAAGATGACTAAGATAAGAACCGTCGACTCTCAAACCTTTCTTATTCCAATTTAATTTTTTTAAAGTCATCCTCCAAAGTTAGCGTAAATAGTTTCGGAGAGATGACGTCTCCCTGACGCATACTTCTCATAACGTTTATTTTCTCAGTTTTTGTGTCTTCGTCGATTTTAACCTGTATAGTTACATTTTTATATATGTTCTGTATGATAGTGGTATACCTCGAATCAATTCTAGCATTATTAAGTGATTTCAAGATCGCCCATGTTTCTATAGAGTCAAAGGCCTTGTGAAAATCTACAAATGCCAGGAGTATAGAAATGTTATATTCCTCGGTTTTTTTCTAGGACTGTGCGTAGGGCTTGGATATGATCTATCGTACTAAATCCACGTCGAAAGCCGGCTTGCTCCACAGGCTGGTAATAGTCAAGCTTTTCAGTCAGGCGATTTGTCAAGATGCGGATAAATAGTTTATATAGGTGGTTTAATAAACTGATAGGACGGTAATTTTCTTTATTTATTGTGTCTCCTTTTTTAAAGAGAAGTACGACTTGTGCGTTATACCATTGTTCTGGTACTCTGCCTGCGTATAACCATTTATTCAAAAGTGTTGGAAAACTTGAGTTTCCTACTATATGTCGAAAATAAATTTAAATATGTTAACGCGATATTTTGGACTCAGACAAACTTGAAAAATGGTCAATTTCTTTAAACGAAATCGGATTGCAAAATTATTGTACAAAAACTATCTATTCGATCTTAACGAATTTTAGTGTGTTATTTTATCATGGCATGAAGTTTTCTTTGGTCTTATATGAAGGTCCTCAGAGAAATTTAAATGGTCGAAAAAAATTGATTAAAAAACTGCGCTTTTTAACCTTTTTTTTTAATTATTGCTATTTTGCAATAAGGAAAATATATTTTGAGATTTCCGACCAAACCTATCTTATGGAAAACTTAATTAAGAAACTTTTTTTCCTCTAAAATGAACCCGTTCAAAATTACACGATTGAAAATTTGAAAAAAAAAAAACGTTTTTTTTTTTCGTTAATTTTATATTTTTATTAATAAAAACAATGTTGCCCAACTTTTTGAATTGATGCATATCAAATTTATCGTTACTCAGGTTACTTTGAAGGCTGTCATGCAAAAATCTCCATGTTCCATTTCACATCCACCTAAAAACAGATAAGCCCTGGTCTAATATTCTAAGAGCAAAATAGGTGCAATACCTCAACATAATATTAACATGTAACTATATAAAATATGATGTGCTTACATATATCTTAAGTTAAATAATATGTATAAACTAAAACTAGTTTGAATAACAGTATTGATACTTACTCATTATATTTAAATCCTCTGCCACTTCTTTCCATAACTTTCGTGATTTATCACGGTTATAATACCTCCTGCTTTTTTTATCCCATGATATCCTTCTGTCAAACACCAAAAAATAAGTTTTTTACTTTTCATATATATATATATATATATATATATATATATATATATATATATATATATATATAAAAAAGAAAGTGACGGACAACCCGTTTAGCCATGTTGAAAAAGTGAAACAAAGCATACTGTTGTATCGTAGCTTGCTTCCTGGTCTCCAGCAAAAATAGTGTCGGGCAAGGAGTGTTCGCTGGTTTCGGGTCATCAAAACACGGTGGGTCGAAAGCACGGATTTGATATTAAAAATAAAAATCGGATCCAGCAATAGCAGGCTGAAACTTTAAAATCATGAAAATGAATTCGAAAAACGTCTAATGTGGTTCAACGCTTTAAAAATAAAATAAAAAGAATAATTGTATTTCCATGAATAAAATATTGCGCTTGACTTCAAGGTACATTTTAAATATAATACTATAATAATAAATACATGGATATCGATAATCGATAAAAAGGCGAAAGTACTTTTTCCTCTATGCTTAAGACTTCTTAATAAATACCAATGCAAATAATTTGTAAGTAATATAATATTTACTGATTCACATAAATGAATAAATAATACGACTGTAATAAAAATAATAAAAAGAACTTTTTAATCACTGCCTTTTTTGTTAACAGCTCTTTTCTCATTCTCCAATACGTATGAATTGTTATTCGAATCTTTACTATGTCAAAAACAGTGTAAGGATCCATCGACGCCAAAAGTTTTGGAACACATCCTCCATATTTTTTCTCGAGAAGATTTTCGGGCAAAATCTAGGCGATAGTTTCTTATCAACTTGTCCGTGGATTTTTTTGCATCTTTTGATAGTTTACCTATCGGTAATATTGCAAATTCTATGATGTCTGGTCAATGGAGCAAGTCATTTGTGGATTCCTGTTGGAATGTTGTACCAAGAATATCCTTTGAAGAATAATCTTGCTATTTGAAGTTTGTATTTCCAAATCTTCTCTATTGCAGTTTAATGTCGGCTTCCAATAGTTTGCAAAATGACGGGAAACCGGAGGATCAGTTTTCGCTTTACTCTTGTTATAATGGCTGACTCATCACTGTTCTCGAAGAAACGTCGAACTATGTTGCCATCGTTAGTGCTTCCTAACCTTTTCTTTGGCATGTCAACAAAAAGTCCTAATCTTTCTCCTTAAAGGCCTGTTGGATGGTAGCCTTTGTCTGTGCTGTCACCTCTTTGTCTTTCTGCGTACGAGCTTACCATTGCTGTGTGTCACGTTGATACGACAAATACAAGCAGCATTCGAAGAATCTAATACATGCGTGTAGAGCTAACAGTTGTAGCTTGAAATACTCTGTATTTACTGGGACACAGTATCAATGTTGTTGAACTGAGATGTTATTTGGTAGAGGTAATAATGTTGGACCGATTTCTCTCTAGCTAAAGCATTCACCTAGCCGTCTATCATCGTCATAGATAAGTTGTACTGTACTGAAGCTCGGGTGGCAAAAAGAACTCTTTTATATGGTGCAAGTTGTCTGGTTCGAGTTCATAATTTTCTATTTTCGTTAAAGACTTTTGTTCGGTTTTCTTAATAAATTCAAATTTCAGAGGCCCGCAATTCATAGTAGAGGAGGATTTGGAATTGTACAACACAATCTGTTCTTGTTGAGTTTGCGTGTTAATATCTGCTAATTGAATTGGAATAAGAGAGGTTAGGAATAAGTTTGTATCAGAAATATTCGGATCAGTGAATTTCATTTTGTACTAGCTTTGACCTGACGTTCCATCAAACCCCCATTTGCAAATGAAACTCATATCTACAAATCTAATTTATCAATTTGTTCAAGGGTGTCTAATTGAAGCAATATAATTCGATCGACTGTATGATCCAGTAAGCCTTGGAATTTAACCTCGGCTTTTGATTTAGTAAAAGTTAGATACTCGTCATGTGGATAACATGATTTTTTTTGTATTTTACACACCAGAGAAAGGCGAAAATATATTACTGCCTTTCTGTTTAGCCCAATTTTGTAATCGCTGAATTGTAACTGGGCGCGACGCAACTATAACACTGTTGCCTTTGACCTAAGACGAAACTTTAGAAAGAATAGACATGCCGTTCATATTACCGAGGTTTAATAGAAACGTTACTATAGCTAACGTTCTATTTTAAATTTCTAAACTACAAATTATTTTGGCCGTTTCCTCAAATTTTAACCCACTAAGCCCATCTAACTTAGTTCGGGACAGAAGATCGTAGGGAACGCCTACCGCAATATTACCCCCGCTAACTTCCGCGCAACACGAAGACGAGCAGTACCTTGAAACGAATGAGAGGGTGTATTTACTTTTCGTCTAAACTTATATTTAACGACTATTTGATACATTGATTGTTTTAAATACATCAAATAATCGAAATACAAAAAAAATAGCTTTTGCTGGGCGTTGAGCGCAAAGAAAATTGATATTTCTGTTACAAAATAAACATTTATTCTAATAAAAATACTAATGAAACGTAACGGTAATTTCTAAGTAAATAAGCCAATAGACCACTTTAAAATTAAAAATCATTCTCAAAAATAAACTTTTATTCTGGTAAAAAATAAAAGTAACACGTGTTTCCTGGTCTTTCGGAAAAATTTCTTGAGTTATTTGCAATTTGTAACAGCGATATTTGTTCCGCTTTAAAATATTCCGAACTGTTCGAGCGTTCATATCAAGTTCTTAGGAAATTACGGTACTATTGCAAGGAAAATTAATTTCTGCCAAACTACAAACGTCAGTCTCCCGATTTGCTCGTTCTTCAGTAATTTGAGGAACCGGTTGCTCTTCATTATTATCAGTGCATTTTTTACAAATTTTTAGACAACCGATTGTCCCAAATTTTTTAAAAATTTCCGAAATTCTAAATTTTCAGGGAACAGGATGATTTTCGCACGTAAATGCAAATCTGCTGATTATTTACCAGAATAGTGTACCACTTAATAATCTGCTCTTTTTGTTCAGTGGAATAAACTACCATTGTAACAAAAAAATTTGGCGCTAAACACGTTACTTACGTTTCGACAGTCTGATTGAAAGCAAATAACTTGGAATCCTCTTGTTGTGCTAGGGCATGGCGTATTCTGCCGCCCGCTCTCACCGCACCAGCATTGTATTATCCCTCTCCCAAGGGCCAAACTGGTAATTTACACGTATGTCGATACTTATGACTGTCTCATTCTGATTTGATGAATAAAATAGTATTTTCTTTATCTTACTTAAGAAACGTCCAGTTTCTGATTTGGATTTTCCAGACCTGTATATACATTCAACAAAGTTAAACATTTACTCGTCGAACCAAAATTTCCATTCGTGTAAAAAAAACAAACTCGTTTGAACTCATTACATTAAACTTGCCATGGATATATTGATTTTTCTTCACGTGACGGAACGCTCATAGCACTATCGTGTTAACATCTTTGACTCGCACATAAAACTTCATTGTTTAAAGAAAAACAAATATAACTTAAAACAATTTACGCAGAAAATTCTGGCATTAAACAGAATCACCCCTCTTAAAGATTTAAATTTACCATAATGCGGTAGGAGTTTAAAAGGGATTACATTTGCTAAATAAATTTGAGTATGAATTATTGGATAGCAGTTTAGTAAGGCTTAGCACGCGCGGTCACATTCTGTAAATATTTAAGCCCACTTTACCTCGGAGAGCCATTAATAATGTAGTTGTTTTACACAATTTTTCGATCATCTCTTTCGCTTCAACCTTTGTAAATGAGCTGATAAATCTGTGGAAGGTTTACTTTATAAGATTGGAAAGAAAAAGTGGAAGAGTGGTGCTGCTCAGATAAGATTTAAAATTGTTTTTCGCGTCTTATGTTTTTGGTTTTTACGTTCCGTAAGCAACAAAATTTCATATGGATATAATTATAGGGTTAGAGTGTTTATTATATAGATGATTTTAGATACTGGGTAGGTCAAAAATGCGTTTTGTTCAGAGCTACACGGTGACATATATCCAGATATAATAGTCAGGTGCCCAGTAGATTTTGGTAAGACATGAAGAGACATGGCTAGACTAAAATTTATAAATATAAAAACACGTTACCACTTTTAAGGGAGATCGTTGGTGCAAAACCTGCCTGAACTCCAAAAACTTGTGGTGATTTTCGACCTCTATTTTTTGGGTAGCATGCTTCATTTATCGAGTTTAATTTATTTCATCTTGGTGGACGTTGCTCTTGTGTTATTGAGTGATCCGTCGAGATGTCGTTATTTGTGTCTTGTCTGCTGTTTTTTCATTTTAAAAAGCAGTAGAAAGGGCACCTTGGTGGTATGGTGGAGCTTCTCTAATGTCTTGGAGTTTTCCGCACTTTTTAATACAAGATTAATATTTTCCAACATTCGTATGTCCGGTCAGTCAAGAATTTTCCGTTTTATTTAAAATTATTCGAACGAAAACTTATCTCTCGGCAATTTTTAATACAATCTTATGTCCGGTCAGCCGAGAATTTTCTTTTATTTATATATATATATATATATATATATATATATATATATATATATATATATATATATATGTAGAGAGAGAGAGAGAGAGAGAGAGAGAGAGAGAAGATTATTCCAGGCGGCCGGTATTGTATTTTGTCGCTTTCTATTTGTAGTTTTTGACGGACTTCTTCGTGTAAGACCTGCTTACTAAGTTGGTCAGTGTAGTCGTCCCAAGTTGCTTCAGAAACGGGTAGACGTTTAGTGAGCAATCGACTAGAAGACTAGAATTATTTTCCAAACAGTATGCTAACAGATATTTCGTGAATGGCGGAACGATATTCAAGTAAAAATGGCTGAATAGATTTATCTCAGTTATTTTTTTGTTCATTTACTTGTTTTCTGATGTAATTATCCTGTAATGTGATGTTAAATCTCTCAACCGTTCCATTTAACTGTGGATGTAGGGTTATTGTTCTAGTTTTGTGGATTTTCAAAAGCTTGCAAAGTTTCGTAAAAACTTCAGATTTAAAGTTTCTGCCTTGATCACAGTGTATCTCTCCTGGCACCCCATATCTACAAATCCACTCTTCAAACAGTATTTCAGCAACGGTGGTGGTTTCTTGATTTGATATCACATAGACTTCTGGCCATTTACAGAAGTAATCCATTGCTACCAAAATACAGCGATTCCAGAATTTACTAATAGAATATAGTCCGGCCACGTCTACTGCAATTCTAGGTACTCCTACATTGTACGGCTTTATTTTACCATGGCTACGGGTTCTTGGTTCTTTTATAACAGCACAGTTAGTATAGGTTTTGCACCAATCTTTTACATTTGCGCTGCTCCCCAGTCAATAGAACCTCCCGCGAACTTATTCATGAGTTTTCATAACCCCTAACTGTCCGCCGCCTACACCATTATGTAAAGCTTATTTTCTGGAACTTTTGGAACATTTTTGGTGGGTAATATAGTCTGGTATTTGTAGTCTTTGCCATCAGAACTCTTTTTAATAAACCATCGTGCAAAATCAAGGAATCCCATAAGGCCCAGTAACCTTTTACTTTTTGAGATTTTGATGAGATTTCTTGAAAAGTGGATCAATTTGGCTTATTATTCTTTAACTTTATGAAAATGTTTAAATCTGGATCTTCTTGTTGTTCCTTGGAGATGATTTTGGGATCCTAATCCGTCCCAGAAAATTTTTTAGTTCATGCTTGTTTTTCGGTACTGGTCAACCTTGAATGGCTTCCGTCTCTAGGTCGGTTCGTACACCAGCTTCGGTGATTATAAGCCCCTTCTTTCTGAAAAAATTGAACTATTTTCGGATTGATTTTAATTGTGCTCAGTTTTTGAAATACATCTTCGACATTTTTTAGGTGATCGTCAAATGTTTTCCCAGAATTGTGATGTTATGTAGGTAGACTAGACATGTTTTCCAAGATTCGTTCCATTAAATGTTCAAAAGTGGATGTGGCATTGCATAAACTAAATGTCATAACACAAAATAGCCGTAGCCTCATCCCAGCGGAAAAGACGGAATTTTCTTTATGATGAAACTGTACCTGCCAATATTCACTTTTTAAGTCCAATGTGGAAATCCATTTTGACCCAGTTAAAGTTCTATTTTAACAGAGTTCTATGTATTAAGCTCTTCAAGATTCCTGTTTGTAGAACCACTTGTCTTCACAATGTCATAGAATGTCGCAAAATAGCCCAGAATTGTAATTTCGACATGTTCATCGTTGAGGTTAGGTTTCCTTTTATGTATTTTTGCCTTAATCGTGACAAAATTTTTGAAATTTTCTAATATTCTTTTAACACTGTTCTATGTCGGTTTCTGTTTATCTGGATATCAATCAGCAAATGTTTGACATGTTCTGGATAAAATTTTGTTACGTTCACCATAGATAATAAACAAATTTAAATAATTTTCATCCGTTTAATTCAATCGTTCGGGCATGATTTTTATTAATAATTGTCAAATGGCAAGAAATAGTGACATTTGTGTGGTGTTCTATTGTTTCCTTTCATCGTGTTTCGCTGTCATGGTCAACGAATAACAAAACTTAAAAGCCGTATAGAATTTTTACAATACAAAAATGTTAAATTGCCAATATTTCAAACACTACAAATTTTTCGAATAGACAACTTTATACAAAGTCATCTTTATTTTTAATGCAAATAAGACTAAATAAGATAAGACATTTTAAAAAAAGAGGGTTTCATTTAAAAAAAAATGACTTTTAATGATTTCTTCAAGTTAATATTTAATATTAGTTTTTGATTATAATTTATTATCAAAATAATAAGGCAGTATATATATATATTTATATATATATATATATATATATATATATATATATATATATATATATATATATATATATATATATATATATATCTGGTACACTGACGGTTCAAAAACTAGTGAGGGTGCTGGAGCTGGGATATATGGGCTACAACCGAGGAAAGAATTAACCCTTCTCCTTGGAAAATACCCAACAGTATTCCAGGCAGAAATATACGCAATCTTACGGTGAGCAGACGAGATAAACAGGAGAGCTTGCTAAGGGAAGCAAATCCACATTTATTCTGACAGCCAAGCAGCCCTAAAAGCCCTCAAGGGCCAAAAGGTATCATCGAGGCTGGTTTGGGAATGTCAGAGTGAGCAGGAAATTCTGGTAAAAGACAATAGAGTTATGTTAAAGTGGGTTGAGTTATGTTAAACAGGACACGAAAGCATACATGAAAATGAAAAAGCTGATGAGCCAGCTAGAGCAGGATCAGCATCTCAATACATGGGTCCAGAACCGGCCTTTGTGGTGCCGCGGTGCGCGGCCCAAGAAGCAGTCAAAGAATGGATCAAAAGAGAGCATAAAAACCACTGGATGACCAGACAGGGTTTAAACCACAAACTGGCAAGGAAACTACTCCAAATGAGTAGGAACCAACTAAGGACTATTATGGGTATAATGACGGGACACATGGCCGTTAAAGTACATCTGAATAGAATGAATCTATATAACGGAAACCTCGGCTGCAGACTATGTGAACAAGCCGAGGAAACGGTAAAGCACATCATATGTGACTGTGAGTCACTGGAGAGATTTATACAACAAACATTCGGGTCAGTAAGTCTGAAACCGGGAGAAATACTCACTCACTCCTTAGCAGGACTGTAGAGATTGAGCCAGGGGGCTAGGTTGACAGAGTGGCTGTAATGTCTGGGGTGAGCACAATAGGCCTACTCTGGCTGCAGTGCGTCCGACTTTAAGACGCACCGGGAAAAAAAATAACATAGTATACTAAAGTAGATCTCCTTCTAGATGGAAACTAACCTGAATTATACAATAAAAGCTTTCATGCAGGAGAAATTGATAGTTATGTTTAAGCTTGCAAACGTCATTGTTATCATAAAATTTTAAATTAAGTCAAAAACAGTTTTAATTTAGATAGCGGATATTTTACATAAAATATGTCTATAATTTTACGTAGAATCTAAAAATGCAATAAGATACAGGGTGTTTCGTTTAAAATAAGCAAGAAGGAATCAACTTCCAGTGTATCCGGAAGTGTTACAATCTTGAAAATACTTTAGTCGAATTGCTCTCACCGACTTTAGTAAAGTAGCAAAATTTAAAAATTTTCCAAAGGCTGAGAAATCGTCCGCGGCAGTTCGTCCTGGGCCACACTATTGAAAAATAAAAAAATCAGATTATAAATACTATTATGAGCTATCTTTTGAAATCAAAATCGAGTCCATATTTCTGCTTAATCAGGGGATATTAATAAATAATAATTTACCCCTTTTTATCCCTTTAGAACGCGAATTTTGAAAAATTCTCCCTTAGTGGGTGCCTACATGGTGTCACCAAACTTTTCCTAAAATTCCAATAGTTTAGACTGAACGTTGATTTGTCAGTCAATTCATCAGGATAACTATGCTTATAAGTACAGATAATTCAAATAAATAAATTAGGAAACAAAATAAATATATACCCGTACAAACTTTTCTCGTACTTTGCGCGCCCCTGATTTACATTAACATACTTAAAATCAAATTTTGTTTTTCAAAGAGTTTAAAATTAAAAATTCCATTGTCTTCCAAATTTATTAATAAAAAATATCATCATTCATACTTCATCAATTAATCATTCAAAGTTTATCTCCTCATATATTCTCCTAATTTACTTCGACGGCTTTTTCGTTATTTCAATTTACCCCATCACATAAATCATTCAACAAAACGTCATATCATCCCGACAAAAGCCTGGATTTTGCAAAACCGATTATATTATACCGCAACAGCTTTGTTGTCCATCTATCTATTTATTTTGTATACATTTTTAAACAAAATCCTTACTTTAATTTTATGAAAGCAATACTTTAGCAGATTTGTTTTGGTCAAAGTGTTGTATATTTTAATTATCCTTTTAACTCATTAATATTTCCATTTATTTTTGGTCATTTCTGTTCAAACAAATTTTATAGTATTAATTTATTTATACTAAGGGATGAAAACAGTTTGCGGTTTTTATATACATAGTTATGCCAGATTATAATTTAGATAGCAAGTAAGCTGTATTTACAAAAATTAATTCATCGCGGCTTAGTTTGTCTGATGGTTTACTCGAAAACTTTAGTCTTACAATGTGGCTCCAGTTTATAGGTGATTGCTTATCCACTAGGACATGAATCTACGAGCAGCAATTTAACTGATGCCAAATACTGGATCCATCTAGACCAGCTCAGATTTTGTCTGATGATGTCCCGTCGCTGTAACATTTCCTTAGATTTTTCCGAGAAGCAAATTTCAATTGCACATATTTTTGTCTGAAATACGGCGATATGCTACTCTGTCTGAAATACGACGATATGCTACTCTAGTATTTCACTTACGTTGAGTCTAGAAATTGGGTAATGTATTTTAGTTTCTGTGATATGCAAATTTATCACCAAAGCAAATTCGTCGAGCCCTCAAAGGTAGAAAATATAGTAAAGATTCATAGCCAGGTAAATCAATGAAGCACCCAATGTTCTAATGGATATCCTAGCCTGGTCAAGATTTTTCACCGGAATGGAAATAGGCTCAATCTTCAAGAAGTTAAATGAAATATCTGTCAAGGTAAGACTTTATGGAAGAGTTCAAAAAAATTGGATAATAGGAGAATTTAAAAAATTAGAAAAACAAAATGATTTCAGAACAAAATGATTCTGTATTCACGGCATCTTTGTATTCCTGGCAACGAAAATTAGAAGAAGAATAGTATACCTTACATTCGTAGATTATATATATATATATATATATATATATATATATATATATATATATATATATATATATATATATATATATATATGAAGTAAAATGCGAACAGTAAATGCAAACTTCTCTCCATCATATCCTTTCTGTGTTAGAGGTTGCACAGTTAGAATAAATTGTTATAAAACGCAATTTATCCTATTCCACCACCATCGAGATGATGGCCTACCTGTACCACCATACCGAGAAGAAAGTCAAAACTTACCCTCCCCGCCACAGTGATACGGCAGAGGTACATGTTTCGTCTCTACTAGACTCATCAGGGTACCGACATGCACCTGGCTGTGCAAAGGACAGATCGGAAGGAAGCATGCACATACTGAACGCGGCTTCTCCGGCCTCCCGCCGGATGGCGTATATATGTTAATGCGGATTTCACGGATTCCTCCGTGTGAGATGCAATAGCAGTGGATATATCCACATTATGCCGTTGTAGTGCTGAAATCACATTCAGCAAACATACAACTATATGCAGCTCCGCGTATGAATGAAGTAAAATGCGAACAGTAAATGCAAACTTCTCTCCATCATATCCTTTCTGTGTTAGAGGTTGCACAGTTAGAATAAATTGTTATAAAACGCAATTTATCCTATTCCACCACCATCGAGATGATGGCCTACCTGTACCACCATACCGAGAAGAAAGTCAAAACTTACCCTCCCCGCCACAGTGATACGGCATTAACATATATACGCCATCCGGCGGGAGGCCGGAGAAGCCGCGTTCAGTATGTGCATGCTTCCTTCCGATCTGTCCTTTGCACAGCCAGGTGCATGTCGGTACCCTGATGAGTCTAGTAGAGACGAAACATGTACCTCTGCCGTATCACTGTGGCGGGGAGGGTAAGTTTTGACTTTCTTCTCGGTATGGTGGTACAGGTAGGCCATCATCTCGATGGTGGTGGAATAGGATAAATTGCGTTTTATAACAATTTATTCTAACTGTGCAACCTCTAACACAGAAAGGATATGATGGAGAGAAGTTTGCATTTACTGTTCGCATTTTACTTCATTCATACGCGGAGCTGCATATAGTTGTATCTTTGCTGAATGTGATTTCAGCACTACAACGGCATAATGTGGATATATCCACTGCTATTACATCTCACACGGAGGAATCCGTGAAATCCGCATTAACATATATACGCCATCCGGCGGGAGGCCGGAGAAGCCGCGTTCAGTATGTGCATGCTTCCTTCCGATCTGTCCTTTGCACAGCCAGGTGCATGTCGGTACCCTGATGAGTCTAGTAGAGACGAAACATGTACCTCTGCCGTATCACTGTGGCGGGGAGGGTAAGTTTTGACTTTCTTCTCGGTATGGTGGTACAGGTAGGCCATCATCTCGATGGTGGTGGAATAGGATAAATTGCGTTTTATAACAATTTATTCTAACTGTGCAACCTCTAACACAGAAAGGATATGATGGAAAGAAGTTTGCATTTACTGTTCGCATTTTACTTCATTCATACGCGGAGCTGCATATAGTTGTATCTTTGCTGAATGTGATTTCAGCACTACAACGGCATAATGTGGATATATCCACTGCTATTACATCTCACACGGAGGAATCCGTGAAATCCGCATTAACATATATACGCCATCCGGCGGGAGGCCGGAGAAGCCGCGTTCAGTATGTGCATGCTTCCTTCCGATCTGTCCTTTGCACAGCCAGGTGCATGTCGGTACCCTGATGAGTCTAGTAGAGACGAAACATGTACCTCTGCCGTATCACTGTGGCGGGGAGGGTAAGTTTTGACTTTCTTCTCGGTATGGTGGTACAGGTAGGCCATCATCTCGATGGTGGTGGAATAGGATAAATTGCGTTTTATAACAATTTATTCTAACTGTGCAACCTCTAACACAGAAAGGATATGATGGAGAGAAGTTTGCATTTACTGTTCGCATTTTACTTCATTCATACGCGGAGCTGCATATAGTTGTATGTTTGCTGAATGTGATTTCAGCACTACAACGGCATAATGTGGATATATCCACTGCTATTGCATCTCACACGGAGGAATCCGTGAAATCCGCATTAACATATATACGCCATCCGGCGGGAGGCCGGAGAAGCCGCGTTCAGTATGTGCATGCTTCCTTCCGATCTGTCCTTTGCACAGCCAGGTGCATGTCGGTACCCTGATGAGTCTAGTAGAGACGAAACATGTACCTCTGCCGTATCACTGTGGCGGGGAGGGTAAGTTTTGACTTTCTTCTCGGTATGGTGGTACAGGTAGGCCATCATCTCGATGGTGGTGGAATAGGATAAATTGCGTTTTATAACAATTTATTCTAACTGTGCAACCTCTAACACAGAAAGGATATGATGGAGAGAAGTTTGCATTTACTGTTCGCATTTTACTTCATTCATACGCGGAGCTGCATATAGTTGTATGTTTGCTGAATGTGATTTCAGCACTACAACGGCATAATGTGGATATATCCACTGCTATTGCATCTCACACGGAGGAATCCGTGAAATCCGCATTAACATATATATATATATATATATATATATATATATATATATATATATATACATTATGTAATTTGTAGCCACGCAAGCAAGAAAGTGGTATAAGCAAAGCTTATGGAAATGTCGTGAAAGCCTTGAGTAGTAATATAAATAACGCCGTTGCTGCTTCACCCCTCGGCTCAAAGTCTATGTCGAAGAAGCTCTCAAGTCATGGAAGAGGAAATGTGACGGTATGGGCTTATCAATCTGTGATACTACCCTATACATGTTTTTATTTGCTAACGACTAAGTCTTGATAGCAGGATACCGAGATAACTTCTGCCACATGGTGTGCAAAACTAAAGGAGGAATACAATAAATGAAGACTGATGATAAATATCCAACAGATAGAACTTTTGGCAATCTTGTCAGTTCTAGATCCATCTGTAAACTAGCTAGTCTCGTATTATATTACATATCACCTTCCAGTCAGTTGAATTTATACGTGTTTAGTATGGCTAGTCATCTACAGAAATAAGGCTATGATTATGCTTTTATTGATGATGAGGCCCCCTTCATCAGACCTTGTATGTTTTGTATTTCGATTATTGCATAAAGCTCAAAAAATGCGATAGAAATTTTCCTCAGCCAAACCAGCGTACTGCAATATATTATAGGAAATCATTTTCTCCAATCTCCTCATTAAACTTGCAGAATTAACGATGATTGAGCGCATGCGATCTGATATTAGGAATAGTTGATATCATTGGTCTTAAAATTTCTGATACATCTCCACACGAAAATGTTGATAAAGGATGCAATGTATGATGATGTTTTACCGTCCAAGGTTTTAAATTCATTTTTAGTGAAAATAAATCTCCAGGAAATATTTCTGTATGATGCATTAAATATAATAATAAATTAAATGTACAGTGCTCTCATAGCAATACAATAAAGGCAAAAGAATAAATAAATAAAATAAATTTAGTTATAACTTCAAAAACGCAACTAGCTGGTATGGAACTTCGAATTGTGTTACGAGAAAACTGAACAGTAACGTAAATACATATTACATTTCACTTAATAATTTTTTGTTATCTTGCATATTAAAGGTTCATTTTAAATCTACCTTTTAATTACTAATTTTTCACTGGATTCACACTGATGAATAGAGATTTGTTCTTTATGAATTTCGCTCTTAGTCTGATGCAGCTCCAATGGAAGTGTCATTTACAGGAAATAAACTTGAATCCAAGAATGTAAACTTCTATATCTACAGTCCAGTGATCTCTATTGGGTATTTGAATAGAGATTCTAAAAAATCAATCTTTAATTTCGAAGAAAATTTTTAAAATCATATGATTAGTTCTTTATTAAATTAATATTTTCATTTTTTTTGGCTGAATGAATAAACATGATAGGGTTATAACGAACCGGCTTATCACCTTATTTTAGTATAGCTACTTATACGTATAAATATTTAACTAGGTTATAAACAACTCTTGATCATATTTCTGAAAAGCTTTCACGTTTTCCATTTTATTGCACAAGTTATGACGTATTCTCTTTATGAACACAATGCAAACTTGATAATATTGTATAATTTTATCTCTTGCTTGCAATGCATTATATTCACATTTTATTGTTCGTAGTAATGATTTTATCCACAATTATGGAGTTACAAAAGCAAGACATTATTTTAAACTTCCATTACAAACAGAAATGAGTACAAAATTTCGGATAAATTCGGTTTTTATCTATTACTCGAAAATATATCACCACTATGAGCTCACTCACAAATTTATATATATATATATATATATATATATATATATATATATATATAAAATAGAAACTGACCGGCATACTGATCAACGCACAGCTAAACCTGCTGGGTCTTGAAATATAAAATTTTGCATAAAGTTTTCTTTAATAACGTAAGTTAGCACTAAGAAATGATTTTTGGAAATGCATGCCCTGAAAAGATAAAAAGGGATGAAAGTTTGTAGAAAAGTTCTTTAGTTTGGTAGTTAGAAATTCAAAAATTAGTATATCGGCTTTTGGTTAGAAAAAGATGTTTACTAAATCAGTCTTTTCAAAAATTCATCTTTTAAAGGGGTTAAAGAGGAGACGAAAGTTTTTATAAAATGCAAAAATAAGTATACCGGGTGTCAACGAATCTATTAGACAAGTCATAATTTCTAGAGTATTATGTGTATCAAAATGAAAATTAGTACAGGTAAATGGTATGTGAAGAGGAGAGTTTTCGCATATTTTCCACTTTCCGGCCCCTTCCGGTTTCACCGGAAATGGCCCCGGTTTTGAATTTTTAAATGGAACACCCTGTATATTTTAACATTTTTGGATTTCTGAGACAATTCTAGATCAGAATGTGACATTTTAAAAACTTTTTACGTCTACTTCATTTTTTTAGAGCCATGATCGGACGCAAACTAATCTAAGGGCCTTAGGTGATGTCAAAAAAATACAATCGCAAAGTTTTAGTTACTAGTATGAAAGACAGGAATAAGACAAGTTGACAAAATTACGTTTTCATTTCTAACTATTAATTTTCAAATGGCCACCCCTTTTTGACAACTACTTTTCGAAAAAAGCATTCTTTGACGAATCTAACGGTACTAATTTATTTGCGATTGGATTAGACATAAGAACGGAAATTAAATATTAATAAGCAAAATACTGGATAATTTATTTACTTATGATAAGTGCGCCATGGACAGCCATGACGCATAATAATTTGCAACTGTTTTTATCAAGTCTTCTTTGGAAAACAAAGCACTCACTTAAGTAGATAATGACAGTGACATACGCTTTAAGAATAGACGTAAAGTTTCTTAAGTTTCGTTAAGTTTAGTTTAAATTTTCGTTAAAATAATGTATACTCAAAGTGAAAAAGTGGATATATTATTAATATTTGGAGAGTGTCATAGAAATTCAAGGAATGCTGCCGAGTTGTAGGCTCATAGATATCCGAATCGGCAACATCCAGCCCATCAGTATTTTCCGTATGTCGAGACTCGTTTTAGGCAAATAGGAAATCAAGAGGCGGAACAGAGGTTTATCATAAATGAAGAGACTGAGATTAACGTACTTGCCATGGTTGAGGTTGATAAAACAGTTTCGTTAAGAAAAATTAGTCAAGAACTGCAGATAAGTTATGAATCAGCAAGAAAAATACTGAAAAAGCATGGATATCGAGCATTTAAATATCAGTTACATCAACATTTGTATACTGAGGATGGCGATAGACGGGTAGTGTTTTGTGATTGGCTGCTTCAAAATCATAGAGTTAACCCAAATTTTATCGATTTTATTCTATTTTCCGACGAATCCCGAATGGTATGTTCAATAAGCAAAATACTCGGTACTGGGCCCAACAAAATCAACATGAAGTGAGAGAGGGCAATTTTCAAGAAAGATTTGGCGTCAATGTCTGGGCTGGTATCGTTGGAAACAGAATAATTGGGCCAATATTGTTTCATGGTCAGTTAACAGTGGTTAGATACTAAGGTTTTCTTCAAAATGAAATCGAAAATCATCTCAATGATATACCTTTAGCAGTTTTACGGCGAATTTACTTTCAACAAGATGGAGCACCGCCTCACAATACTAGAGAAGTTCTTAATTATTTAATAGAGCATTTTAATAATCGAATTATTGCAACCAATGGTTCGGTACGGTGGCCAGCCCGCTCACCGGATCTTACTGTGCTCGATTTCTTTGTCTGGGGATATGTTAAAGAAAGGGTTTACTATGGAGCAGCCCCAGCTACTCTTGAAATATTAGAAGAAAGAATTTTACGGGCATTCAGAAGTATAACGCCCCAAATGCTACAAAACGTGTTGAGAGCAACAATTGAACGAGCTGAAATGTGTCGTGAAAAAGAAGGAATGCACTTTGAACATTTACTACACTAAACTTTTTAACAAATTCAGCTACTGTACTTTCAAATATTTTAAGTGCGTCGTCTAAGTTATTAGTTTATTTGTTAGTTTTTTGTTAATTTTGTTAAATTTTTAATCCAATTCCTGTCTTTCATACTAGTCACTAAAACTTTGCCATTGTATTTTTTTGACATCACCTAAGGCCGTTAGATTAGTTTGCGTCCGATCATGGCCACCTAGATGCAATTTTAAAAGTGGCTCTAAAAAAATGAAGTAGACGTTAAAAGTTTATAAAATGTCACATTCTGGTCTAGAATTGTCTCAGAAATCCAAAGATGTTAAAATATACAGAGTGTTCTATTTAAGAATTCAAAACCAAGGCCATTTCCGGTGAAACCGGAAGTGACCGGAAAGTGGAAAATATGCGATAACTCTCCTCTTCACATAAAATTTACCTGTACCAATTCTCATTTTGATACACATAATACTCTAGAAATTATGACTTGTCCAATACATTCGGTGACACCCGGTATAGGCTTATGGTTTAAAAAAAATGTTTACTATATCAGTCTTTTTAAAAATTCATCATTTAAGGGGGTTAAACAGGGGATGAAAGTTTTCATGAAAATTCGTCATTTAGGCAGTTAGAAATGTAAAAATTAGTATATTTTTAAATTCATCTTTTGAGAGTGTAAAATAGGGAATAAAAGTTTGTACGAAAGTTCTTCATTTTGTTATTAAGAAATGTAAAAATTAGGATAACTATATCATTCTTTTTCAAAAATTCATCTTTTAAGAGGATGAAATAGGGATTAAAGTTTGTATGAAAAAGTTCTCCATTTTGGTAGTAAGGAAGGTGAAAATTAGTATATAGGCTTATGGTTAGAAAGAAATGTTTACTTAATCATTTTTTTTAGTAAAATAGCAAATAGTTGAAAGTAAGAAATGTAAAAATTAGTATATAGGCTTATGGTTAGAAAAAAATGTCATTCTTTTTTAAAGAACGCATCTTTTAAGAGGGTAAAATAGGCGACGAAATTTTGAATGAAAGTGCTTCATTTTGGTAGTTAGAAATGTAAAAATTAGTATATAGGCTTACACCTAGAAAAAATATTTACTATATCATTGTGTTTTAACAATTTATACTTTAAAGGGGGTAAAATAGGGGATGAAATTTTGTATGAAGATTCTTCATTTTGGTAGTTAGAAATCTAAAAATTAATATATAGGCTTATGGTTGCAAAGAAAAGTTTAGTAAGCCACCGGTTTTTTGGAAAGTTATCTTTTACAGGGTTGAAATAGGGAATGAAAATTTGCAAAAAATTACTCTTTTGGGGATAGAATCATATTTGATTGGTTGTACTCACTACGATGACTGATGTCACTCACCACGCGTATGAAATAGAGTGCAAAAGCTAGCTATATTTTATTATATAAAAAGAGTCCAGTGGGTATATCTATTCTTACGTAATTTTTGACGCTGAATTGCTTCATTACAATAGAATTACAGTACTTCCTAAAAAAATATTTACAGCGTATTTCAATGTACTGTTCTACAGATTCATTTAAATCACTTAAATCCGACTTCTTTCGCTGAGATAAGAGATTTTGAGTTTTATTGAAAAGGAAAACAATATTGCCATTCTAACTGACCTCTTTCGTAACTTGCAGAAAAGGTTTTAGGCATAAAATTATTCCACATAGAAGCTATAAATTGTAGAGGACTGATTAATGATTGAGTCATAATTTCAATATCAAATACCTCACAAAGTTGTATCGAAAAAAATTGAACGTTATTCAGAAAAAAACTGTATATATTTTCAACTTTCAGTGAAATTTTTGATGCGTCAAAAAGCGGTTGTTTACTGTTTTCAAAATTATAAAATATGAACAGAGAATATTTATCTCACATTTCTTCCCATGACATTGATTGGTGTTTAAATCAATTTTACATGATTTCTTCATGAGCTTATTTCCAAACATATTATTTTTTTATATAAACAGTAGAATATTGTAACGAAGGACTAGGAGAAATTTTTAATGCACTCTTGTAAAAAATATTTTTGATGAGATGAATTATCGTTATTCTAATGTAAAGAAAGAAATAATATATCGGTAATTCATCATTCTTTCTTCTAACTTCTCGATTTGTATTTTTGTATGTTTTAGTATATTCTATAAATATATAAATAGGGACAGGATGTGAGTATTTGATTTAGTTGCCTTTTGAACAGAAAAGGTGCTGTGTTTTATTTGGACCCAGCGAGCGAATATAAGGAAGAGAAAATATTAATATTGTTACGATTTTATCTCTGTAAATCGCTCACTGGGTCCGCAGAATAAAACACATCACTTTTCACTAACGATGATTCAATACTATATTAACTACTTTTGACGCAAGTAAATCACAAATATCTAATTATTACTTCTTAATATCTTCCGCATTCAAATTCAGCTATTTTGATACTTATATCCTATCCCTACAAGAAATATACTAGCATAAAAGTTGAGAATTCTTATGAAGTAAAATTATAACCGAAACCCAAAAATGTAAATTTAATTAAAAACTACACGGTTATGAGCTGTTATTTAGCATGGAAAATAAATTTTAATAACCCAATTATACTGTTTCATGTACTGTTCCTAGTGACTACACAGATAGTTCGCCAATTTATTCCAGTTTTTAGAAGCGGTTCTCAAGAAGAAAAAGGTTGGGAACCGCTGATCTAGACAATAGCATCTACAATTTGACAAAAAAATAGTCAAAATTGATATAAAACTTAAAAAGTTATTTGAGATTTAATTTGAACAAAATTTTGGTACTGAAGAATATTTTTATTTTTTTTTTTGTGAGAACCGTTTGGTTTTGGATCCTTATTATAAGAAACGTCACTGCTTACAGTCGAAAAAACCTCAAAAGTCTGAAAATAAAATTGAGCTTTTAGGATTGTTGTTCTATATAGCAAAAATTGGAGAATGTGGAAACACTCAATTTTCCGAATATTTCGATGGTTTTTAACATACCTCCTATTTTGGGTAGTAGAATATTAATATTTAATCATTTTCTTTAACAAAATTTACATAAATAACTGCGAAAAAGTGCGAATTTTCCATAAAACGTAAGAAAACAGTTGGCTTGTGGTTTCATACTCTTTCTGGGTATGCATGGTTGGTTGCATATGAAATAAATCAAAACATATGGTGCGCTGTTGCCACGTTGATGTGGATTTTAAATTTCATTAGGATGGAAAACTTGGTAGTTCGAATGCAATTAATTGTGGTCATTCCAGTATTATAAGTTATAAGTAAATAAGTTCCAGTTTAATAGCGTAAGATGAAGGTAAACGTGCAGAATAAACTAACCTGAACTGACCCGAAGTAACCTGAAAAGTTTTCCAAATTTTTCGATGATTTCTACATACCTCCTATTTTCGAGACGTTTTTTTTCGCCGATTTTGCATGGTTTTTCCATGGAATCTAGATAAGTTTAGTTCAGGTTAGTTTGATTAAACCATATTAAATGTGCAGTTTTTAGAATTAAGGGTTAATGACAAAAGTAAAGTTACATAAAATAATACACAACTTGTTTGAACAAATTATTTAATCAGAATTAAGGAAATAATATAGTATTAAGTAATTTAGCTCGAATCTAGTAGAGGTGTTCACACGATTATTTGTTAAACAATCGAAATAAATTGTTTGCAGTGTTGTACATTAGATAAAAATTATTTTTTCATGATTTCTATCCAAAAAAATGTGTTTCAGAAAATGAGTTACGATATTTATTGCTATTTTCAATCAAGCATAGAATTTGCTTGGAACATAACCTTTACATCATGAATACCTTTTTTAAAACACCTGTTAGTAGAAAGTGGACATGGGCAAGCCCAGATGGTGTCACTAGAGGAAGAAAACAAATAACCAAATAGTAAACATCCTAAAAAACGCCGTAGAAAAGTATTGTAATAAACAAAATAAAACATCTTACAAATTAAGTCAACACACAAACGAGCTTATTGAAAGACGAAGAAAAATGGAACAGAAGAACTCAGGAGAATGTAGGCAAATTAGCAAAAAAATATCAAGGCTTATAAGAAGAGATATACGTAAATAAAAAATTGGAAGCCATATCCGATGTAATTGAGTAGAATAAAAGCTTAAAAGTACTTAGAGGAAACCTGGCAGAAGGAACAAAAGAAATTCATAAACCCCTCGATGCAGCAGGTACAATTACAACAGATAGAAAAAAATACTCCAAATAGTGGAAGATTTCTACAGCGCGTTATAAAAAAAGTACACCATTGACAATGATCTAACAAATATTCCAAATGTCTGCAATCAAGGCTCAGAAGATATACCAGAAATTTCATCATCAGAAACTGAAGTGGCCTTACAAGAAAAGAAAAACAACAGAGCCCCAGGAGAAGATGGCATTGTTATTGAAAGTATTAAAGCAGGGGGGAAAAAATTAATAAATGCTCTCAAAGTCCTATTTAATAGATGTTTAGAGACCGGACAAATCTCAACTTCATGGAACAATGCCATAATGATAATCATGCATAAGAGAGGCGATCCCACCGACCTAAAAAACTATCGTCCAATCAGTCTCTTCTCCCACATGTACAAACTATTTATAAAAATAATAACAAGACGATTGACTCCTAAATTATATTTCTACCAACCTAGAGAACAAGCAGGTTTCAGATCCGGTTATGGTACAAACGACCACTTGCTAGTTATGAAAACGCTCATAGAAAAAACAGTGGAGTACAATAAACCACTGGTCTTAATATTTGTGGACTACGAGAAAGCGTTCGATTCAGCGGATCAAAACAAAATATTTGCTGCACTAGCTGATTGTAGAGTCGACCATAGATATACAGCTTTAATTAAGAATATATATAGTAGCGCAACAGCAAGTGTGAAAGTCCATTCCAAAATAACATCTACATTTAGAATGGACCATGGCATACGACAAGGTGATAACATCTCACCAAAACTATTTACAATGCTGTTAGAATACATGTTTAAAAAAATAGGTTGGGGAAGTCAATATAGATGGTGAACGATTAAACCACCTACGCTTTGCTGACGATATCGTGTTAATTTCTGACAACCTTGAAGAAGCCCAAGAGTTACTAAGGACACTAGGTGCAGCGTCAGATGTGGTAGGTCTAAAATTAATCGTACAAAAACTCAATGTATGACAAACTTAGTACCAAGTAGCAACATATCCCTAAACGAATCTAAAATCGAGTATGTAACATCTTATAAATATTTAGGCCATGAACTGAAAATAAACCGAGATAACCAGACCTGCGAAATTTAAAGACGCATACCACTAGCATGGGCGGCGTTCGGCAAGCTGAAAAAGGACGTATTTAAAAGCAATATACGGATTTGCTTGAAAAGGAAGGTTTATGAACAGTGTGTGCTCCCTGTGCTCACGTACGGTGCAGAAACTTTAACACTCACTAAAAAAAGTTGCGAAAAAATTAGAGTGACTCAGCGAGCCATGGAGAGGTCGATGTTGGGAATAACACTGAGAAATAAAGTTTCAAATGTAATTATTAGAACTAGAACAGGGATCAAGGATGCTATAGAAAGTATAACACATATAAAATGGAACTGGGCTGGACATGTGGCGAGAATGGAAGACGCTAGGTGGACTAAACGCATTATAGAGTGGCGTCCTAGGTTCCAGGCATTTTGAAGTAGGGGCAGACCTCCAACACGGTGGACTGATGATATCAAGTGAATCGCAACAAACTGGATTCAATCAGCACATGATCGGGAACATTAGAAACGATTGAGAGAGGCCTATGTTCAGCAGTGGACGCTACAGACTGTGTGATGATGACGATGATGATAGAATTTTTCAATAAAACGGCACACTGTTTCAATTTAGCTAGATTTATTTGTTATTTCAAGCATTTCGTATGATATAAATGAATTCAAAATAGCAAACCAGTCATTTTCACGAGCTATATAAGTTATTTATTGAAAGAAATTTACAGAAATCGAGTACCCATTGAATATCCTCATGAAATGTTCTAAAAGCTAGAGGCACACGTCTATTTACAAAATTTTTCGAAAATACAGGCAAAATAAAGGTACTATATGAGTTTCAGATTCCTAGAACAATCGTATTTCAGTTTATGAGGTAAAATAATTATTTTTTATAAGCAGTACCCATTGCGGTAATGTGAAAAATCGGCATTTAACTTCACTGCATTCAACATTCAACTTAAAATCGCTTCATAAAAAAGTGGTGAACCTTTTGAACCGTACCTGTTACTTTTACAAAAGCGTGCTGCTTAAATTGGCTGAGCAATGTATCAGTACCTTGAATTTTAAAAATCACCAGGGATTACTCATATGGCCCTTTGGGATATAATAAACTAATTTTCTATACCATCCACTCTATTTCTTTATTTTTTTCGTCAGACTGAATTTAAGTTTCAAGTTTTTTAATTAGCTATAAAACTACAATATGAATGTAGCGGTAAATAATGGACCACACTGTATATTATAAGTTTTTATCTTACTCTATAGATGAAGCGTAACTTTCGTCCCTGACTTGTTTTATGGAGACTGTTTCCGGATGTTAGGGTCAGATCCCGGTTCAGTTGAGTTTGACCAAATAAACATCCCACATCGTCGTACTCCAGGTGAATCCTCGGAAGTGGTTAATCCATAATTTATGAGAGCAAAAGCGGGAGAGATTTCTATGGAAATTGGGCCTTGTGGGCGCTGATCCATGTGTAATAATAAACGCTTTTTCTTTCTTTATACATATTCAGCACTTAAATAATCTGGATTATTCATGGTTCATTAAGATACATTAGGATGTTTTATTGCTAAAATAAATTACACGAACAACTGGAGATGGAGTGTTAATTACAGAAACAAGAATATATCTACTTGTTTTCAAAATAAAACGAAACTTGGGTAGTTTTACATATATGTATTTGTTATTAAATTTTTGTAAAAAAATGAACCGACAGCTAAAAAAGTGCTACAAAGTGAAAAATAACAATAATAATTTTTATATGAAATTCAAGTTTTTGAGGTCGGTGCTAAATCATTACTTGGCAAAATGTGATAAAAAGATTGAGGAATACTTTATTAATAATTTGGCGCCGACTTCAATAATTTCAGTTTCATACAAAAATAGGTTTGAAAACTTGACATTGTAATTCTGAAATATATATATATATATATATATATATATATATATATATATATATATATATATATAAGGGGGAAGTAACCGCGACTGACTATTTAAGAAACAATATTCCAAACTAGGGTTATTGGGGATGCAGTCTGTTTAAATTTGTAGGCCTTGGTAATAGGGCGGTGAGGTGATTTTGAAATTTATTGTTAGTTGACTTTGCCACACCGCGAGAGAAGGAGAAATAAAATGAATATGAATGAATGAAAATTAAATATTGAAATTGAATGCTTCTGTACAGGTGGTTATTTTTTTGGTGTTGAGCGCTCCTTCTTTTAGGGCAGTGCCTAGGCTAGCATGCCGGAGATTAGAGGGGTTATATAAATTCAAAGCGCCACCTGTTTTAGGCCCGTCGGTAAGAAGAAGCGATGATGGTAACGAAAACAGGAAACAACTAGATCCAAAAATAAAACACCCCGATTCCAAAAACAGTTAAAATCTATATTTAACAATAAAGAAGGGGTTCTGTTTTACAAACTATGTGAATTTTAATTTAATCTAAAGAAATATGCGACTATTTCCTATCTGGATTAGAACAAAAAAAAACAAAGAAACAATGAACAACACTACTGCAAGTATGACGTCATCTGCGCCATACGCCAAGTCGTTTTATCTAAACCGAGCTGGACCTACATCTGTAGGTCCAGCTTTAGACTGTCGGCTGATTTGTGTTGAATAACCTTACTTTTTATGTACGGTTGCATTTTGCACTAACAAATTATCTGATACGCCGATTTAGGAACTAAATTAAATGTGCTTGACTTCTAATGGGTGAAATAATTTTTTAAATTACCTAGTGTATACTTATACCTTCGGTTTACAAGGTAGTTTAACTTAAATTAAATATAAAGTGTCCTGTGATCGCACGCAGAAAGTCTTATTAGTTCCCAATCACAGGAGAAAAAAATAAAGCATACAATAAATTAGGTAATACCACAGTTTAATATATATAATTCTAATACCTGAAGTGTGGTTTTATCACTGAGTCTAAGTACTTTCAGCAAGCAGGATAATCTGTAACTTCTTTGGGAGCAATGGAGTGTTTTATGCCAGGCTCTTGCAAAATCAGGCAAATGTTGCCCTAAAACACTAAATATGATTTTAGCTGTTTACTGAGATAAACGTAGTGCTGTATAATTAGAAAAATCAGCCAAAATATTGCTTTTTGAGCTTATGTCAGTTTTCCCAACCAAGGCTTGGCCCAGAATTTTTCTACTGACGCTTTTAGAAATCTCAAGAGCGCCCGGAAAAAAAAAACAAAAGATTAACTACATCCTTGATGAAAGTGGCAAAAGTGGAGTGTTTGATGCATTTCTAGATACACTTGATTTTTTTTCAAAACCGGTTTTTGATGTGACAGTGTCAAAAATTTTTAGCATTTATTTTATTGTGTATTAAAGAGACTATTTGATGAAATTATTTATAGTTTTGTTCATAAAATAACGAAAATGTAACAACTTTTCACCACATAGAAACCTTCAAAATGATAATAGTGATTCTGTGGTATCGTATGTTTCATTTTCCTTTTTGGGAAAAATTTTTTATTTAACAGTTAACATATGAAAATATAGTTTTTTCGAGTTCTAGGAAAAGCTATTGTTTTTCAGTAAAAAAGTTTCAAACAATAGTTGTGCGCATTGAAAATACCTACAAAATAAACTTAAGTTCATCGAAATTGGATAATTTGTTCGTTAGTTATTGCAAAAAAATCGACTACAATGGCGGTTTTTTCAATTGTTTATAAACAATAAAAAAAATGTAGGAGCTTCTTGTTGCATACAAGTATCCAAATTTTCAAGTAAAAATATTCAATAATTTTTTGCACAGTGAATTTGTTTATGATATTATATGTTTTTTTTATTGTTTATTTTCAGCGATCAAGAGATCGTACAGCGGTCTACGGGTACGCAAATAAAAGTTCCACACTGTTATACTAATAACAACAAAAAAGAACGAAATGAATTGTTGATCTTAAATTGTTGAAACAGATGAACAAAATTGGGGTTCGTTTTTTCGTTATAAACAAATAGAATAACTCTTCGACAATTGTTGATATCGAAATGCCGATAAGTAGACGCGATAGCTGAGATTTTGACACACATTCTGAAAAAAAAGAATATTCTGTACGACCACTAAATGCTGGGAAATAGCTTTTTTAAAAAAAAATTGCTGCGCAATTGTTTACTAACATTAAAGGATTATTTAAGTAGAAACTCCTACGGAGATGATTAAACTATTGTATGCAGTAGTTTTCAACTCAATTATTTCAAAACTGTTGATGTAGCAATAGTTTAAAATTACACCCACTCCGAGAGTCAGAAAGTGAGCAGTGGAGGGGGGCGTTCTTTCAGCCTGCGGCGCTCGAAAAAAAAACGTGACTCCGACGCTTCAAATTCGAACAATGGATGATATGTTTTTGTAACCAAATTATTGCTAAACATCTCCAGGTTTCTCAGGTTTCCAAAATGAATTTTCACCATCCAAGATAAGACCTTTAGCAAAGGCGCTACCGAGAAAACAAAATACTATAACTAGACATAAAAGAAAAAATAAGCCTTAAGAATGGAACATGAAAAAATGAAATAGAAACAGAAAAAAGACAATAAAGATAGAGAAAAGAGAGAAGGAAACATTAAAGAAAGGAAAAGGGAAGGTGACAGAAAAAGGAAAAAGGGAAGGACAAATCAGCTAAAAACGAGGAAGCAGAAAGAATTAAAAAAAGGATTTTGACTTCTGATTCCGAATCTGAAACTGAAGAAAGGTATTGTCTCGTTTGTAGTGGAGCCTATAGTGATTCTAATAATGACGAATGGGTAGAATGCATTATTTGTAAGATGTGGGCACATGTTAAATGTTTCTCAGGAGATATTATTTCCTTAGTTTGTATTAACTATGACTCAGACGAAGACTGAATTTATTTTTAATGAAACACAAAGGCTAAGTATTGCATTAGATATATATAACCATGTGTAAAATATGAAAAAATTAAAATTTCTAGAGTTTCTTAAAATGTCCCTAATTTAATTTACTTTTATTTTATTTAAAGTGCCATGTTGATTAGGTAACATTTGCACTTTCCTGCGAAAAATAATTCTTATGAAAGAAATATGAATAATTTTGGTGTTTTTTCTACTTGATTTAATAAAGGAAAAGTTAACGTATGAATCGGTATTCTATACGTAGTAATTCAGCCGATATATGTCAAAATATATTAGTTAATCTAAAAGTTGTTACAACTTGCCCCTCGCTCCCCTACTAAGATAAGGAACAAGTGCAGGACTATAGTGACGAGAGCAAAACAAGTGTTAACTTGCCGAAGTGGGACAATTCTTGTGCAAACCGATTTGCGAGATCAAATTAATTATATTTAAATATATCACGAAATTTTATTTCAAGAATAAAAAAAACGAAAAATTTTTAATAGTTTTTAATACATTTTATTAGGTTACCAACTTCCGTTTGATAAATACGTACTATATATTCAATAAATATTAATTTAAATTATTTTTACCTCCTTTCCCATGTTATTTTTTGAATCCACATGGTTCGGAAAACTTTTTACTTTAGTCATCAGGCAGTTCTAAGGAATCGTTCAGTTGCCAATTTACTCTGGGAACATAATCTATTGCCCTTATGCATTATAAGAATAAAACTAAGAAAACAGATATATAATAATAAAATAAAATGATAGAAAAACGCACAGAAGTTTCGTTACCAATAAAAATGATACATCAGTTTGATAAAATCACAAAGTATAAAGAACAACAGTGATTTCCAAACTTTTCCAGCTTATTAAAGAAACCTTTTATTGACTTTGTCCTCATGTATAACTGCCAGACGCTGTTGACAAGCAGAAAACTTTTACGTATCTCAATAGTTTTTATTGCTGCAAGGAAAACAGGAAACTTTTTAAAATTTTTAGTAACGCTAATTTGTTTATATCAGAACATAATTAGATTAATCTAATAAATAATTTATATAATATTTTGGTTAAAAATGCGAAAACAATAATTCATGTTTATTCATATAGATAGTATGTAATACTGAACATATATTTAGTAATATAATCTAATCTAAGAAATTAATAAGTATATTGCAAATTGAAAATATTAAAAATTATTCTTTATTGGGCATTTACACTTAACAAATTATGAATACAACTTAAAAAATTGTCGAAACACTTTTGCATCGGGCTTAATATCTTATACGTTACATTTTCTAATAAGTTACCAATAAGCGTTAAACTTTTTTATCTGCTTGTGATCTTTGTATCATACTTTTTATAATATTCTCACAGTTGTCTGGGTAAATTTTTTCCTATTCTTCTTAAACTCTATGATACGCTTAACGAAGATGGTGGAGAATCATTTATTATTTAGTAGAGCATGTTTTAATTATGACCGCAAGATTCGATTGGGTTTAGGTTAGGTTTCGAATAGAATACATTTACCCTTATAAGATAAGATTTTTTTCAGTTTATGCATCCAACTTGATATAATTTGCTTAAGGTATTTGCTTTTCTTATGTTTAGGTGTGCTTGCCTACCCTGTACGAAAACCAATGAGTTCGAAATCCGTCAGCAAGTGGCAGCGCACTGTCGTGGGAGAGGCTCTCAGCCTTTCCTGCTATTTCCTTGCAATCTGAGATAGTGTTTTATCTCTAACCGTATTAAGCCGAGTGCTCACCAGACACAGACAGACACAAATACGCGACACAGACATGTAAGAGACAATAAAAAAATATCCAATAACATAATAAAGCAACACGCAAACGTCAAAAATAAAAAAGGATGAAGCTGTGGTTGCTTTGTTACAAGTTGCGAATATCAGTAGCTAAAATAGAAGGTACTGGATGCACTCAATGTGGAAACGAAGACACAACAAAAGAAAGACTTCTGAAGTAATGAAGGAGTTGGAAATGGATAAATTACTGTAATTTTTTTAACACCTGTCATAAACCAGTACGATGGTATAAATCACTTTCAGCAGTTCCAGTTTTTCATAATCAGTTGATATAGATGTGAGTGATTATCAGTTGTAAGCAAAATTCAGTTCATTGAACCATTTTTTCATATTTGTCAGTATTTTGTGTTCGGAAGAGTATTCTTGTGAAAAGAAAAATAAAAATTTTTTTATAACCTAACTTAGTTTAAAAAAGGTATGCAATATTTTGTTAGTTTGAACCATTCTTTACCGATTGGATTGTTCCGTCAAATTTTAAAATCGGTAAATATCCTTTATTTAGAAAGATTTCTGTGGTCGGAAACCGGATTTTTGAATTTGGAGTCTCCATTCCTTGACTACGAAAAACAAAGGTACGTTTCTTTGTACAATAAAATCGATCGTTTTTTGAAAAGATTCATCACTGGTGATGAA
Organism: Diaprepes abbreviatus; assembly: GCA_034092305.1. Classification (NCBI taxonomy): domain Eukaryota; kingdom Metazoa; phylum Arthropoda; class Insecta; order Coleoptera; family Curculionidae; genus Diaprepes; species Diaprepes abbreviatus. The sequence goes on from JASJET010000076.1 coordinate 9,644,516, forward strand.
AAATAGGTCATCTACAGTAATATCATTCGAAAATCATCATGGTCCATGAGTGACACATCTTATGCTGAATTGCATTCAAAAAAAAGATCATGCAGTCAATTTGGTGACACTATAAAGGTGTTTAGAATTTGATAAATTCAGATGTTTATTCTCAATAACTAATGAAATTGGATAGAGCCATCAAAGAAAAACGACCAGAATAGGCAAATGGCAAAGAATTGTGTTACATTACGATAATTTATTTATTTATTTATTTATTTACAATAACTGCCCTACAGGTCTTGAGATCCAACTACAAGGCAGTGATTACACAAATAATACGTATACGAACAATTTTAAATTAGCATCAGACGACAAAAATGTATATCAATTTAAATATACATTAAAATTTTACTAAAATAATTAATTCTAATATTAAATGTATAATACAATGTTATGTTATCTACTTTCATATACAAAGGTGAACATACAAATCAATTAAGGATGAGAAAGAGAAAAAACAAACAATACAAACTATAACTTATCTTTAGTAACTCGTGAGAAATTATTGGAATTTGGTTGGGAAGTGACGTAAGCATTCTACATGCAGTTCTGACCTGGCACCATCTGATTACTATTTATTTCGAAAATTTGCAAAATTCTTTAATCGGTAAAACTCTCAGGAATGATGATGGCCTTAAATCGCACTTGGCTAAGTTTTTTGCTTATAATGACTAAAGTTTCTATGTGCGCGAAATTATGAACCGGCAAGGAAGAGGACAAAATGGAAAATATATAACCTATTAAAGTTTATTTTTTGTATAAAAAAAGTTTTATTTCATGCTTCATTTACAATAAAAAAAAACTAGTTATAAAATATCAACTTTATTGGCAAGGCAACTAAAATACAAAGAGAAATTGCTGAAAAAAATAGAAACAAAAGATCTACGAACAATTAAAATAAATTTTTATAGTATTGGATTCCATTAATGAAAAAAATCTAGGAAATAGTTCATCGAACAGACTATCATGGAAAAGACAATTATTCTAATGAACATTTTGTAAAATAATTGAATTAAATAAAAGCTCTATAAAATGTAGTACGGTCTAGCAATTCTTAACCTAGCATAGAAACGAAAGTGGTAATAAAGAAAGAAAATGATATTATTTTTCAGTAGATTCTCCCTTAACTTCTATATATTCTTCACACCCCTAAGTGTTATTATTCTTTGGAGTTAAATTTGTTAGAAACAGCTTGATTAATTTTCTCCAGTCTTGAATATAAAAAAAGTAATAGCAAGCAAGATCATAACTTTAAGAGGGGTAATCGATTCCAGTGAAGCACCATTTGGGAACAGTGGCTTTGAGAATCGTGTGTGAAAAACTGGATAATTTGTTGTTCGAAATGCCAATTCGTTTCGTCTCGATCATTGTTAACAATTTTTTTCATCAATTTGATATTTTCAAGAGCAGTCACATTTGTGAAGCATTCTTAACGTGGGTCGTCTAAATCTCAACCCCAACAAAATAATTTGGACTCATTTGTTATCGCTTCGAATAAAGAGCACCAATTTTCGTTAATTATCTCCATTCGTGATTTGATTTGATGGTACTATTCACATTGTTGGTGTGGTATGCCTTACCCTAAACATTGATGGGAATTTCCTGACGTCCATCTCGAATAAAGTCATGACCTCCTGGTGCGATGGCTCATATCTACAATACATTGCCACTTTGTGCCAAATTATAGTTGTTAGACATTGGACATGAAATGTACAATATTATTCCATTTTTAGGTCCTGTTTTATTGCTTTCATTTAATTAAGACTGTGTTATATGTGGAGGATCCTTTAGCTTTTTCATCGGGTTTCTTAAAGGCTCCTTTATTTAAAAGTTTTTGGCTGGTCGGTGTTCAGTTAGTGATCCTTGTATATCGTCGAATTAGTTCCAGTTAGTTCAAGTTATAATTTATTAGTAATATTTTTGATTCTTTAAGTCTTTGTTTCTCTAAATTCTGTTAAGGGTAATAGAAAAATTATTTATGGAAAATTTTCTGGTCGTTAGTGTAAACTTTAATCGTATAAATATACGTTTTCGTAATAAAATTTTTAAATGCCTAAAAAATGATTATGACCTTTTATATAGAAATAATCTAAAAATTAATCTACTTTAAGAATTATCCTTTCGAATATTTGTCTTTTCGGAGAATCGTCTTTCGAAAAATTCAAAACGTGTCTTCTAACAACTGTTTAAAATCCTATTGAGCAACTATAAGCAGGCGGAGTTAGCCTCATATGAGGTGATTTTGAAATTTATTATTAGTAGACTTCTGATTACGTAAAAATCTTCAAAATGATAATAGTAATTATGTAGTATCTTATGTCTCATTTTCTTTTTTGGGGAAAATCTTTTATTTAGCAATTAACATGTGAAAAAACAGTTTTTCGAGTCCTAGGAAAAGCTATTATTTTTCAGTAAAAAAGTTTCGAACAAAAGTTGTGTGCATTGAAAATGAGCTAAGGCTCATCCGAAATGAATAATTTTCATTAGTTATTGGAAAAAAACCTGTTACAATGGCTGTTTTTTTTTGAATTGTTTATAATGAACAGAAAAATATATTGTATTAAGTTCCTACTGCAAATAAAAGTCTCTAGTTGCATACAACAAATGTGCAAATTTTCAAGTAAAATTATTCAATCGTTTTTTGCACAGTGAATTTGTTCGTAACTTTTTATGTTTTTTTTGATTGTTTAATCTCAGCAGTCTAGAGGTCGTACAGCGATCTGCGGGTACGCCATTGAAAGATCCAGGCTTATACTAACAATAACAAAGAAGAATGAAGTGAATTGGTTATTTTAAATTGTTGAAATAAATAAACAAAATGGGGGTTCGTATTTTTGTTTTAAATAAATAGAATAGCTATTCGATAATTGTTGATATCGAAATACCAATAAGTGAGCGCGATAGCTGAGATTTTGACATACATTCTGAAACAAATATTGCTTACGACCTCTAGCAGCTGAGATTTTTTTTCAAAAAATCACTACGGAGTTGTTTATTGACATTAAGGGATTATTTAAGTAGAAACTCTTAGGGAGATGGTTAAACTATTGTATGCAGCACTTTTCAATATAATTATTTCAAAATTGTTGATGTAGCAATAGCCTAAAGTTGCACCTACTACGAGAGTCAGAAAGTAAGCAGTGGAGGGGGTCGTTCTTTCAGCCTGCGGCGCGCGGAAAATAATGTTACTCGGACGCTTCAAATTCGAACCATGGAAGTTATGATTTTGTAATAAAATTATTATTGAGCATAACAGTAAACAAATTATTGCATTTTTATTCATTTCGTGCATTTCAAATTGCGAAAAAATTGTTACAGTGGTCAACAGTAAACTATTAATTAGGAATATTAAAAATTAGATTGATTTTTAATGTACTATTAATATTTATCGAGATATAGCATAAAATAAATAGCAACATTTGTTGATAGTATTATTATTTTTCGAGATGCAGAATAAACTACATTTGACGAATATATTGTAAACAATTATCCAATCGATAATAATTGTAATATTACTTTCAAAGACGATGAAAGTAATAAAGGAAAAATAATTATGATTATGATAATAATGATGATGTTGATGATGATGATAATTATGTCACTGATGAGATTGATGATGATTATGAGAGTAATAATGATAATGACGATGAGAGTGATAATGATGATGATAATATTATAATTTCCAGGCGAACTACACTAATTGACATCGCTGTACCGAACAACAACAACCTAAGGTCAAAATACAACGAGAAGATTGCCAAATACAGAGATCTGGAGGTTCAAATCCGCAGACAGTGGGCAATGAACAGCGTCCACACGATGCCAATAATACTATCAATAACTGGAGTAATTCTAAAGAACCTCCTACAGAACATCAAGGGACTGGGCCTTAGTGAGCATTTGTATAAACCGATGCAGAAAGCAACTCTCCTAGCAACCGCGCAAACCGTCCGGAAGTTCATGGGAAATACAGCAGACCACGCCACCTAGGACCCGATAACATGAAAAGGGTCCCCACAGAGCTTCATACTTTTGGTGTCTTTGTATGCCTGGTATGAGTGAATAATCCCTGGAGGGAGTGCGAAGCCGTTTGGCTTGTAAATCTGATAATAATAATAATAACGAAGAGGTAGTAAGAGTGAATCATCTTCTATACATGGATGATCTTAAACTGATGGCTACTACTAGAAGCCAGCTGGAACAAATGCTTGAGATTGTAGAGGAGTTCTCCGGGAATATTGGGATGCAATTTGGACTTGATAAGTGCCGTATTTTGAACATCGTTAAAGGGAAGATACAACCAGGAGCTTTTGAAATGCAGAATGGTGAAACTATAGAAGACCAAACATACAAATATCTAGGTATGAAACAGGCTAAATGAATTGACCATCGCACTATGAAGGCCGAATTGACAACCGAATTTGTCAGGAGGGTAAAGCGGGTATTACGAACTAATTTAAATAGTAGAAATTTGTTTAAGGCGCTCAACACGTTTGCTTGCTCTGCACTGAGCTACTCTTTTGGAATTGTAAAATGGAGCAGGACAGACATCCAAAACCTGCAAAGAAAAATAAGGACACTCCTAACAAAAGCACAAAAACATCACCCTCGGAGTGCTATTGAATGTACAATGCTTCCAAGACACCAAGGAGGAAGAGGATTGGTGGATATTGGTAAGCAGTTCGACCAACAAATAATAATCTTACGTTCATATTTCCATAGGTTAGCGGACTCTTCCATACTACATCGAGCAATATGCGAGGCAGACGATTCAACGCCGCTACAGTTGAGGGAACAATATATTGCTTCTCACCACCAAACAGACCAAGAGAAGTTACAAACCTGGCTCCAGAAGCCACTTCATGGACGGCATCCCAACGAGGTCAATCAGGACAATGTCGACAACTCAGCGTCGAACTACTGGTTAATTTCAGGACAGATGTTTCCGGAAACGGGGAGCTTCTTGTTGGCTATCCAAGACCAGGTTATTCCGACGAAGAACTATCGGAAGTTCATCATTAGAGATCCCTCAATAGAAAATGACCAATGCAGATATGGCTGTCGAACATCGTAGACAATTCAGCACATAACTACAGGATGCCAAGCGTTTGCCGCAACCGAGTATAAGGAAAGACACGACTCAGCCGCTAAAATACTCCACCAAGAGTTAGCAGAAAACTTAAACGTATTACAGGTAGAAAAAGTGCCTTATTACAAGTACAATCCGGAGCCTATTCTTGAGAACAACCAGTTCAAGTTATATTGGGACCGAACGGTTCTGACGGATCAGACAGTGGCTCATAATAGACCAGACATTATACTAATAGATAAAATTTCTAGGCGAACTACACTGATCGACATTGCTGTACGTAACAACAACAACCTAAGGCCAAAATACAACGAGAAGATCGCCAAATACAGAGATCTGGAGGTCCAAATCCGAAGACAATGGGCAATGAACAGCATCCAAACGATTCCCATAATACTGTCAACAACTGGAGTGATACCAAAGAACCTCCTGCAGAACATCAAGGGACTGGGCCTTCCAAAAAAGGATTCTAAAAATCCACCAAAACCAATAAACACAAAAAAAAACCATCATCCTCTCGAAGCTCCTCTGAGACTTCCCTTTCCTCTCAGAGTGGAAAAATGGAGATAGATCAATCTAGCAAATCTAAATCCAATAAGAAAGCCACATAAATGGCTCCTTCAATCATTTAGTGGAATATTAATGGAATTAGATCACATTTCGCAGAAATTCATCTCCTAATTAACACTTTTAAACCCCTTTTCCTATTGATTCAAGAAACAAATTGCAGACCAGGAGATAATAGTAAACTTTAAAAAATATAATAATATCAGATACGACAGAATCAACCCTGATAGGGCCTCTGGAGGAGTGACAACTCTCATCAGGGATAACATTCCCTATCAGGAAATTCCTATTGTCTCCCCCTACGAAGTCTGCGCTGCATCAGTCTTCATTGCCAACAAAAAAGTGTCCCTCTGTAACATGAATATTCCTCCATCCTCTTCCCCATCTCAGGCAAATATATCAAACATCATTTCTCAACTCCCTCCTCCCATCATTTAATGGGAGATCTAAATGCCCATGGCACTTTATGGGGATCACAGCTCACAGATACCAGGGGCAAGATAATATGGGATATTATTTCCCTCCATAATTCCCTCATAATACTCTAACTCCCTATATCCCTCCACCAGTATCCTATCTGCAGAACTGTTTGCGATCTTTAAGGCCACTGAGATAATAAAAGGATCCCACAAAAAATTATGGACTATCGTCACTGATTCCTTAAACTCTATTACTTCTCTAAAATCATATAATCCCACTCACCCTTTGATCATAAATATAAAATACAACCTGACAAGAATAAGCATACAAAAAAAGAAAGTATCATTTCTATGGATGCCTAGTCATGTGGGCATCGGAGGAAACGAGGAGGCTGATACTTCGGCAGAAGGTGATCCCACCTCTCTCCCTGTTAATCTCACCTTCTGCCCCGGAGATCTTCGTATCTTCTCTAAGCATAAAGTAAGAGCCCTTTGACAGTTGAAATGGGACCTTCAATTGGAAGAAAATAAGCTACATGAAATAAAAGACACAATATTCACTAATATTGCTCTTCAGAGCTTTCCTTGAAAACCCCTGTCTGTTATGTCCAGAATTAGTCATACTAGACTAACACATCGCCATCTTATCGATCGCTCTGATCCCCCCCTATGTAACCAATACGAGGTAGCTCTTTCAGTTAAACATATTTTGGATTTCTGCCCTAAATACTCTCATCATTTGGTTGAACATGATATGAAGGGCCCCCTTAAGGAGAAACTCTCTTATGAAAATAACATGAAAATTTTCTATTTCCTTCGAGACTCCTCCCTGTTATCCCATATATAAACCCTAAATTAGTACATATACATGTATAAACATGCTAGTCCTTTAGTGTATAGCCTTGTTTGTCTCCTGTTTTTACTAATATGTGTTTAATATTTTATTAATTAATTTATATATTTATTTCTGGATAGCATACTAAGAAACCAAATGTATAGTTTTGCTTTAACACTTTTCCTCTATGGACATCAAAAAATCCTGGGTTGACGTGTCCTTAATTAATATAAATCAATCAATCAAATTATTCGATTCGAATGAGCTTTAGCTCATTGTATAGGTATTTTAGAAGCACATAACTTTTGTTCGAAACTTTTTTGCTGAAAAACAATAGCTTTTCCTGGAACTCGACAAAACTGTTTCTTCACACGTTAATTGTTAAATAAAAGTTTTTCTGCAAAAAAGAAAATGAGACATAAGATGCTACATAATTGCTATTATCATTCTGAAGGTTTCTACGTAGTAGAAGTCTACTAACAATAAATGTTTTCCAGATGATAATTACGCTGGCCTACTAGAAGATTTACTTTTTCAAAGAATTCAATGAAATTAAAGTTATGTTCGATCTATGCATTGATGATTCAAGAAGCAAGTTCACTTCACTTGGAGTAAAAGTTTTACGCCTTATTTGTTTCTCAAGAGAACTATCACTGAATACGCTATATCTGGGTGAAGAAATGGACGTTTTTGAGTGAACAGAAGTAACTGATAGGTCTGCTATTATTACGGCATTGTCCGTCGTGGATTTTATTTCGTCTAATCGCTGGTACGCTACATTTTTTAATAAACCTAATTCCGAGGGGCATGTTTTAAATGCGCTTAGGAAATTACTTCTGCTTAATCTGAGTATTTCACAGGGTGTTACTGCTACAACCGTTGCTACCTAAAAGCACAAAAATTTTAATTACAGAAAAAAATATATACAATTACTTTTTACTTTTTAGCACTAATTTTGTACGATATATTTTTTTAAATGGCATTAAAATATGGAGAAAATCTTTCCTCTTTTAAGAAAAGGACAAATTCAGTATCTTAAAATGTGGAAGATAGTTTTACATCATTTACTTAGATGGGCCTGGAAATTTAACGATGAATAAAAGACGAATATTTGTCAAATTTCCACTATATTTAACTGAAAAACTTGACGCGTTTCGCTAATACTGTAGCTTCATCAGAAGTTATATTTTAAATGACAAAATATTTGGTTACTTGAAAAACTTATTCCTAGATTTGCAATAATGAATAAGTGCAATACCCTAATTTACATTTTATTACCTATTATTTAAATTATTGGGAAATCCACACTGGTTTTTGTTAAAAGATATTTAGCAGGGGTGAGGTGTTGATATCTGTTTGGTCATTTAAGAGATTACCTGTGTTCATTAATCGATTTATTTTTATGGCTTCTAAGAAATTCAGTATATAATCTTTCCTTTCTACATGGAGAATTTCAAAATTATCCTCTAATTGAGGATTTTGTTCTATTAAGAGACTTTATCATTAAACGCAAAATAGTTTTGACTAAGGCAAGCCTCTAATAAGTTTAAAATATCGTTTTTTTATAATCGAGCTTACTTTATTTTTGTTCAAACTTATTAGAGGCTTGCCTTAATCAAAACTATTTTGCGTTTAATGATTAAGTCTACAAAATCACAGAAGGATTGATTATGGGTAGCCCTTTAAGCCCACTGTTAGCAGAGATTTTTATGGACAATATAGAAAAAATAATATTTAATAACCACATAAGCCAACATTTCTTGTACTTGTACAGATATGTGGATGACATATTAGTGTGTTTCACAGGCACAGATCGACAACTTAATAAATCTTTAGATTTTATTAACTTAATCCACCAAAATATTCAATTTACTATGGAGAAAGAAGATAATAACTCAATAAATTTTCTTGATCTAGTCATTACTAAAGTTTTAAATAAACTCTCTTTTGGAATTTTTCACAAACCCTCACATACAACATAAATTAGCGGCTTACCATAGTTTTATTCATCGTCTTATTAGTATTCCCTTATCTGAAGAGAAAATTTTAATAAAGAATTAAATTGGGTTAAACAAGTTTTAACAATGGTTACTTACCATCAATGGTCAACTCAATTTTAACAAAAAAATTAAAAAAGAAAGCCGCACAAGAAGTTTATCCTATTGCACAAGAAAACAAGAAACGTAATTTTACCGCTTTAAGATATTTTGGTAAATCATCAATTAAAATTAAAAATTTCTGAATAAAAAAGATATTGGGGTAGCCCTCAAAACAAATTCAATAAGAAAACGCTTAAAAAATTATAAAATAAAAACAAATAAAAATAACAAGTCTGGAGTCTATAAACTTAAATGCGGAAGTTGTCCAAAAGTATACATAGGCCAAACAGGCAGATCGTTTAAAAAATGGATTCAGGAACACCAAAATAATTTTTTACGCAATAAAAATAGTTCTTCATACGCAAATCACTTAATAGAACAAAATCATCAATTAGAGGATAATTTTGAAATTCTCCATGTAGAAAGGAAACGTTATAAACTGAATTTCTTAGAAGCCATAGAAAAAAATCGATTAAAGAACACAGGTAATCTATTAAATGACCAAACAGATATCAACACCTCACCCCTGCTAAATATCTTTTAACAAAAACCAGTGTGGATTTCCCAATAATTTAAATAATAGGTAATAAAATGTAAAGGGTATTGCACTTATTCATTATTGTAAATCTAGGTATAAGTTTTTCAAGTAACCAAATATTTTGTCATTTAAAATAGAATTTGTGATGAAGCTACAGTGTTAGCGAAACGCGCCAAGTTTTTTAGTTAAATATAGTGGAAATTTGACAAATATTCGTCTTTTATTCATCGTTGAATATGGATTTTCATCAAGTAAAAGCCAGCACCTTACTTAGCCTGGGAATTTAGCAAAAAATATTGCGAACAGTCCCTAAAACAGTTAAGTGCCAAGTATTTTAGATCGTATTACGTGTTTTCTGCGAGGATTTCGTTAAACTAAAGAAGGATTAATAACACTGCACAACAGCCAAAATATATCTAAAATAAAATTGAATGAATTTTACTACTTTTGGTGTACTAAAACCGAAACTAAACTTATCTTTTCAATATCAGTTCAAGTTTTAGAGATATGTGATGTTATGTCTTCCTGTATATTAACAATGTAACTATCAGAATGCATGTGGTATATTTGTATTGTTATAACCATATACGAGTGCGACGTTGCCAAATATACGTTTTCCCCAAATTAAGAAAATTTTGTACAACTTGGCAACATCTGGGGATCTCTAGGGATGACCGCCCCCCCATATACAGTCCCAACTCCTCAAGTCTTAAAATAAGGAAGATAACCCACGTAAATTGACTTTTACGTCTGGTTTGTACTGAACACCCCCTGTCTACAAACAAATGACAAAAGCCACTATTGCTAATATTGTGAAATTGAATAGAAAATTCTTGAATATTCCCTAAAAATAAAGAAGCCATTTTGGGGTAGATAAGCAGCTACAATGCCGAGGGGTTGGTCAGGGGTTAGTGAGTCGAATCGCAAAGTTGAGGTTGTAAAATGTCTGGAAAGTGTGTAAACAATCCAGATCACTTCTGTTAGGTTTGTGGTAAGGTGACTTTTGCGTCTCAGGAGCCGTCTATTACCTCATGGATAAAAAAGTCATATCATGGGCCGTATCCTCGAACTGGGGTATATGAAATGAACGGTGAAAAGGTGGCGAACGCGTATTCTTGAAATGTTCATCATTCATATCCTCGTTCGCCCGTTGGAAGCCAAGCGAACGGTGAAACATATGCAAAGGAAATGCCAGCCGCTAAATGACATATTAAGCGCACGGATTTCAAAAAATAAAATAGTATTAAAAATTTGTATTTTATTTTTGGTTGTTCAAAATAACTCGTCATTAAAAAAAAAAAAATAAGACGAACCGTGTCTTTAAGACGTTTTAATTTTTGAATAAATTGTTAAAACGTTATTTAGGTGGTACCCCGATATTTTTAATATTTTCAAATTTTTTAATAAAATATTCTTAAAAAGTTGAATATGTCTCGCAAATATTAAGTCAATTTGAGATTACAGACATTCTGTTCACAACTCAATTGTTTTTAAACAGTTAAGTCGAACATAAATAATTCTTTTCACGACTCAACTTATAATAAATTTGTGAAATAACACTTTGTAAGCTATTTGAAACTTTTATTTAAATAAGGCAGCCTAGCATCAAATTTTATATCTAAATAATGTTAACTACATCATTTAACTTAATTGGACTCTGTTAAACACTATACTACACTACAATTAAATAAATATTATTATAATTTATATGGACATATAAATATGAACCCTACAAAACAACGAATGAGGCCCATTAGCATGACAATCTTATTTGAGGTACATTTGATCTTTAAGTCTCTGCAAATCTTAATAAAATTTAAAAAAATTATTTAAATTTGAATTTGAGATCTGTCAGTGTCTTTAATGGCCTTTGGTTTCGGTCTCTGGTTTTAAACAGTTTCTGTATCATTGTTCAAATTTCAGGTTTTCTTTCAAATTTAGGTGTCAGGAAAGGACGTCTTGCAGTTAAAGGCTGAATATTTTGTGAACTCATACAATAAATAACTGATTTGATAGTTTCCATACTGGATTGTGATGATGGCTTTTAGTCACACTACGTAGAGTTGTTATTACAACCGTTTCAAGGTTCATCAGTGATGGTTGCAGTTACTGTATATAGGGGCATGTATTCCAATTAACGTCAGTATATTACTTTGTATATATGAGTTGCTGTTATCCCTTTTTCTTTATATATTAGAATCCTAAAGTACTTGGCTCTTTGTATGCATTTATGTTTAACAGTTTTAGAGTCTCAAGATAATTTTGTGATCTATATTTTTTTACACCTAAATATTCGACTGATGGCTTGGTCTATATTTCTTGGTTGTTAAGTGATATTAAGTAAATTTAATCCAGAAAAAGTACAAATATTGTAATGAAAATCGATAACTTCATAACAATAACAACAACATTATTTTTTTTTTACTTTCGACGATTAGTTTGACGTACCTAAACTAAAATGGCGACAAAACATATTATGGATATTTTCGGTCTAACAGCTCAATTCAATCTATCATCCATTTTATTTTTTGAAATCTGCGGGTTTTAGCACGTTTATATCTGGCAACATTTCCTTTTCAGGAATATAGTTTTTACTGTCAAAAGTATGACGTGACAGTTCACATCGCAATTCACATCACACTTTCGAGGATACGGGCCCAGCTTTATTTCGGTTGCAATATTGGAAATCAAGACAAACAGTGGGCGCCACATATCTGCTGTAATGCATGCGCTTCAAGTCTGAGAAACTGGTGAAATAGTAAAAAACGATCTATGCAGTTCGCTGTCCCAATGATCTGGAAAGAGCCTTCAAATCATATTAATGATTACTATTCATACTTCGCGTTAGACAAGGCACGGGTATATCCAAGAAGAAAAAGTCGGTTATTAATTATCCAAATATACTACCTGCTATGAGACCTGTGTCTCATAGTGACGAAATTCCTATTCCAGAACCTCCAGAGACATTCACTTATGAATCAGATAATAACGATACAACGATTTCTCAAAAAGAAGATATGCCGTCAACATCAAGAGTTCCTGATTTCACACCCAACACTTTATACCGCCAACTGAACAAAACAACCAAATCAGAATTAAACGATCTTATGAGAGACTTAGAACTTCCAAGAAGTAAAGCAGAATTACTCGGATCAAGATTGCAGAAGTGGAACTTATTAGAAGACAATGTTCCAGTATATGTTTTTTGTAAACGCCATAAAGGCCTAGCACCATTTTTAACATGGAAAAGAAATTGGTTTTCTGTAATAATATTAGCAATATTATTGATGGTTCCAAATATAAACTACAAGTCAGAGGATGGAGATTTTTTATAGACAGTTACACATTAAGTTTAAAAGCGGTATTATTGCATATGGGATATATTGTACCGTCTGTTCCTGTTGGATATGTAGTTTACATGAACGAATCATACGACGATATGAAGTATTTATTGATAAGTATAAAATACCATAAGCACTAATAGCAGGTTTGTAGCGACTTAAATATGATTGCACTTTTACTTGGGTTGCATCTAGGCTACACCAAGTTTTGCTGTGTGAATGGATATTCGGGCGAAGGCTCTTAATTACAAGAGGAAAGACGGATCCGTTCGACAACCATTAAAGCCAGGTGAAAAGAATGTATAGCATATGTCATTAGTAAACCTCAAAAAGATTTTGTTGTCATCACTGCATATCTAATTGGGCCTAATGAAAAATTTTGTTAAGGCACTGAATACAGATGGACCAGCTTTTCAGTACCTGTGTCAAAAATTGAAGAAAGTCTTCTTGTCGGGCTACAGATTCGAAATATTATGAAAGACAAATATTTTGACAGCACTCTATCAGATAATGAAAAAAATTGTTGGAATGACTTTCACCTAGTGGTCACTGATTTCTCCGGAAATAAAAAAACTTACAATTATATTACTGGTATTAAAAATATGCTGTCATCGTATCAAAAAATAGGTTGCCATATGTCTCTAAAGATAAGATCCATATCCTAAACTCACATCTGGACATTTTCAGAATATATCAACAGTGCAGAAATGGTACGAGGGAAAGTGGAATGCTTTCATGCTTGTCGACTACTGTTGGACTCTTGTTAGAGATGCTCTAAAAACAATTCACAAAAGAAAAGCAAAATGACAGGATATTTAGTGTCTCTACAACTGTAAAAGTATGTATTTTTTATTATTTTGTTAAAAGTAAAATAAAAAAAACTTGTTCTTGAAAAGTGCAACTAATTTTTTAATTTTATTCTCTTTTTTGTGTTCAGCGTCTCAAAATAAAAAAAAAATGCACTTTTCATTCAAGACACAACAAGTAGACTAACATTTGTTGAGTAGTGTAATTCTCCATTCTCCCTATATGTTTGTTCCAGAATCTTCGCCTTTGTCTAACCCATCTTCCTATGTCCTGTATCCCGCATTGTTGTCTGATATCTTCATTGCGTATTCTGTCATGTAGAGTTTTGACTTGTTTTCATTTCGACTGTTTTCATCATTTGTAGAGTTCTGCTTGTATCTGGACTTGTTTCTGCCGCGTATGTTATGATGGGTCTTAGAGCCGTTTAATATATCTTAGTTTTGCTTTCGGTATTAAGGTATTTGTTCTTCCACAGAATTTCTTTTAGGCATCCCGAAATTCTAGCTGCCTTCATCGTTTGTTCTCTTGCTTCGTTAAAAAGGTTTCCAAGGCTCGTTATTTCTGCTCCCAGATATTTGAAGCGAGAGTAGTATAATTAAAAGAAAAAATAATAATTTTTGCGGTTTTAAGCTTATATGTGAAAGGCATTGGACTGGTTTGAAAATATGAGTAATATATCTAGTAAGCTTTTCAAAACAAGTTTTTGCATGAACGAATTATGGAATGGATTATTTGTTAACTAGAAATTTTCAGAAGATTCACTAATTTCTTAACCAACCAACCTGAACTTCCAATTTAGATAACGTTTAAAAACATGGGTCACTTTGTACTCGTAAATGGTAAAAATTTCAAAAATTGTCATCTAACTAAATGATTTAAAAAACTAACCCTTCAGTTTTTTAAAGCTGTCATCTTTAGACAATTGAAGATATATAAGATAAAAACACGTCATTTTGACATAGTTGAGAGCATTGTTGGGCACGTGGATAACAGCAAATAATGAACAAACAACAGCAATAAGAACGAGAATAGAAATGGCAAGAAGTGCGTTTGTAAAACTGAAAACCATTCTGTGCAGCAGATACATCACTGTAGAACTAGGAATGAGAATTTTAAGATGTTATGAATTTTCAGTGCTGCAGTAGGGGTTGGAAGGCTGGACGCTAAAACAAGAACACATAAATAAACTGCAAGCATTTGAAATGTGATGTTACAGAAGGATGTTGAGAATATCTTGGACGGAGAGAAAAACAAACAATAGAAGTATTGCTAGCGATGGATAAAACCGATGAAATAACTAACAACATAAAAATAAAGAAACTGCAATATCTTGGACATATAATGAGAGGCCTGCGATACGAGTTGCTTAGATTGATCATGCAGGATAAAATAGAAGGACGAAGAAATATCGGAAGGAGAAGGATTTCATGGTTGAGAAATTTGACAGAGTGGATCAATTGTAGCTCAGTAGAACTTTCTCGAGTAGCGGCAAATAGAGTGAGAGTGGCAATGATGATATCCAACCTTCGATAAGAGATGGCACCTGAAGAAGAAGAAGAGACACACACTGTCATCATACTTATTAATTTCGTACTCATAAATATTTTTGCGAGTCAATAACATGGAAAAGAGTTTTGTATGCATAACTTACAAATCGGCAGCTTCTGGTATAATTTTCAAAGAAAAACTCATACAATGTCTGCTATATTATTTTAATAGTAACAAATATCGGCATCGTACAATGCTGCTACATCATTTTTAACTTAAGTTTTCATACCATACCTACAGCAAATTTTTTATAGGTATGGCGATGGACATAACGTTCCGATTTACGAAGGCTAAAATAATGAACATCAAATAGCAGTCATATAGTCTGCCCCTTATATTCTAACCGTTTGATACTAATACTTACCCGAAAAATGTTAAGAATTAAAGCAATCTCTCCAAATGTTGCTCCGTCTTTTAAAAAACATATGTGTTTTCCTTCTGGATTTATAATTCCAACCGTTCCAGCTACAATAAAATACATAGCATCCCCTAAAAAAGGAATCAAAATTTTACAAGATCACTTTATGGAAAACAAGGCTTCCACGTTTTGTACAGGGTGAGTCAACGATTGGATGAAGTAAGTTTGTGCCTTTTCGGTTAAATTAACAAAGAAACTATATTTATTGTTTGATACAGTTTATTTTTACGCGGATTTTAAAAATATTTAGGACTCTACAGGGTGAGCCAAAAAACTAGGACAGCATAAAGTTGTATTTACACCCTATATACGAATCGTATTTTCGATTTAGCTTATAATTTTAAATCTTTTTTATAAAGGGTTTACTATAACAAAACTTTATAGTTTCTGAGATAATTAAGTTTAAAGAAAAAAAGTCACATTTTCAAGCATCAATTCAATCCTAAATAACGTTTTCAATTTTGTGACAAATATATTCAAATTTGGAATTTAGCAAGACCAAGGAAAAGTTAACATAATTTTTACCTAATATTTGCAATAAAAGCTACAGGGTGTTGAACACATCGGCTCAAATTTGAACAAGTATAAATGAATAAATATCTTTTTTTTTAAATGGTACACTCTGTATATTTTCATGTTATTTAATAGAGTAATAAAAACCCTAAAAGTTTTGTCCAATATATCCTATACCTATTTATAATAGTTTTTGAGATATTTCAGTTTTTCTTATTTTCCATACTTTTTTACAGAAATAGTCTTCATTATCATATTAGCCATGTAAAATAATAAAAAGAAACTACAGAAACAAACAGAATGTGGTTAAATATGATGAAATACATTATTCGTTATATTACAACGGCAATAGTTTAATTAAACATAATGTGAAAAAATTAACACAACAATAACGACAAGGCAAATACATATTTACTTTTATACTAAATTGAAACAAAAAAATTACCTATTAAATACTGAGATTAATTATTTCTATTTAATAAGTGTTCGAATAAACCACCCTCTTGTGCAATGCACAAATTTAGTCTTTTTTGCAGATTTTCTCGTACCCTGGACAAAATTAGTGGCGTTATTGTTCTACAGGTATCCCTAATCCTGTTTCGCATATCTTCCACTGTTGTTGGTGGATTAACATACATCTTATTTTTAATATAACCTCATAGGAAGAAATCTAATGGGGTGATGTCGCAAGACCTTGGTGGCCACTCAATGAAACCCCCACGTCCAATCCATTTTTGCGGATCTCGTTGGTCCAAAAACGCACGAACTTCACGATGGTAATGCGGAGGCGCACCATCGTGCTGGAACCACATACTGTCGAGTTCATCCCTATCGAGACCTTGAAGCAGTTGGGGTAGTTTTTCTTATAGAAAGTTCAGGTAACTATGGCCATTTAGTGGTTCATTAAAAAAGTGGGGTCCAATAATTCGATTATGATGAATACCACACCAAACATTTAATGACCAGTGGTTTTGATGTTGCACCTCTCTAATCCAAAATGGGTTTTCTGTGGCATAATAATGCATGTTGCGTCTATTTACGGCACCGTTACTTCTAAAAGTAGCTTCATCACTAAACATTACCTTGCATAATAGATTTGGATTTAATTGAATTTCCGCATTTATTGTACGACAAAAGTTTACACGACTTTCAAAATCCTGTCCATGCAATTCTTGGTGTAATTCCATGTGATATGGATGATACCTATATTTCTTGATAGTACGATTAGCGGTGGATTGTGATGTTTCACATAATGCTGCTAACTGACGGCTACCAATATAAGGATTTTCCTAAACACTTAACAATACTTGTAGTTCTTTTTCTTCATTAGTTACTGGTTTGTTGACCACTTTACGTTTTGGATAATCAACAATACCAGAAGAATCAAAACTTTGCATTAAGTTTTGAAAAGTATGAGTATTAGGCTGGCGTCGATCAGGATACTTCATTTTGTAAATTCTTTGAGCAAGAAGGCATTTTTTTGAGCCTCTCCTATTGTATAAATCATATCTATTAACTCATTCTTTGGAAAATTCATTTTACAATATAAGATGAATGCAAAAAAAAACCAAACTACACTACATAAAAACCTAAAGAAGCGATTGCGGTTATAAATTTGACACACAGAAAAATGTTCTTTTACATTGTTTTTGCCATGGCTACTATGATAATGAAGACTATTTCTGTAAAAAAAGTATGGAAAATAAGAAAAACTGAAATATGTCAAAAACTATTATAAATAGTTATAGGATATATTGAACAAGACTTTTAGGGTTTTTATTACTCTATTAAATAACATGAAAATATACAGGGTGTACCATTTAAAAAAATATATATTTATTCATTTAAACTTGTTCAAATTTGAGTCGATGTGTTCAACACCCTGTAGCTTTTATTGCAAATGTTAACTTGTCCTTGGACTTGCTAAATGCCAAATTTGAATATATTTGTCACAAAATTGAAAACGTTATTTAGGATTGAATTGATGCTTGAAAATGTGACTTTTTTTCTTTAAATTTAATTATCTCAGAAACTATAAAGTTTTGTTATACTAAACCTTTAATAAAAAAGATTTAAAATTATAAGCTAAATCGAAAATACGATTCGTATATAGGGTGTTCTATTTAAAAAAATAAAACTTTATGCTGACCTAGTTTTTTGGCTCACCCTGTAGAGTCCTAAATATTTTTAAAATCTGCGTAAAAATAAACTGTATCAAACAATAAATATAGTTTCTTTGTAAATTTCACCGAAAAGGCACAAACCTACTTCATACAATCGTTGACTCACCCTGTATACATGAGATAAAATGAGGTAGAAAGGAATTGAATGACTTCATTGTAAAAGTCGGTTGGTTAGTCAGCGTTACTCGACAAGTTTAAAATTTTATGAATTTCTTAATATCAAAACTTGTCAAGTACAAGCCTGGGGAGGTGAGACCTATCGTAAACTTACTAGAATCTCATTTCTATACCACTTTTTTACCAAAATATTTTTAAGATTGTTTACTCTGACATTTTTAAAATTGTCTTGCGCTAGGAATAATTTTTCCCCGATTCCAGTAACAACTCATTTCTACAATTATTTAAAACAATATAAATAGTTTCAAACAGGGACAAATCCAGTCTCTCTCTTCGAGGAGGGGGCACAGGTAGCGGAAATATCATAAGAGTACGGTATGACATTCAAGTTCCTAGTGCAGCCGGCAAGGGTGAGTTTATTTTTCTGAATTCGAGGCTCTTGGGGGGACGAGGCGATCACCACCACCGCCCACCCTCTTGTATCCGCATTCAATTTTAAATAGCCCTGATAAAATTTAAATGAAAATTGGACAATTTTGAATTTGTAGACAATAATCGGTAGGTTTCTGAAAAAAGTTGAGATAATATTAAACAGAGAAGGAAAATCGTCCAAGATCGGCAACACAAGGACAACAGCGTCAAAATCAATAAAAGGAAATCTTTGCTAAAAGAAAAAAGGAAACGTGGGAAAGAAACTGTAATAAATAATGCTAGTAAGCTAGGAGTTCAGAAAGTTGGAGAATATGAGAATCAAACCTGGAAAATGAATGACGATAGAATTAAGACACGGGACCATAATATCAGATTAATGGGATCGTTGTTTAGAATACATGTAGAAGAAATAAAATAAACATATATCGTGAACATAAAGCTATAGATCTAGGAGATTTTTACCAGGAAACCCTTGAAATATACCACAAACTTCTCTTATAAACATATAAGATACTTAAAATGGCAAAGCCTGTTAATAATCTTCGAACAATGAAATGTGTCATATATGCTTATTCTAATTTTCATTTAAAGTATTTCTAACATTTAATGCGAAGTTTGGAGGTGATCAGTCCAAAAGCAGGTAAACAAAAGAGACTACCACCATTTTCCAACCCTTCGTCGAAAAAACGGCCTCCTACGTTAAAAACTCTCAACATACTTTTACAAGAAAAAGATTTTCAGTTAGTTTCGATGCAACATCACTTTTTAGGCAAATACCAGTCAAAGAAGCTCTAGCTGTAATAGAAAACAAATACAATCTGCCGAAATACATCGTGGAATTAGCTAAACACTGCCTCGATAACACCTATTTTACTTATGAAGGTCAGCGATATAAACAAGTCGAGGGAGACCCTGCTATCTCTTGCACTCGCTAACTTATTGATCGAAGACTTCGAATCAAAAGTTTTAGAGACCTCTTCATATAAACCACATTGTGGCTCCATTACATAGATAACACATTCGTTATCTGGCAATATGGAGAAGAAAATCTCAAAAATTTCCTAAATCACATAAAGAGTATACATCTAAAAATCAAATTCACGATGGAGACAAAACAGGAAAGAAAACTGCCTCTTCTAGATACTACTGAAAAGAAAAGAGGACGGCTTGCTTTCGCACCCTGTCTACAGAAAATTCACTCACACCAACAGATACCTCAACGCCAATTCACATCACCACTCCGCCCAATTATTTGTCATTGTGAAATCACTTTCATTTCGATCGCAGTCCCTTACAGATCAAGGAAATTACCGCAAAGAAATGAACATACTGCAAGGTGCCCTAAAAGACACCTAAAGAAAAAATCCTTCTAGAAAATCACGTCAGTGTACGAAATTCCACGTGGAGAATGAAGCTCAACTTATGTAGGCCAAAGCAACCATAAAATAAGCGCTAGAAGAGACGAATATATCAATGCAGTCAAGCAAAAAACAATTTCATCTACACTGGCTGAACACTTGTTAAAAACAGGACATAAGATAAATTTCTCAGGAACAATAATGCTATCGAGTTGTGAAAACCTGTCTACAAGAGTTATAAGGGAAGCCATCGAAATTCCAGTGCAATGATAGCCAACGAACAAATTTTCTAAAACAAATTTTTTAACTTTATTTACGTTCAGAAGATAAGACGTAAAACCTTGAAATTTCGAGCAACCTGACAACCAAATGCAACTAAAATCAGTGTAATTAATGATGTAAAATATATAATCAACTGTTGCTTTTAGAAATTATAAATGTACATATATCAATCCTTTTGCGCTTAGTGAAACTGTTTTTGGCACGATTTATAAAAGGGAACTGGTACCTTTGGATCCTGCATGAATAATAGTATCACCAGGTAAATATATTTCAGATGATAGATATTTGATAAATTTTCTGATAACATTTTCCGGTAATTTCTTAAAGAGGTTCACTTCTCTGACACTAGATTGAGCAATGCTATATATTACTTCTCTAAGTAATTGTTCGGACATCAGTGCTTGTAACGATTGTTCCTTAAATGTGTAAGTAAAAGTTATAAAGTGAATCAAATGTTAAAGATTAGTCGAAAAAGTGGGTGACAATAAGCCTGTTTCCTGAACCTCGTATTTGAAACCAAAATGTGTGCTAATTGAAACCTTATGATAAGATAGTGTTCTGAGAAAAATTTTAAGATGAGCATCTGTTTCAATTTTGAAACATTAATGATCAAAGTTGAGGAAATTGAGCTGCATAATGTGTTCCAGTTGAATAAAAGTTTTGCCATTTAAAATCTAATGTCTCGAGAATGAAAGAAGACAGACAGGTTTATCTTATCTCATTATAAAGTCTAGGCCACGCAGAATAAAATAAAATATCAGTGACAAAAAAAAATTGTAAAATTCATCGCTTAGAGAAGGTAAAACTGCCCCCGCGCAAGAAAAATGGAAAAAAATTATAAAATATCTGAAAAAAATTCTATTCATAAATCACAATTTTAGTTAATTATTAAGTAGCAATTGCCACGAAGACACAAAAACCGAAAAAATAAAAGTTATGAGAGGTGTGCGTCAGGGAGACGTCATCTCTCCGAAACTATTTACGCTAGCTTTGGAAGATGTCTTTAAAAAACTAAATTGGGATGAGAAAGGTTTGAGAGTCGACGGTTCTTATCTTAGTCATCTTCGTTTCGCCGACGATGTTGTTGTAATGTCTAGCGACCCAGAAGAGCTAAAACAAATGCTTCAAGATTTCAATGAAGAGGCGAGAAAAGTGGAACTAAAGATGAACTTGGGGAAAATTAAGTTAATGAGCCCTGACGCAAATGTACAAATAGAGATTCAAAATGAAATCATAGAGAATGTCCAAGAGTACATCTATTTAGGCCACGTCATGAAACTGGGCAAAGAAAATCAAACGGTGGAAATAACAAGGAGAATAGGGCTGACATGGGATGCCTTTGGAAACTTGCAGTACGTATTAAGAGATGGAAACACACCAATCAACCTTAAACAGAAAGTGTATAACACGTGTGTCTTGCCTGTTGCTACTTACAGCATGGAAACGATAATACTAACCAAACAAAACGCAAATAGGCTCCGAGTCACTCAACGCTCCATGGAGAGACAAATGTTAGGAATCTCGTTACGGGATAAAATACGAAATCAAGTAATAAGATCAAGAACCAAAGTAGTTGACGTCATTGAACGCATATCACGACTAAAGTGGCAATGGGCGGGGCACATAGCTAGACAACAGCCCGATAGGTGGACGAGTAAATTACTGCAGTGGCGACCCCGAGAAACGAACCGAAAGCGTGGCAGGCCACAACGCAGATGGGTGGATGATATAATACAGTTTGCTGGAAAAGACTGGCTCCAGAAGGCGAAAAACAGATCCCAGTGGAGGACCATCGGAGAGGCTTATGTCCAGGAGTGGACGTCAATGGGCTGAGAAAGAAGAAGAAGAATTGCCATATATTTATGGTTAGTTTTTATCTACAATTGTCTTCCATGGGGGTGAAAACAAACAATACAGGCAAATATGCCATCAGATATTAATAAAAATTTGAAAAAAATAATTTCTGCATCATATAAATTACAAGAAATATGAAAAAAATATTTACATCAGATCCAATACAAATACACCCCATATAGAGGGTATATCTCTGTGATGAACCTGAATCGATTAATATCATAGAAGACGGATATTCGCCAGTGGCCAATTTTGTTTGCGAAGTTGGTAAAAAATGATTCCAAAAATATTTTTTGAAATTTAGGATACTTCAGATGAACTAACGCGAACTAACCCCTAAAGGGAATTAAAAGGGTAGGGACCGCATGGAGTACTTTATTTTTATTATTTGAGATTAGAGTTTTATTTTTTATATTTTCAGCCCTGTAGTTTATATTGAACGTTATTTTTTTTCTTGGATTAATTATTACGATGACACTTGACCGCAAAAAAGTTTGGTCGTAATTTACTAACAGAAACCCACCTTTAGCCCGAAAAAATAGGGGTGAATTTAGAATTTTATTTTTTATTTGAGACCTTTGACACTGTTAAAATAACCTTAAATTTAATGCAAGTTTAATATCCGTTCTATATTAAATTTAATGATTTTGTACCAAAAATCGTGAATAATTTACATTTACTTTGAGTTTAAAGCAATTCATTAAAATATCAGTCCTTTGTATATTAAATGTGATTAAATGGTATCTTAAATTTCAATAGAGTAACTGAAAATATATTTCAACTTCTGTATATTAAGATTAATTCACATATACCCTAATACTAAAGAAATTTACATTATTATGGAATATACATTGCATGAGATTCCGGGAGATGGCGCCATATGTGTATGGCGACTGCTGTTCTGTAAGCAACTTAAATTATGTCTTCTGAAAACTTTTTTTTTCAGATATTTTATAATTTATTTCCTTTTCTCTTGCATGGGGGTACACTGTTAAAAATAACTTTAAATTCATTGCAAATTTAATGTCCATTCTAAATTAAGTTTAACGATTTTGTACCAAAAATCGTGAATAGTTTGCATATACTTTGAATTTAAAGCAATTCGTTAAAATATCAGTTCACTGTATATTAAATGTGATTAAATGGTATCTTAAATTTCAATAGAGTAACTGAAAATATATTTCAACTTCTGTATATTAAGATTAATTCACATATACCCTAATACTAAAGAAATTTACATTATTATGGAATATACATTGCATGAGATTCCGGGAGATGGCGCCATATGTGTATGGCGACTGCTGTTCTGTAAGCAACTTAAATTATGTCTTCTGAAAACTTTTTTTTTCAGATATTTTATAATTTATTTCCTTTTCTCTTGCATGGGGGTACACTGTTAAAAATAACTTTAAATTCATTGCAAATTTAATGTCCATTCTAAATTAAGTTTAACGATTTTGTACCAAAAATCGTGAATAGTTTGCATATACTTTGAATTTAAAGCAATTCGTTAAAATATCAGTTCACTGTATATTAAATGTGATTAAATGGTATCTTAAATTTCAATAGAGTAACTGAAAATATATTTCAACTTCTGTATATTAAGATTAATTCACATATACCCTAATACTAAAGAAATTTACATTATTATGGAATATACATTGCATGAGATTCCGGGAGATGGCGCCATAAGTGTATGGCGACTGCTGTTCTGTAAGCAACTTAAATTATGTCTTCTGAAAACTTTTTTTTTCAGATATTTTATAATTTATTTCCTTTTCTCTTGCATGGGGGTACACTGTTAAAAATAACTTTAAATTCATTGCAAATTTAATGTCCATTCTACATTAAGTTTAATGATTTTGTACCAAAAATCGTGAATAATTTGCATTTACTTTGAATTTAAAGCAATTCGTTAAAATATCAGTTCACTGTATATTAAATGTGATTAAATGGTATCTTAAATTTCAATAGAGTAACTGAAAATATATTTCAACTTCTGTATATTAAAGTTAATTCATATATACCCTAATACTAAAGGAATTTACATTATTATTGAATATACATTGTATGAGATTCCGGGAGATGGCACCATAAGTGTATGGCGACTGCTGTTCTGTGAGCAACTTAAATTATGTTTTATGAAAACTTTTTTTCAGATATTTTATAATTTATTTCCTTTTCTCTTGCATGGGGGTACACTGTTAAAAATAACTTTAAATTCATTGCAAATTTAATGTCCATTCTACATTAAATTTAATGATTTTGTACCTAAAATCGTGAATAATTTATATTTACTTTAAATTTAAAGCAATTAATTCAAATATCAGTTCGTTGCATATTAAATTTAATTAAATGGTTTCTTGAATTTCAATAAGTATATTTACTTTGAATTCAAAGCAATTCATTCAAATATCAGTTCGCTGCACATTACATTTAATTAAATGTTATCTTAAATTTCAATAAGTACATTTACTTTGAATTTACAGCAATTCATTCAAATATCAGTTCGTCGCACATTAAATTTGATTAAATGGTATCTTAAATTTCAATAAATAACTTTTTCAGTTACGAGATTTCAACTTTCTGTACATTAAAATTAATTCACGTAAACTCTAACACTAAAGAAATTTACATTATTATTCCGCATTCGATTACATGTGATAATATAATTTTATTGTATATTATATGAATGTTAAAAAATATATACAAGTACAGAAATATGATTCCAGATTCTGCATTGAAATTTCTTGTGCACATACAACAAATTGAACGTACATTTCATGGAACTCCGGGAGATGGCGCAACTTGTATTGAACATTTTATTTAGTATTATTCAGTCTGACCAGTAAAGTCCGCATCTTGTGAAATTTTTTGAACTAACAGCTCTATTCGAAATTTGACTTTGACATCAATTTCTGCTTCTATCGAGATGGAAAGTAATCAAAAAATTGGTAGTCATGTGATTAGTATTACTGACAAATTTTTTCTTCTTTCAAAAGTGGGATTATATCTCAAAATATCGAAAAAAGTTATTAAAAAGTTTTTCTAAATGCAATTTTTAGCTAATATGCAGACGTCATTTCTCCGAAACTATTTACGCTAGCCTTGGAAGATGTCTTTAAATAACTAAATTGGGATGAGAAAGGTTTGAGAGTCGACGGTTCTTATCTTAGTCATCTTCGTTTCGCCGACGATGTTGTTGTCATGTCTAGCAACCCAGAGGAGCTAAAACAAATGCTTCAAGATTTCAATGAAGAGGCGAGAAAAGTGGGAGTTAAGATGAACTTGGGGAAAACTAAGTTAATGAGCCCTGACGTAAATGTACAAATAGAGATTCAAAATGAAATCATAGAGAATATCCAAGAGTACATCTACTTAGGTCACGTCATGAAACTGGGCAAAGAAAATCAAACGGCGGAAATAACAAGGAGAATAAGGCTGACATGGGCTGCCTTTGGAAAGTTGCAGTACGTATTAAGAGATAGAAACACACCAATCAACCTTAAACGGAAAGTGTATAATACGTGTGTCTTGCCTGTTGCTACTTACAGCATGGAAACGATAACACTAACCAAACAAAACGCAAATAGGCTCCGAGTCACTCAACGCTCCATGGAGAGACAAATGTTAGGAATATCGTTACGGGATAAAATACGAAATCAAGTAATAAGATCAAGAACCAAAGTAGTTGACGTCATTGAACGTATATCACGACTAAAGTGGCAATGGGCGGTGCACATAGCTAGACAATTGTTCGATAGGTGGACGAGTAAATTACTGCAATGGCGACCGTGAGAAATGAACCGAAATCGTGGCAGGCCGTAACGCAGATAGGTAGATGATATAAGACAGTTTGCTGGAAAAGGCTGGCTCCAGAAGGCGAGAGACAGATCCCAGTGGAGGACCATCAGAGAGGCTTATGTCCAAGTGTAGACGTCAATGGGCTGAGAAAGAAGATGCAAAATTTCAGCTGTAAAGGATAATTTAGATTTTTTGCCCATTTTTTGTAAATTGCAACTCTGTTGCATAATAAGACTGAACGCAACCTACATAAAACTGCTTAGTTTTGACAATGCTTTATCTCAGACATATTTTGTTTAAAGTCGCGCGATATTAAATGTGTGTTTTTCTACAAAATCCAACTAGAGCTATTAAAATATAGTTCCATGTAATGCAGAATTTATTTGTTTTTGACCCTGAATAAGGTAACATCATAAAATAACTATTTTTCAAAATGTAGTTTGTGTCTAAAAGTAATACACATTACAATTAAATCAAACAAGTGGAAAATAAATTTTTATTTAACTTTACGTAAAGTTTATCTAGTTTCTACGATTTAATTTAAAACTCCATTATTAAAATCTGTTATGAAGCTATGTTATTAAAAAAGTTAAAATAGTATTTGCAAAAATAGTTTATTATCAATTGAAGAGGTGGAATTTTAAGCGTTTAATTTTTATACTGATTTTTTTATTAGAAAATTTGAGTCTTTTGAATAAAACTATTTTCTTAATATTTATGTGTATTATTGTCCAGATTGAAGCATTGTCAAAACGAAGAAGTTTTATGTAGGTTGCGTTGAATCTTATTTTGCAACAGTGGTGCAATTTACAAAAAATGGACAAAAAATCTAGTTTATCTTATATAGCTGAAATTTTGCATATCAGCTAAAAATTGCATTTAGAAAAACTTTTTTTAAAACCTTTTTTCGATATTTTGCGATATAACCTTACTTTTATTTTTTTTGAAAAAAATTAAAATTAGACGTAATGCTAACCACGTGACTACTATTTTTTTTTTGATAATTGTTGTCAAAGTCAAATTTAGAATAAAGCTATTAATAAAAAAATCTCATGTGTTGCGGACTTTACAGGTCATAAGTTGCTCAAAGGACTCAATTTTTTAATGATACATGTCAGCGCCGTACTGACGAGAACCAATGAGTTCCAAACCAGTTTACAGATGGCGGTACACTATATAAGGAAACAATTTTCACCATTTCCTAGTAGTTTCTTGCAATCTGAAGTAGTGCTTTTGATTCTTAACGAAAACAAAGAGCATCCGCAAGCATTTCCTGTTGAAAATTAATTCATATATATATATATATATATATATATATATATATATATATATATATATATATATATATATATAGAAATACAGAATTTTTTGAACTCATATTAATGTTGATGCATTAAATATATGACAACGTATCTCAAGTTCAATGAACACTGACTATGTAATGGAACAAATGTTAATTATTTTTCATTGTTCAATGTCAGCTATATTTTGTTAAAATAAATAATTAAATAATCACTCTATGAATAGATATTCCATGGGATTAGGGTAGTTATATTTTTTATCACTATCCACGAAAATCAGTTATCGAACTTAACTTTTATGATCTTTGTCGTTTAAATGTTTTCTTAAAAAAATACATAAAGTCAGTTAATTTATGAAAACGTAAAAGACCCTCTCTTAGAATTGCCTATAAATTCGTCCAAGTAATCCTGCCCTGGTTAAGTATATAAAACCAGATGTGATAAGGGTAGTTTTAACATATGGTATGTGGAATACCGTTAAAATGTTTTAAATTATTGAACGATTTTCCCATTATTAGGAAACAAAAGAATGATCCAATAAATTCACTATAATAGAAATATATCGTTTGGCCATTTGTAAAAAGAATACTAAGTAATCACTGTTTTTTCTGTTCACAAGAAATAACTAGTTAAGATGTTTATTGCCAAAACAGCCAAGAAAAGTGAATAGTTTTTTTTAACATATATTCTTTTAGTTATAGAAAGAAATAGTATAATTTATTAATTGTGTCTATACAAAAATTATTATTAGTATTGCTCACAGATGCCAATTCGGGAATCAAACATCCGGTATAGTACAGCTAACGCCCTCAGTAAGAAAACTCCCAAATCTTCGAACTTTAAGGGAAGAAATTGTCGTTTACCGGGTTCCATCTTGTAATTTGGGTACAAACTGGAAACAAAGGGAGAGGGGGTGTAAGATTCGAATACACTCTTTTAAGGAATAGTAAATTTTAGTTCCAGTCTGAAAGTCGAATAAGGGTGT
Source organism: Diaprepes abbreviatus (assembly GCA_034092305.1). Taxonomy (NCBI): domain Eukaryota; kingdom Metazoa; phylum Arthropoda; class Insecta; order Coleoptera; family Curculionidae; genus Diaprepes; species Diaprepes abbreviatus. Next base: position 9,673,048 of record JASJET010000076.1, read on the forward strand.
TCGGTACCATTCTATAAGCCCAGTGCCGTAGTGTATATTTAGCGGGAATGAAGGTTTTCTTTATTCGATTTGTTTTTGATTTAATTCGGGAAGTTAAGGGAGTATCATGTGTTATTTTAGTGGGACATTTCGCGATTTTCATACGGTTCGATTAAGTAATATAAATAGCTGTTTTTTGCGTTTTATTTCTTTTTTTTGTTTAATATTTTATTAAGCTATTTATACGTGGTTTTTTTTCAAAATTGGGTTTTACGTTTTTGGTTAAAATAACGGCTGAGAAGAGCAATTATGTTAGTTTTCGTAATTGTTATTAGTTTTAAGTTTCTCATTGTAAATAGTTCGTTTTTATTCTATTTATTTTGTTAATAGACTACGTGTTTTGAGAAACTTGTTTTATTCAATCTAATTAAAACCTTCATGTGAATAAACTCGCGGGCACGCTGTTGCGTGACCTACAAAAGAGATGTCTTCTGACCCACTAACTAGCAGCCTTTCCTGAGTCCTGAAGATCTGAGTCATGGTTGTGGTAAGCTTTAATAACCGTAGTGTTTGGTACTAAAGCAGCAAGAGAGAAGTTGAACGACCAGACCTTCAGAATGTCTTTATTACTGTTATATTTAGTTGTAGGTTATTAAAATACTTACTAAATAATATGGGACAAAAATGATTATAGAAAAGATAATTAACGCTACCTCAATATGTCATCGGCAAGAGTCTATAATCAAATTCTGTCACAACTATATATTTAATGTACATAGTCACCGTAAAAAGTAGTGATCAAACATTAAATTTTATGTATAGTGACATTAGATTTAATGAAATAAATTAATTTAGATTAAATAAATTACTAGATTCAATGCATCCTATAAACATTTAGGAAATTTGCTTCTAGCATATTTATATTAAATTTAATGCATTTTTTTACAGTGTAGTTTTATCCTGTCTAAGAGATGAATCTAACAACTCTTTATGTCTCTAGTATTTTTTTGGTATTCTACGTGATCTAATCTTTAAAATGAGAAAAGATAAACTTACTTATCTTCTTTCATTGTCGAGATATTAGATTCTTAATGTCAAAACTTTTATTCAATTGAAACACTCAATGCAACTCAATTTTGTCAACTTTAATAATTAATTTTTCTAAATTGAAACAGACGCTCATCTTAAAACTTTTCTTAGAACATTATCTTATCATAAACTGTCAAGTGGGACACGTTTTGGTTTCAAATAAGAGGTCCCAGAAATAGGATAATTGTACGAACACTAGTTCTTTCTTCGAAAATACGAACATTCTAGGTAATACAAGATCTTTGTAAAAAACGAAAGTCGTTTATTTGACTAAAATTTCTGATATTCGAAAATATTTGCTATATACATGTATTTAGCAAATATATGTAAACATTTTATTTATATGTTTATTGTTATTAATAAAGCTAAAAATAACTCTGCGCTTTTCTTTCCCTAAATATAAATGGAAAATAAATTTTTATTTGACTAAAGGTATGTTTTATTTTTAATATAATACAAGATAAATTCAAATATTGAATTTATAAATACCAGTGGCTATTATTTTTAGATATACCATTAATAGTGTTTACCGATAAAGACACATTCACACATGACAACACTTTCAGTTCCCATATATGGTCATATGACATTCCCCAAGCATCAGTCTAAATACATTTTCTAAACAACCTTTCAGTGAAGGTGCAATGTGGTATGGTTGACAGTTACTTAATTGAAAAATCGCCTTACAAGAGATCTCTAGTTTATTTAGTTACAAAACAAATTACATGGATTACTAAAGAATAGTTCTCTAAACTATAAACTTATTTAGGTTATCGGCAAGATGGAGCTCATGCACATTGTACTTGCTAGATCAGGTAACATTTATATTAAAGATTTCCTGGGTGTTAGATTGGTCGTGGTTGTCCTGTTGGTCTCTAAGGTCTCCTAACCACATACCATTAAATTATATTTATTAAGCTAATTTAAAGAAGAGGTATACTAAGCAGCCGTTATTAATAAAAAGCGTGACTCAATTAGAGCAGCAATGGGCACCCTTCATTGACAATGCAGAAGATTGAAATGTGGTTGTCGGACTTGCATTGTCTTTATTTTTATTTATTTTTACGACGTTTCGATTAGGTTGTATCTCTAATCGTTATCAAGTATAAACAGAATGTTTTGTCTTAACACTACGAGCTTATATAGGGACTGTGTCCACTGAAGCGCGAAGTTTCGCTTCTCTGTACACACTTCAATGATTTGATGTTACAAAATAGTGGTTGCCAAAGATTAGGTATCTCAACACTCCGTTTACTGAAGATTCCATTATTGTTTTTAATGTAAACTGCTTCTATGAATTTTCTTTTTTTCATGTTGGGTTCCATATATATTGCCGCAGCCTCCGACCATTTTATATGATGTTGTTTATACCAGGCGTGTTATGCAATACCTGATCTCGACGTTTCCCCTTTTTGTGTATGAGTTTTATGTTCCTTTGTTCTAACTTCTAGTAGTCGTTTGATTTCTCCAATATACATTTCACCACCCTCACATGGAACTTAGTAAACACATTCTTTCTTATCGGTGTTTTTTGGTTTTGCTTTTGTTAAGTGTATTTGCTGATTTAAAGGCTGTTTTTATAACTACTGGTAATTCATCTTATTTTCTTCGAAGTTCCTTTAATGTACGAAATTGTGAAGAAGGAATGTGTTTCTTGCTGCCCAGTATTCGTTATTCTAAAGTTATTTATAACATCGTCAATTAGTTTAAAAGGATAACCATTCTGTAGTAAATCGGATTTAATATTTGCTACCTCTTTTTCTCCAATGAATCAGCATTATTGCATATAGATATAGCGCGATTATAGAGGTTGCGTATAATTCTTCGTTTTGTTACAACGGAATGATTGGAACTATGATTAGGATAGTATCCAGTATGTGTTGGCTTTCTGTATACTGAAGTTTTAATAGTTTCGTTTGAGCGATTCACCATGACATCTAGGAAAGGCAATTGATCATTTCCTTTTTTTCCATGATAAACTTAATTGTAGGTCGAATGTTATTTAGATGTTTCAAGAAATCATTAAGTTCTTGATCATTGTCGTTCCATACGATGAAGGTATCATCGATATATCTCAACCAGACTTTCGGTTATACTGTTGCCGTTTCTATGGCATGAGTTTCGAACCATTCCATATATGTTTTGGCGACCACTGGAAAAAGTGAAGAACCTATAGGAAGCCCGTCGTCCTGAGCGTAGAACCTGTCCTTTACTTGAAAATAAGCACTACACAGGCAACACTCCAAAAGATACATCACCCCGTCCAGTAGTAACGTGGTTCGATCTGATAAAGTAGTATCATTTGAAAGTCTGGTTTTGATTATGTCTAGTGATTCCCCCAATGGTACATTAGTATAAATACTTTCCACATTAAAGCTTATTAGTGTGTCATATGGCTCTAGATTGATGCTACTAATAACGTTCACGAAATGTGTGGAATTTTTAACGCATGTGTTCGTCTTATCTTCTAAAGGTTGTATGATTTTAAAAAAAAACTTCGCCAGTGCATTTTTTGGGGATCCTCTGGAGCTGGTTATTGGCCTCAATGGTATGTTTGTTTTATGAATTTTTGGTAGTCCGTAAAGATGTGGTGACTTATTGTAGTGTGGTGTGAGTGCCGGTCCTAAGTTGTCAGGTATATTGTTTTGGTATTTCCTTAGTATTCTGTAGTTTTTTGACTCTATAGATTTAGTGGGATCATGAGGTAATTGTCTATATTTTCCTTTTTCCAGGATATCTCCGATTTTTTGGTCGTACGTTACGGTGTCCATTATCACCGTTGCATTTCCCTTGTCCGCTGGTAAAATCTTTATGGATTCATCCTTATGACGTTCTTTTAAGGCTGATGCTTCTAGCTTGGAGAGCTTGTGAACTGGATTTTTCTTGTCTTTCAAAGTTGATTTTATTTTCCACCCAAACTCGTCGGAAACTTACTATCGCCGCTCACACTACTTGATACTACTTTATCAGATCGAACCCCATTACCACTGGACGGGGTGATAGATCTTTTGAAGTGTTGTCTTGGTAGTGCTTACTTTCAAGTAAAGGACAGGTTCTACGCTCAGGACGACGGGCTTCCGAAGGGTCCTTCACTCTCTCCAGTCGTCGCCAATATATATATATATATATATATATATATATATATATATATATATATATATATATATGGAATGGTTCGAAACTTATGCCATAGAAACGTAAACAGTAAAACCGAAAGTCTGGTTGAGATATGTCGATGATATCGTATGGAACGACAATGATTAAAAACTTAAAGATTTCTTAAAACATATAAATAGCATTCGACCTACAATTAAGTTTATCATGGAAAAAGAGGTAAATGATCAATTGCCTTTCCTAGATGTCATGGTGAATCGCTCAAACGAAGCTATTAGAACGTCAGTATACAGAAAGCCAACACATACTGAACAATTTCTTAAACATAGTTCCAATCATTCTGTTGTAACAAAACGAAGAATTATACGCAACCTCTATAATCGCGCTATATCTGTATGCAATAATGCCGATTCATTGGCGGAAAAGAGGTAGCAAATATTAAATCCGATTTACAACAGAATGGTTATCCTTTGAAACTAACTGACGATGTTATAAATGACTTTAGAACAACGAACACTGGACAGCAAGAAACACATTCCTTCTTCACAATTCCGTACATTAAAGGAACTTCGAAGAAAATAAAATGAATTACCAGTAGTTCTAATATAAAAACAGCCTTTAAATCAGCAAATACATTTAGAGCTCACTTAACAAAAGCAAAACCAAAAAGCACCGATAAGAAAGCATGTGTTTACTAAGTTCCATGTGAGGGTGGTGAAATGTATATTGGAGAAACCAAACGACCACTAGAAGTTAGAATAAAGGAACATAAAACTCATACACAAAAAGGGGAAACGTCGAGATCAGGCATTGCAGAGCACGTCTGAGATAAACAACACCATATAATATGGTCTGAGGCTGCGGCAATTTATATGGAACCCGACATGAAAAAAAGGAAAATTTATAGAGGCAGCTTACATTAAAAACAATAATGGAATCTTCAGTAAACCGAGTGTTGATATACCTAATCTTTGGCAACCACTACTTTGTAACATCAAATCACTGAAGGGTGTACAGTGAAGTGAAACTTTGCGCTTCAGTGGACACAGTCCCTATAAGCTCATAGTCTTAAGACAAAACATTCAATTTATACTTGATAACGATTAGAGATACAATCTAATCGAAACGTCGAAAAAATAAATAAAAATAAAGACAATGCAAGTCCGACAACCACATTTTAGTCAATCTTCAACATTGTCTACAACCTTCAAACAAATGCAGAATATGTTAGAATATCAATAGCAGTATTATGGAACTGAACATTTATAAAAAAAAACTCAATGATTTACATAACGTACGTCATAACTTTTGTTATAACGCTACATGAAAACAAATAAAAATCGGATAACAACGTTTGGGATATCCATAGTAGAATTTTCAAAAAATTCATTTTTTTTTGGCTTAAACGATTTTTTAACATCATAAAAATAAGCCACTATTCAATTTACAGCGAAAAAAGATTCACCTATAAACATGAGATCGCATGAGGAACGCTCGTAGAGTAGTACATCGCGCCGCGCCGCGTATTCTGATTTTCGGAGCTATACCATTGGGCATGACTAACTATCAATAGATAAATTTAGAAAGACATAACGGGCTTTTATTTTGCATAGACACTATTTCTATCTAACCTTACATTTTCTAAATTTAGATTGAAACTCCTCTAAGATTTACTATCAAAAATTTGAAGGGAACGCAAATTTACAAGTAATGTCCTTCATACGATTCTAAACTTTATTGTGTAGTGTTGTGAATATTTTTTATGACATAATATTTAATTTTCGGCTCCTACCAAACTCCTTAAATAAATAAAATAATCTATATAATTCGGCATTCAGTGCTAAAACTACAATTCTTCAATTGCCGAAATGGGGAAACCTAGACGTTAACCGGCGATGTGGCGGCACTTTGAACCGGTGCTTCCCGGAATTCAGAACGCGACGTCACCACTGCTATAAAAGCGAAAAGGCACGGGCGTAATTAAGGACATTAAGAGTTGCTCTTTTGAAGACAACTCGTCCTTTTGTCCATTGAGCTTAGCTTTCGGGGGCCACGTTGACTGTTGTATTTTTAGGCAGCCCTTGATTCTTAAAGAAAGTTGTCTTTGACAACATAACATTTTACAGACAATAAAGATCGTGTACGTATCTTAATTGTTGAATTTGATACGAGGTTAGCGGCGCGTATGAGTTACTTAACTGACCCGCCCGGACTTAAAAATAATTACCAGAACATGACAAAGTAGAGATAACCTGCAGAAGATATTGACATTGCAACCAAGTTTCGTGTTGGCTATAAGGTTATGAAAATACCGATCTTGACAAATAAATCCCAAACGTGACAGTGAAGTATAAAATAATCCCGAACTTGACTTGCGGAAAATAGTATTGAATTAAAAAAAAGTGGATAAAACGTTAACTAAGAGTGAAGAATGAGTGTTACTTGATAACTTTTTACTAAATATCTCATTCCCTAGATGGATACAATTAATCCATTAAACCCGGTAAATGCGTAAATGGGTCCATGTTGTCGGAGAAGAGTACAAAAATACCGAATAATGGCGAGGTGTGTTGACGTCTCGGTGAAATCGAATAATAGTTAAAATTGTGAAAGATAGTTGAAAGAGACCCTTGGAAAAAATTAACTAAAATTCGATAATTAAAAAAAAAGCTACTTACACTCCGTTAATACGACAGTAGTAATGTTAGAATTAATAATCACAAACTCATCACTGTAATTATCTAAATTGTTAAGTAAAAAAGTGGAACACTCCATCAAATCAAAAACTCTGTGTCCATAAATAAGCCGATAATGATTTGGTAGTGATATAAATAATATTTTATTTAACATTCTTAAATCGATGGAAAAATCCCTTTCAGTGAATATGATCCATTTTAGGACGAAAAATAAAGAGAACTTACGTCTATTTCCTTGTTATATTTGGTCTAATGGGTTCAATTCAAAGAATTTTTTAAAGCAGTCTCCACATTAATATGACAGGATGAACCCGTAACCGTAGCCGTAGCGAGAAAGAACATAATAATATTACCTTATAATAGGTTCCCTGAAATTTAAAATCAAAATATATTTTTATCCTAGTTTGTTTTCGAACTGGTAATGCGGTGTATCTCATATATGCATCAACTTCTTTGTAAAAAGAATCTTGTCTTAAAAAAGCACTGCTAAATTTTGTCCAAATATGGGATATCCAGACATATAACATCAACTGGAACACGAACCCTGAAAAGGAATAATTATGAAAAAGAATTATTTTCAGGCTATGAAGTATATTGCTAAGAGCACTTAAATTGGTATAACCATGAAATGAATAGATGATCACCGACGTGTGACATAGTACAGATCACCCGAAGATAAAGAAGGATCATTGACAACTTTTGCAATGGATGGAAATGAATAATGTGATCTACTAAACGTTACTTTCTATAATAATTATTAGTTTTTATTTAAAATAAGATCCGTATAGCTCACACTTCGATATTGAAGCCTCCAAAAAATACTCTTAGAAGATATGGATCATTCTAAAAATCGTTTTATTCGTCTTCCTCCAAAACCCTTTTGCCCTTTCGACAAACAAAAATGCGATTAATCTGTGAATACAACACACATTACCACTTCTCCTCAATTCAGTGAATATCTAAAGTGAGCGCGAATAAGTTGTATCTAGCTATACTAGAGAGAGCGACGAGGAACAAATCTATTGTGGGTATTGCGCAGCACACAAACACCAATTCAAGTTATAGGAAAATCCTGAGATCAAGATGAGTGACCCGGTAAAAATAAAAACATTGGAAAAGGATAATTCGCTGGTATAAATTTATATCCTCTGATTTGCTAATATAGTCTAACTTTAAAACCTGTCTTAGCTCTCGGTAGAGGGTTTAAATTGCCAAGGTCAACAATAAGTTTTCAATCCTAAAAATACCAGAATAAAAAATCGTTTGTATACAGGGTGATTCAAAAATCGATCACGAAACTTAAGGGGGTGATTCTACTTGACAAAATAAGGGTAGAGCTTCATATAATTTTTTTTTTAAATGTCATTCGTTTTCGAGTTCAAGTTTTTATTTTTTGTTTTTTGAATTACTCGCTTACAGGAAAACCGATTTGACTAATATTTGAAAGATAGGCTAAGTCTTCTGCGCTTCATCATTTTAGTGACAATTCACATTGATTGTTTGCCGCTAGAGGGCACTTTACTTACATTGAAAATTGTTTTTTTGTCATAATTTTTAGTGTTGACAGCTACAGTAGTTTTTGGCATAATTTCTGAAAGACTGATGCCAGGCCTTTAAAAAAGATGCTCTTTATTTACATCGCTAAACCCAACGGTTTAGACGTAAATCACCCTTAAAAATTAAGTGGTAAATTTACTTTTCTCATTTCATTACCACCAGCTACCAGGTAAATAGCTATCAAAGTATACTAGAGCTGTCAGTTTAACATCAAATAAATTCGCTTTTTAAACTATTTAATTTATAATCTTAAAATAACTAATAATGGCTAATCAGTAAATATTCATATTATGGATTATTGCGATATACATTTAATTGATAAAAATTAATGAAACAGTACTAAACAAAATAAAACAGATTCTCAAAATGTCCCCCATTTTCTTCCATACATTTCCTAACAATCTTCAAAAAATGTCGCCTAACTCGATGAAAAATTTCTGGTGTTTCTTTAATAATTTGGCACTTTTCGATTATCCTGAAGCGAAGATCCTCGACGTTGATTACTGGAATATCGTACACCAATTGTTTCAAATGACCCCAAAAGAAAAAATCCATAGGATTAAGGTCTGGTGACCTCGCTGCCCATGCCAATGGTCCACTTCGTCCTATCCATCGCTCAGGATAGGTTGCATTCAAATACTGTCGGACACGTATACTAAAGTGGGGCGGAGCTCCGTCTTGGAGGATCCACATGTTGGCCCTTACTTCCAATGGCACATCTTCCAGATATAATGGGAGACGATTTTGGATAAAATCTAAGTATACGTCACCAGTTAATGGGCCATCAAAGAAATGAGGACCAATAAGGTAATCTCCTATTATCCCTGCCCACACATTTAGTGAAAATCTACGCTGATGTTTCGTTTCTACCACATTGTTTGGGTTCTCGTAAGCATATGTGTGGATGTTGTGTAGATTTGTTATGCCATCACGAGTGAAACCAGCTTCGTCAGTGAATAATATGACGCCAATTAATCGATTATCGTGTTCATACTTAGCTAGGATCTGATTGCACATTTCCAACCGTCTCGGCCGATCATCGTCATAAAGAGTCTGCACCTTTTTTGAATGAAACGGGTAGAGTTGTTCTTCTCTTAGTATCCTCCATGAACTAGCCTGACAGAGCCGCACTTCATTCCCAATTTTTCTAGTACTAATACCTGGATTATCTTCAATAATTTCAAGCACTCTTTCTTCTTGTTGCACGTTTCTAGCAGTTCTAGGTCTTCCCCTATTTCCATTATAACTTTTAAAGGAACCACATTCCGCAAGCCTCCTGTGCACACTGGAAAATGTTTGAGCATGAGGGATATTTCTTTCCGGATAACTCTCCATATAATATCTTCTTGCCAACTCTGCATTACCATTTGCTTTTCCATAACAAAAGTGGATATCACAATATTCGATATTTGAATATTGGTGATTAGCCATTATTAGTTATTTTAAGATTATAAATTAAATAGTTTAAAAAGCGAATTTATTTGATGTTAAACTGACAGCTCTAGTATACTTTGATAGCTATTTATGTGGTAGCTGGTGGTAATGAAATGAGAAAAGTAAATTTACCACTTAATTTTTAAGGGTGATTTACGTCTAAACCGTTGGGTTTAGCGATGTAAATAAAGAGCACCTTTTTTAAAGACCTGGCATCAGTCTTTCAGAAATTATGCCAAAAACTACTATAGCTGTCAACACTAAAAAATTATGACAAAAAAACAATTTTCAATGTAGGTAAAGTGCCCTCTAGCGGCAAACAATCAATGTGAATTGTTACTAAAATGATGAAGCGCAGAAGACTTAGCCTATCTTTCAAATATTAGTCAAATCGGTTTTCCTGTAAGCGAGTAATTCAGAAAACAAAAAATAAAAACTTGAACTTGGACGGCTTGTAACTCGAAAACGAATGACATTTTGAAAAAAAATTATATGAAGCTTTACCCTTATTTTGTCAAGTAGAATCACCCCCTTAAGTTTCGTGATCGATTTTTGAATCACCGTGTATATTCCCGAATCGTCAAAAATTGAAACTTTTGTTTATTTTCAGGTGACAACTCTTTCCCTTATCGATTCTTTAATTTATCTTTAGCTTTTACCCTTAATTTCCTTACATGAGAGTTTATGCCTTCATATGTTTGATACAAATCATAACAATATCTTACTGACAGGATATCTTCTTGCTTCCTATTCCTCTTTTGCCCTCAATCTTGCCTTCAATCATCAACTGTAGGAATTGGCATCTCTCATTTCGCATGATGTGCTCTAGATACGCCGTCTTTCTTTCTTGATTATGCTGAATAGTTCACGTTTTTTCCCAATACGTGAGAGAACTTCTTCATTGGCCATTCTCGCTGTCCATGATATCTTAAGGATTCTTCTGTATATCCACATCTCGAAAGCCTCTAATTTATTGATAGCGCTTGTCTTTAATGTCCAACCCTCCAAACTATAAAGAAGTATTGACCATACGTAACCTTTTATGAACCTCAGTGTTAATTTCAAGTCAAAATTCGAACACGTAAGCACACGCCTGAGTTTTACAAAAGCCTGTCTCGCCTGTTCAATGCGACATCTTACTTCGTTGTCAGAAGTTCATTCTTCGAATATCCATGTGCTCAGATATTTAAATTTGTTGACTCTTTCTATGGGTACTGCCTTGAATCTTCCGTTGGCGTTTTGGAATAAATTGAGATTTCTTCAGATAATCATGAATTTTGTTTTCTTTGTATTGATGTTCAAGCCTATTGATTTGCTGCGGTCTTCTATTATGTTGATGAGCTCTTAGAAGTCGTTTATATTGTCGGCGATCAGGACTGCGACATGCGCATATTGGATGTTATTAATCCATATTCCGTTAACTTTAATTCCCATTTAAATATCTTCCAAAGCCTCCTCGAAAATTGTTTCCAAATAAAGGTTAAACCGGAGAGGGGACAGCACACACCCTTGTTGCACTCCTCTTTGGATTTTTATCGGGTCGAATACGTTATTATCTGATTTTATCTACGCGATTTGACCCCTGTATAGGCTTTCAATGCATCGGATGTCTTTCGAATCTATATCGAGTTTTCTAAGAAGTAGCTTTAGTTTATGATGTTGTACACGATCGAATGCTTTTTCGTAATCTATGAAGCATAGGCACACATCTTTTCTCTGATCGTAACAGTTCTGAACAAACACCTGTGTAGCGATTATCGCTTCTCTCGTACCTAGACCCTGCCTAAACCCAAACTGTGAGTCGCTTATTTCTCTTTTGCATTTATTATATATTCCTTGATGTATTATTTTTAGAAATATTTTTAGTGTATGACTCATTAAACTAATGAGTCTATGATCTTCACATTTCCTTGCGTTGGTCTTTTTAGACAAGGTAATGAAGGTAGAACATAGCCATTGTTTCGGGTAGCAACCCGTTTCGTAAATGATGTTAAATATTTTATGAAGTGTCGCGATGCATCTTTCATCTAGAAGTTTCAATATCTCAGACGGTATCTCGTCTGGGTCAGTCGTCTTGTTGAATGAATATCAACCATGATAAATTGATGACGTGCACGTAAAGAACCCTTGATCCAAGTATACTTATATATTTTAATAATATCTAAATGAAGGTAACCAGAACCACTGATAAATTGTTATACTCGTATCACTTTATTAATTCAACTTTAAAATAGTCGAAAAAAAATGTTATATCCAGTTTTGTACAAAGTTAGTATTTTAAGTTAGTAAAAGTATTTAATTAGGGTTATTGTTAGGATGTTTCTTTAAAATTTTGGGCCTATTGCAACTATCGGCTCCTACATCCACAAATGTTGATATAAAATATATGATCGAAATAGACAAAAACTATTAACTTACCTAAACAAATGCCAGCAATTGATATTAATCTGGAATCAATGCGTCGTATATCAACCAGTAGGATAAGCTCTATCATTTTTTCTAAATCCATGAAAAATATATCATAACTTTCTGCTCTTGAACCAAACGTGTACTGCCACAGAAAAGTTTGTACCCATAATATGACACAAACAAATAACATTATCACTTTAAATGTTGTCAAAGCGTAACTAAAATAAGTAAGATATTGTTAAAAATATCTTATCGGTATATTAACGTTTAGTACATTATTTATCATAACTGGTAAATATCTAGGATCAGGAAGTAGTTGAAGAGCTAATCGAGAAAAAGATTAAAATTTGTGGTCTCCAAGAAACAAAAAGGAAAGGCAAAGGTCAAAAAGAATACGGAAACTATATACTAATATATAGTGGAGTAAATAAAGAACAACGAGCCAAGGCGGGAGTAGGCATACTAATCCACAAGAAATATAAAAATAACATAGAAAGTTGCCAATATATATCAGAAAGGATAGTCTGTATAAAACTACTAATGGAACATAAAAAACTAAACATCTTGTCCGTTTACAGCCCAGAAGACGGAAAACCAAAACACGAGGTAGAAGAATTCTACGAGAACTTGCAAACCACCTTAGACTCAATACCTGGTGAGGAAGCTATTATTTTACTGGGAGACTTTAATGCCCATATAGGAAACCAAATAATCCCCGGAATTAAACAACGCTTCAACGAACAGTATCACAACACCAACGGAGAACTAATGGTAAATTTCTATGCCTACAACGAATTAAGGATAAACAATACTTTCTTTCAACACAAAGATAAATATAAATACACTTTTGAAAATACAAGAGGACGCAAATCTATGATTGACTTTATAGTTAGTAACCGAGTTATACATCCCACCCAGATATTGGATATTAGAACATTGAACTCTGTTAATGCAGGAAACGATCATAAATTAGTTCTATCAAAAATTCGAATAAAGATTACACAAAAGAAAATGCAGCTGGAAAGATTAGGATACAAAAAAAGAACATAGACTCTCTGTGGCATACGTCAACGAAAAAATTATATCAAAAAAGATCGATGGAAAAAATTGAAAGAAAACCAATAAATGAAGAGGAAGATATAAATCATAGCTGGGAAAAAATTAAGGGAAACATGCTTCAAATGAGTCATTGGGCACACATACAATCACAATCAACAACAAAAATTCTAATAAAACTCCATGGTTCCGTAAAGAAGTTAAAGATAAGTGTAACGAAAAAAGAAAAGCATATTTAGCATATAGAACGTCAAAAACGCCGGAAGCATACAATAGGTACAAACTAATTCGTAACGAAACTAGTCTACTAGTCAGGCAACTAAAAAGTGAACATTGGAAGCAGTTCTCTAAAAGAATTGAAGGAGACTTCTATAGTGTACAAAAACAAATGTGGCGACTGTTAAGGCAATAGCGCAAAGAAATATCTGAACTCTCCGAAACAAACAAAATATCAGAGGAGAAATGGATAGACTACCTAACAAAATTATTTGAGAGAGATGCTAACATTGGAAAAAACAACATACTAGCAATAAGGAATAATGTGGAAGTCACCATTCAAGAAGTAGAGAAAGCTATAAAATCCTTAAAAAATAGAAAGTCTCCCGGACATAACGAATTGTTGAAATACGGAGGACAGCGACTAACACAGGAACTCACAAGCTTCATTCGAAAAATCCTGGCACAATGCAAAATACCAGATAGGTGGAGAACCAGCAAAATAATGCTTATGTTTAAGAAAGGTGACAAATAAGAACCAAGGAACTACAGGGGTATTAATCTACTAGACACAACTCTGAAACTCGTTACGAAAGTAATCAAAAATAAAATTAATTCGGTTACAACACTGAAAGACGAACAGCAGGGATTTAGATCAGGAAGATCTTGCGTGGATACAGTATTTATTCTACGACAGATAGTCGAAAAATCTCTAGAATACAATAAACCAACATTTTTATGCTTTATAGATCTAACAAAAGCATTCGATCGCATAAAGCTAGATGACGTAATCCACCGGTTATATAAGAGAAATATTCCTATCAATATAATTCAGACCATCGAAAGCATATACGCAAACAATAAAGTTCAGATTCGCACTAACGGTAAATTATCAACACCCACACCAGTCAACAGCGGTATTAGACAGGGAGACTCGCTTAGTCCTTTGTTGTTTAACATGATAATGGACGAAATAATAAAGGAGGTGCGACTTGGTAGAGGATATAAAATGGGTGATACAGAAATAAAAATTCTCTGTTACGCTGATGACGCTGTGATATGTGCCGAAAATGAAGACGACCTCCAGAGATTGTTAAATACCTTTAATCTTACGGGAAGAAAATATAATATGATTATCTCAGCCGAAAAAAACTAAATGTATGACAACCTCAAAAGAACCCCTCCGATGCAAACTAGAACTAGACGGTCGAATAATACAACAAGAAATGAATTTCAAATATCTAGGAATCGACATAATTAGTTATGGTAACATCGAAGATGAAGTAAGAGGGCAGGTGGCCAAAGCAAACAAAGTGGCGGGTTGCCTCAACGACGTGATCAGGCGAAATAAACACTTACAACAAGAAACAAAGGTTCGGATCTACAAAACCACAATTAGACCTATTATGACATACACCTCAGAAACACGGCCAGAGACGACAAAAACGAAACAACTATTGGAGACTACAGAAATGAGAATACTTCGACGAATAACAGGAAAAACGCTACTAGACAGAGAAAGAAGCGATAATATGAGGCAATCATGCAACACAGACTGCATTAATGAGTGGGTCCTACAACGTCAGACACAATGGAACAAACACATAAGCCGAATGACAGAAGATAGACTGGTAAGGATCGCATGAGATAAATCGCTAAGTGGTACACGCCGTAGAGGTCGATCACGGAAAAGGTGGAGCGATAATTTAAGTCCAGAATGAGGAAAATCGAAGAAGGAACAGGTCAGGGACCTATTGTAGAAGGTAGAAGAAGAAGAAGAAGAAGGTAAATATCTAGAAGATTCAGATCAACTATGTTGCTAATCCAATGAGAGAATACCCATGCGTCATCAATCTATGAACATACCAAAGACACTTTTGAGACATGTTCATCTTAATTGGAATAGAATAGTAAAAGGACGGGAAACAAAATATTATTATGGTAAGAATGTCTTATTTTTATTAAAAAACTAAACCTAGATGTATAAACATTTCCTATCTTCAAAACTGTCATCGGTGTCTAAATGTCCGATAGGTTTATATAATTTTAAAATGTTTTCGCACTTCTTTAATCAGTTGTAAAATCAGGCATAAAAAATTAGAACAAAGTAATGAGATTCGATTTTTCCTATTAGATAATGCATGGTAAAACTGTTCACACGCAAGCACAACAGCTTGTGTCTAATTTGTAAGTATTTCGAGTTGGAGGTCTATGAAAAAAACTAAATGAAGTTGTACATGAATTAACAGATCTCGCAATAGACATAGCAGTGATTACTGAAACAAAAAAGAAGGAAAAGAGCTCAGAAAACTTGGGTACATTCGATTACTTTTTCAGTGAGGTACCAAAAGAATGCACAGTTCAACAGGAAGGTTCATTGATAGTACATAGAAGACTGAGGAAATATATATCTTCATGAGGAGAGAGAGAGAGAGAGAGGGAGAGAGAGAGATAGGTATAAATATTTGTGGTTTAAGTTCAAAAAGGAGAACCAGAGAGCTCTTATTGAGATATTATTATAAATGTTGTAGAAACATAAATATTATGTTAATAAATACTAACCTAGGAACATTAAAAGTTGTTTTTATTAGATCCAAGTATTCTAACCATGTTCTAATTCGCAATACCTTTAGGTAGAGAAGCATTCTAACAATTTTAAGATATATGCTCAAGTTATCCCAGTCCACATTAATCAAGGTTATTGGCAAAACGGAGAGAAAATCGACAAGGAAGTATGTGAATAAATATCTCTTAACAATCTTTTCCTGACACATCACTACTGCATTACTTTTGAAGTCATAATAACCAGTGCAGAAACATAAAAATATATGGATTATGTGGAAACCTAAAAAATATTACTAGGTATACATACTAAAAAGTAATTATACATATATAGTCCAGTCGAGAACCATAAAAATAGATTATTACCTCCGAATTTTGAAGAAATTTTCTAATTCAGCTCATTTTACACCTTCTTCAAAAGTTATATGCTCCTGGTGTGTAATTTTAATTTTAGTGGGTGAAAACTATCCCTTATGAAAAAAAGTTATAAAAATATTAAATATAGCGATACTTCGATTGAATTTATCTTTAAATATTTAAAATAAATATTCTTTCATGTTCTGAGTGATAAGATGTGATTTATTACAATGTTAAGTTCCTTTAAAACCATCCTTTTTAACAAAATTTACAAAAGAAATAGTTTTCAAGATTGAGATTACTTTAGAAAACACCGATTTTAATGAAACTTCGTAATTAGGCTTATCTTACCCTTCTCTTCAAAAATTATATGATCCTGATGTGTACTCTTTGTTTGAAAGGCTTGACAACTACCTGTTATGAAAAGAGTTATAAAAACATAAATTATAGCGATACTTAGATTGAATTCATATTTTGATATTTATATATGTAAAATATATATTCTTTCACATTCTGGCTATAAGTTATGATTTATTACAACTTTACATCCCTTAAAAATCAATCCTTATAATGAAATTCACAATAACATAGCGTTTTGAAATTGTTTTATGGTGTATTTATAATAAATTCAAATTTCGTCACTTTTAGTAATATCATTTTGGATTTATTGAATATTTAGAACCTTCAAAAAACATCCCTTCTTAGGAAATTTACAAAAAAATTACTTTGTAAAACCTTATAACTTTTTAATGGTGTGTTCATAATAAATTTGAATTATTTCACTGTGAATAATATTTTTTTGGATTAGTGTCAATTACTACCTACAGGCTTCTAAAATTTCATTCAACTCAGAAGTACTACTATAACATATCTCTAATTTACTTCTTACATCTGGTGGTTTTTTGGCTTAAATAACCAAGCAAAAACACACTCATTAATGTTACTAAGTTTTTTAACACAGCTTGGGCATACTATGCGTGTTAACTATAAAAAGGAGATAGGGATATTATCATCAAGTATCTCTAGTACAACTTTGTTTTGCACAATTTTATGTTAAATTTTCTATTAATACTAGGACACTTCAATGTATTTTATTGTTTATATTTAGATATTATTGTGACTAATACTTTGATTATGTTTAAATTCGAAACAATAACATAGTATTTGCAAAGTACAGTGATGCCCGAAAAAAAAATCTATTTCGGGAAGGTCAAAATATAAAAAAAATGTAATAGGAATGGCTACTTCCTGTCACAGGTTTCTTATTTCTTTCCTTAGTCCTGATATCCTGTATTAGTTTCTCCTGTATAAAAAAAAATGGACTGGTTACGTTGTGTGTGACTTTCAGAATGCCTTGCTTTGATTTCTGTACTATGAAGATTAAATTATGGAATGTTTAATTTTCCATGTAATAAAATTGCAATTAGTAGAAATCTATATAAAAAAAGAAGAAAAAGAATTATTCACTTTAATTTCAATTTATAAAAATGCTTCGTGGTTTTTCTAAGCAGCTCATAATTAATAATATTTTATACCGTGATTTTTTTATGCAGTCTTCCAACTTATGAAACTTATGTTTATATTTTTCTATTAGGTATTATTATAAACCGAATAAATGTGATGATATGTGAAATTTTATACTACAAGTGATATGTATAAATATATGTATATACACATTTGTTTTATTTTTCAATATTTAAATTCCTAAATATGAAGTAATAGGACCTTATTAAATTTAAAAAGTAATTTTTAATTTTTCAAATTTTTCACTTTTTTTTATGAACAATATCAGCAAGAGAATTAGGCATTGCTTGTATTTCTCTTTGCTTGTGTAGCAATAAGTCACCGTACATGACTAATAACATTAGTGACATAATCTGATAGAAGTGATTATCAATATACAAGTAAAGATTGTAGGAAATAGGTGATTGTGCCATCAGTGAGGATATAGCGTGGAATTAGCCTAACAGTTTAAGGCGCTAGGACTGATAGCGCGGATTCAAGCCTCGTACGCGACAACTTATTTAAAAAGTTGTCAGACCATTAAGGCGGATTTTCGTAGCAACGCACATTTTGCGTGGCGTAGAAAGTAATTCGGCCAACGCAACGCAACAACCAATGCGCTGCCTAAAAGTGTTTTCCTAGGATTGTCAGTTGTGAGACGACTGTCGTGATGAATTTATTTAAAAGTAAAAGAAAAGCTTTGGCTTTATTAATATTGCAAGACGAAATTTTGAAAGAAGAAGAAATTCTGCTAGTCAATTATTACAAAATAGAAGCAGCGAAGGGGCATTTAAATTACTTATCCAGAGACATCTGCTTGACGACGAAGTAAAATTTAAAGCGTATTTTACATTTTGTTCATTTCATTCCAGATTGTGTACTTTGTGACAACATTTTTAAACTCTTGAAGCTTCATGTCCCAAAGAATAGGGTAACCACTCACTATTTCTACCAATTGTTCATCCTCGGTAGCACTAAAACGGATCTGTTGTTTTTGTGAATTCATTTTCAACAAAATATCGGAAAACTTCTTTCATTACACGCAGCCTACAACTGAATAGACTGCTTTCGGAGCAGTCGTCCTGTTGCGTCGACCGTATTAAGATGGCGCAAGTCGTTTTTACGCAGTGTAGGAAAACGTCTGCATTTGATTTTCATTAGAGAAATTCTCAGCGTTTTACGCCGACCGTATTAAGTTCTACGCCGTATAAAATATGCGCTGCTAGGAAAACCCGCCTTAAGGCGGGTTTTCCTAGCAACTCACATTTTGCGTGGCATAGAACGTAATTCGGTAGACGCAACGCAACAACCAATGCGCTGCCTAAAAGTGTTTTCCTAGGATTGTCAGTTGTGTGACGACCGTCGCGATGAATTTATCTAAAACTAAAAGAAAAGCTTTGGCTTTATTAATATTACAAGACGAAATTTTGAAAAAAGAGATTGACTTATTAACCACGATTCATAGTGGCACCATAGATTCTGCTAGTTAATTATTACAAAATAGAAGCAGCGAAGGGACATTTAAATTACTTATCCATAGACATCTGCTTGACGACGAAGTAAAATTTAAAGCGTATTTTACATTTTGTTCATTTCATTCCAGATTGTATCCTTTTTGACAACATTTCTAAACTCTTGAAACCTCATGTTCCAAAGAATAGGGTAACCACTCACTATTTCTACCAATTGTTCATCCTCGGTAGACCTAAAACGGATCTGTTGTTTTTGTGAACTCATTTTCAGTAAAATATCGGAGCACTTCTTTCACTACACGCAGCGTACAACTGAATAGACTGCTCTCGGAGCAGTCGTCCTGTTGCGTCGACCGTATTAAGATGGCGCAAGACGTTTTTACGCAGTGTAGGAAAACGTCAGCATTTGATTTTCATTAGAGAAATTCTCAGCGTTTTACGCCGACCGTATTAAGTTCTACGCCGCATAAAATATGCGCTGCTAGGAAAACCCGCCTTAAGGCGAATTTTCCTAGCAACTCACATTTTGCGTGGCATAGAACGTAATTCGGTAGACGCAACGCAACAACCAATGCGCTGCCTAAAAGTGTTTTCCTAGGATTGTCAGTTGTGTGACGACCGTCGCGATGAATTTATCTAAAACTAAAAGAAAAGCTTTGGCTTTATTAATATTACAAGACGAAATTTTGAAAAAAGAGATTGACTTATTAACCACGATTCATAGTGGCACCAGAGATTCTGCTAGTTAATTATTACAAAATAGAAGCAGCGAAGGGACATTTAAATTACTTATCCATAGACATCTGCTTGACGACGAAGTAAAATTTAAAGCGTATTTTACATTTTGTTCATTTCATTCCAGATTGTATCCTTTTTGACAACATTTCTAAACTCTTGAAACTTCATGTTCCAAAGAATAGGGTAACCACTCACTATTTCTACCAATTGTTCATCCTCGGTAGACCTAAAACGGATCTGTTGTTTTTGTGAACTCATTTTCAGTAAAATACCGGAGCACTTCTTTCACTACACGCAGCATACAACTGAATATACTGCTCTCGGAGCAGTCGTCCGGTTTCGTCGACCGTATTAAGATGGCGCAAGACGTTTTTACGCAGTATAGGAAAACGCCTGCATTTGATTTTCATTAGAGAAGTTCTCGGCGTTATACGCCGACCGTATTAAGTTCTACGCCGCGTAAAATGTGCGCTGCTAGGAAAACCCGCCATTAGAGGATAGTCTCATTAGTCGGTAGACACGCAACTGACAAAGAGTAAAAACTCGGGGTTAGTTGAGTGTCGAAGACCGTGGTTCCGAACCCACGTTAAACTGTAGGTCCCGTCACTAAAAAATCCAACGGGTTGATGTGTCGTTAATTAATTAATCCTACTCACTCACTCACTGATGATATAAACGTAAAAGAAAAATAAATATTTTTATAGATTTTCATAGTTTAAAAAAATGTATCAAGCTAGGCTACATCCTATATTTTATTTAAATTATAGCTTAAAGTTTTAAAATAGAAGAGGCTTTCTGTTTTTAACCTAGTTATTTCCAGTATCACCGTGTTAATCTTTTCTATATTCTTTATATATTTAAAATCATAATTTGTTTTACAACATAACGGTTTTAGCAAATTTTAATATATTAACTGTAAAAACGAGGGTAAAAGTAATTAAATTTAAAATATATTTGAATGAACGGCCCAAGATGCTATAGTTAAAATAATAATAATAATAACGAAGAGTTTATCTTAGAAATAACAAATCTCGTTTAGACCAAATTCTTAATTATTTAATTCGTAGGTAAATCGTATATAAAAAAATGAATAAATTGGTGTTAAATCACAGATAACACGGCGTTTGCCGCTGTTTAAGTACGGCATCTTTACTACATTGTCATAGTGAAGTTTTACAAAAAAAAAATATTTAGAATAATTAATTACATGCTATATGCATATGCACATATATATATATATATATATATATATATATATATATATATATATATATATATATATATAATTTTTCTTTTATTTTGTCTTTTCTTGGGTTTAGGTTCTATATTTAATAAATACATAAAAACTGTTTGACGTTTCGCCCTTTATTCAAGGCATTTTCAAAATATTTGCTACCTAAAAATATATAATTAAATTACATCACATAAAAACATATTCACCATTTTCGAAAAACAAACAAGACACTTAAATAATAGTTAAAACTTTAAAATCTCTTAAAAATACTTAATTTTACCGGTACGCACCTTGACATTTTGCTGTTTTGTTTCTGAATAAAATTTAAATTTTGCATCGTTTACTGAGGATACGTGGAATGCGAATGTGTTTTATTTTTTTAATATTTTTTATATTTTACAATGCATAAGAAAACAAATATGGTATATGTTTGGTTTTATGTTTAAGAGGATATTTCATTTTTGATTCTTATTTGACTGGATCGAATACTTAATGTTTAAATTAGGTTTGCGTAAATGTGGCTCAAATTTCCCATATCTGTTCTGTCGTTAACCGTGTTTTTATCTTTTTTAATTTCAATCATTTCTTTTATCTGTAATTTTTGGTAATTCATATCTTTGTTTTTTATAATGGTACTGTTATAATCAAAAGTGTGTTTTTCGTCCTTTCAGTACGAAAATACCTTTTACAAACAACTTGATGGATGTGCTATGGGATCACCAATTTCATCTACCATTGCTCAGCTAGTAATGGAATATTTAGAGGAAAAAGTTTTAGAAAAATTAAACTTTAACATAATATTTTTTAAACGTTTTGTCGATGATTGCATAGCAGCTGTACCACAAAATAAAATAAATGAAATTCTCCAAGAGTTTAACAGTTTCAACGAAAAATTACAGTTCACTTCCGAAATAGAGAATAATAATAAAATAAATTTTCTAGATATGACGCTTATACGCAGAAAGAACAAAGTTTTAACTGAATGGTACACCAAACCAACTTGGTCAGGTAGATATCTAAACTATTTCTCTAATCATTCAAAAACTCAAAAAAATAGCGTTATAATCGGTCTATCTGATCGTGCTATCTCCCTTACGTCTCCAGAATTCCGACCAAAAATACTGCAAAAAGTAAAAGAGACACTAATGAATAATAATTTCAACGAAAAGACTATCACCAAAATAATTGATAAACGAACATATAAGTTCTATAATAACGTAAAAACAAAAAACATAGAACATAAACAACAAAAATATGTGGCATTACCGTACACTAGTGAGCTGTCAGAAAAAATAAAATACATTTTAAAAAAGCATGATATCATCGTATGCCACAGGTCACATAATAAATTAAATACATTGTTCACAAATTTAAAAAGTAAAACTCCTCTAATGAATAAATCAAATATAATATATTCGATCCCTTGCTCAAATTGTCCCAAAAAATATATAGGCATGACGAGCCAATTGCTAAAGAACAGATTGAATGGCCATAAATATACAAAAAACGCCTCAACAGCGTTAAACAAACACACACAGGACGAAAAACACACTTTTGATTATAACAGTACCATTATAAAAAACAAAGATATGAATTACCAAGAATTACAGATAAAAGAAATGATTGAAATTAAAAAAGATAAAAACACGGTTAACGACAGAACAGATATGGGAAATTTGAGCCACATTTACGCAAACCTAATTTAAACATTAAGTATTCGATCCAGTCAAATAAGAATCAAAAATGAAATATCCTCTTAAACATAAAACCAAACATATACCATATTTGTTTTTTTATGCATTGTAAAATATAAAAAATATTAAAAAAATAAAACACATTCGCATTCCACGTATCCTCAGTAAACGATGCAAAATTTAAATTTTATTCAGAAACAAAACAGCAAAATGTCAAGGTGCGTACCGGTAAAATTAAGTATTTTTAAGAGATTTTAAAGTTTTAACTATTATTTAAGTGTCTTGTTTGTTTTTCGAAAATGGTGAATATGTTTTTATGTGATGTAATTTAATTATATATTTTTAGGTAGCAAATATTTTGAAAATGCCTTGAATAAAGGGCGAAACGTCAAACAGTTTTTATGTATTTATTAAATATAGAACCTAAACCCAAGAAAAGACAAAATAAAAGAAAAATGATATAATATATGGTTCAAGAAACAAGAAAATAAATATATATATATATATATATATATATATATATATATATATATATATATATACATATATATATATATATATATATATATATATTGATGGCGGGAAATTTTACCATTGAATATGATCTTGATCTCAAGGTGAAGGTCAAATATCAAGGACATTTCAAAGTCAAAACAAAAAAGATCTCAGTATTTTGTGAAATGGTTTGTACAAAAGTTGTTGGGGTGGCACGGGGGCTAAGGGCTTGAGAATAACATTGATCTTAAGTTTCAAGGTCATTTGGAGCTTAATTTTAGAATTTAAAAAGGTAACTTGAACGGCGTAATATATCGTGATATTTTAGAAAATCAGCTTCCACTTTTGCTTGATGACGTACGCTTAGATGTAAGGCAACAATGTGGTTTCAACACAATGAATGTCCAGTGCATTATTTCCAATTAGCTCGTCAAGTGTTGGGTCGCGAATTCAACGAACGATGGAAGATCCAGTAAATTAGCCTACAAGAGTGCCAAGTCTTGCGTCACCAGATTTTTGTTTATGGGGTTATTTGAAGAACGAAGTTTATAAAGATATGCAAATAACTCGTGATAACGCAGCGGATTAAGAGTTGCTTGTGCCAAAATAACGCCTGAAATGTTTTGCAGTTGTGTGCAGTCTTTTGAAGTGCTGATCAATAAGTGTATTGGAGTTAAAGGTAACGATTTTTAACACTTATTGAAATAAATCCTTATAAAACCTTTAACATGATCATACAAAATGATGAGGAACGAAGAGACTCATAGATAACAAGAACCTGGATGGTGACAGACGAAGGAACTCACCGTAAAGAAGCCCCTAAGAGAACAAAACTACTACGTTCACATCGTTGTTCCTGGGTAGTGCTAAAAGACGTTAATCATGCACATATTTATATTAAACACAGTTTTTGCTAACAATTTTGCATTTCTGCAATTCTTAATTTTTTCAAATATCCTTGAAGATCGAGATTAAGGTAATGTTATAGCAACTTTGTAATCTTAGAACTTTACTTTGAAATATTTTATAAAATAACTGCTTTAAAGATCTTCATTTGACCTTAAAATGACCTTAATCTTGAGGTCAAGGTCATATGTTAAGGGAATTACTGCGAAATTGATCAGTCTTTCCATTTCCGGGGGTCGAATTTAGGGATTCTTTTTTAAATTTTGAAACTGAGCATCAAATAGCCTGAAAGCCAAGGTCAATATTATTTTCAAGGTCACTGTCGCTTAGCTCCTGTGCCGCCTAACAAGTTTTGTAAGAAACATTTCATGAAATACTGCGATCTTTTAGTTTTGACCCTGGAATGACCTTGATATTTGATCTTCATCTTGAGGCCAAGGTCACCCTATAATTTTTGTAAAAAACAGTTTTCAAAAACTCTAATCCCACCCATATTTGGCTTCTAAGTACACAACATCGAGTTTATTTTTGAATTAATACGTATTCTGTCTTTGCTAGGGTGTGAATTTTTTTAACGTTGTTTTTAGTTTTATAACTAAAAACGTTTCTTAATTTTATATAAATAATATCTATATTGAACCTACAGGTACTTACTGTGACATATAAAAAGTATCCATCTAGTTCCTCCATGCTGAGTCGAAGGAAGTCCAAAATGAAACGGAATTACAAAGTAAAATATCAAAAAAATAATCGCCATAACATAGCTCCAGTATAAATTGAAGAGGCTAAATGGATGAATCATGTAATGGTGTTGAACTAAGTGATTCTTTTCTTGTTTTCGAATAAGGTATCTCGATTTAAAATATACTATTGTCTTTGGATGTTTTCGACTAACCATAAAGTATCTGGAAATTTTTTTTAAAGAAAATTAACTAATGAAGAATGAAAGCTTTCACGGCTTTGGTCAAGTTGAAAATCATTGTTTTTGGTTTAGACCGTGTCAAAATAGAATTGTTATCCGACGTTTCACCTACGATTGCACGAGGTATCTTCTGGGATCTTTACTCCACGAGATTAGAACACTGAATGACTATCGAGGAGCAATAGCCCGGTATTTATACTCGACAGGTACTCGGCCGCGAGTAGTGAACATAACCCGATTCTCTCAATCCCCCCACTCCTCGACCTTGACCTTGACCTTGCTTCACCCCTCTTTGGCCCCGCCCACATGTCCTTGTCATTGACCTTGAAAGTGCACGTGTGCTTTGGCCTTGGCCTTGTGTTCAAGGTTGTGTGTGTGACCTTGACCTTGACCTTGGTCGAGACGACCTTGACTTTGTTGAAGGTCATCTTGGGTGTGTGACCTTGAAGTAGTTATTTGTGCATTGTAATAGTGTGGGATGATCTTGAAATGATTTTGACCTTGCAAATTGTTCTATAAATTGTGTGAGTCTACTTGCATTCATTCAGTGTGAAATGTCAGATACGGAACTATCTAAAGAAAAAATTATAGAGCAAGTCGGCAGAGTAATTTGTTTATATCAGAGTAATTTAAAAAGTTTGTGTGATTTTGAAGAGAAGGATCTAGCATTTTTTCCTCTCGAATATTTAAAAACTTGCGTTGATACGCTGAGTTTACGGCAAATTTGGGATAAGCTGCCAGCGTCATATCGGTGTAACAAGGAACTACAGTTAAGCTTACCCTGTTACATTCACTATGAACAAATATATCGTCATCATATAGATGGGCCACCACCAGCAATAAAAAAGTGTCGTGAATGTAAAAATGAGTGAATAATATGAATAGTGCTTTGCAAGAGACAGTAAAAAAATTGGGCGATGAGTTCACTGAAACGGCTAATAATTATTTCAATGATGCAATGAAAAGTCGAGCAGAATGGGCGTCGCGCTATTGTGATTTGGCTTATGAATATGAAAAGGCTGCGAATGCATGTCGTAAATATTGCAGCAAAACAATAAATTTACAAGACTTTGTTCGTGAGATAAAAAAGTTGGGGTTTAGTGACTGTTTGGAAAAACTGATTAGGTTCATTGCAGATCCGGTTGTGTTAGATGAAATTAGAGTGTAGGACTTAAGTTTAACGTAGTAGTAGTTAATATGGAAAGTTTAGTGCGAGAAATGTACGAGGAATTTCTAATTTCTGCAGCCGGTTCGGAATTTTACGCATATGAAATGCAAGATTCGGAGGCTCAGGACTTTAGTGTATTTTTTAAGTATATGGACCATGCCGAAGTGTGTCTTTTAGCTAGTATAGTTTGTAAGAATTTTCTTAGAAATAAAAACAAACACTTATTATTGAACAAATTAAGGAAATTAGGTTTAGGTGATTATGTTAAACGCATAGAAGAATTGCAGAAAAAAATCAATGAATAAAGTACATAAAATGTAGTTATTTGTTTCATTATATTTTGTCCTTGAAGTTATCCTTATACCAATTTAAATGTGTGACGTCATTTGACCTTGAATACTCCTCCCACTATTTCTATCGTTAAGCTACCCCCACCATTGTTACAATTCGACCTTGAAACCTCGCTATAAAGGTTCGTGGGAGAAGAAGTGACTTCAAACAGTCGCAGATATCAGTGGCATAAACATCAAATATTGTGTTCGTGTAGTGTTCTGAAAGTGCTTTTATATTCACGGTAATTTTTGGATTTATATACCATTTTTTCAATAATGAGTATTGCAAAAGAAACTCTAGATGAAATTAATGAAATGTTTAGCAAAGATTTCGAGGTTTTAGAGAAAAAAAAGGTTACCGAAATGATTGTAGGCAAAGTGTATAAAATTGTAAAGATGGTTTCAATGACTACACGATTTGGTAAAACTCTTTTAGTGGCTTTACACGATGACGGTGATAATAGCACATTTGAGACTTTTTTACCAAAACGTGTGGCCGAAACACTACCTGACGATATTGTAGATATTATGAGTAAAACTAAAGATAAATACACTCTAACTTATTTGGGGCAGGGCACTAGAGTTTTTGGAAACAATACTCGAACATTATTACGTTTTGGCTCATTGGAGTAAATTGTATGTAAATTGTTTGAAAAAAAGGATGTAATTAAATTTAAAATATAGTTGCACATGTCAGAATACTTACGCGTGTTCATTATTTCTGTTAAAGATGTCTGCTGATGCGACGACGACGACGACGACCGCCAACGAATGTGTAGATAGATACATATTTTGGTTGGGGAGAGAATTAAGAAATAGGGCTCACGATATGTTAGATAGCGTAAATGATTGGTCGCATATTGATGTAACCAAAGATCAATATAAGAACGAGATCAGGGATACAATCAATTTTATGGCTGGGGCACACTTGTGCGACAAATTTTTATATGGTTCCATAGACATGGATACATTTTGTGCTGAAATGGTTGAAGAAGAATTAAAAGAATACCTCGTCAATATTCCACATTTACCAGGTGAGCTTGCTGCAAAATATGAATTGGTTTCTGCAACAGCAACAGCCCAAGACGTTGACGATCGAAATAGTGTCGGATGGGATAGAATTTTGAGCAACGAAAACGAAGACATGGAAAACTAATTTTTTATAATTTTTGTATTTGTGCAATTAAATAACTGTAAATAAATATCTATTACAATCACAGTTTTATTTTATTTCTTTTATAAACATACCAACCCAGTAGATCATAGTCAGTGTTTCTTTTTCTCAGCTGAAATATTTAATATAAGTAGGGCAAATAAAAATAAAATAGTTTAGTAAAGATTGAAAATGAGTCGAGGAAACAACACAATTGATAAATTTGGTCGTCAGAAATATAATGAAAAATATCATATATTATCTGGGCCACAAGGGATTGGTTTTAAACTTACAGCGGATGGGCAGTATGATATGGGTGGAAAAATCATAACCAACTTAGGCGAACCTAAAGATGATGACGATGCTGTGACAAAACACTTTGTTAATAGAAAGTTTTACAATTTTGCAGTTGTAATATGTGACATATTTAACAAGGATGTCCTCCCCATGATATACAAAAATAATAGTGAGCTTAAAACAAAAATTGAAGTTATGCAGAAAATACTCTATCATCAGCCTTTAAATGACTCATTAAGCGCACTGTCGTACGACTCGACTTCAAAAAAAACCTAAAAAAGGCAGGTTAAAGAATAGGAGAACGCACTCCGAGTGGCATAGCCTTGAAGATAACGTCGTAGTCGTCGGTGAATTGGACCTTCCCTCCAAGAATATTGAAATGTTATTTATGTGTATGATGTTTTATTGTCATTGTTTTTAATAATGAAGATTGAAATAAAAAACTTTATTTTACAATATATTGTTTATTTATTTTACATTTTAAATAAAAAATATAGTCATACAATATGTTATTTAAACAATATTAGCTTTATCTATCCAAGAGTTGAAGTGGTTGGGAAATCCTAGCCATTTGACAAATAATTGTTCGATGTGATTTTTCTTGCGTTGTCTAAGGACCTTTTCTACTAGATAAACGTCAGGACTGCTTGTTTTTTGTAGTTCTGATTCGTAAAAACACCCTCTTATAGGCTGACCTTCTAACGATTCCAACAAGTAAGTAGGTGGATTTGTAACGTTAACTTTTACAACTTTAAACAATTCGGTTGACCAAGAGGGCGTATATCCTTTCTCGAATAAGCTTTTGTACTTGCTAATACGCACAATGTCACCCATGGAAAACTTAAATTTTTTAGGTACAATTTTTAAATAATCATATGCTTTAATATGTGTTTTTTCTTGCACGTCTGCAGGCTTCATTCCAATGGTGCGATGTTTCGAATGGTTATAGGTTTTTGTTACTGCCGATAATATATGTATCCATTTGTAAGATCCTCTTGTCGAGAATTGTTTATATAAATTATTTTTTAAAGTCCTTATGACTCGCTCAACAATTGCAGCTTTCTTTGTGCTGTAAGTGGAATAATGATTTATATTATATTTTTTCATCAGGGCTTGAAAGTTTGTATTATAGAACTCCTTTCCTTGATCACTTTGCAGATTTGTTGGTGTATATGATGCCTCTTCAATGATGCTTTTCATCGCATTAGTAACTTCTATACCAGTCTTGTTTTTTATGGCTTTGGTATAGACAAATTTCGAGTAACAATTTATACAGACCAAAATATAACGATAACCATCGTTTTCATCAGCATACTGTTGCATTTCAGCCAAATCAATTTGCCACAAATCTCTGTATCCTTTTATTATCGTGCGCCGTCTTACAAAATTTTTTCTAGCCGTTCTATGTAGTTCATTAACAATCTTGATTTTTTCTAGACTGGGCTCCATATTATTAATAATACTAAAGGTTTCAGATCGAAGGAAGAACTGAATAATATCATTAAATATTGAGCTTAATATATTATATCTTCTTCTCGTAATTCCTCTATGATTGACATAATTTCATTTTCGTGTCCAGTGTGACCGGCCATTTTGGAACTCCACAACAAGCGTAAACGATCCACCAACTCTTTAGCTTTGTTCCAGTAGACATATTGAAATTTTTTCGAAGATAATTTCTTTTTTGTGGGTAACTGTAGTTTTTCCGAGAGATTTTTTCTTGTAATAGTACCACCTAATTTTGTGCCCATTATCAGAGGTTTAATAATTCGTAAATATTTGTTCCATCTGGTCTCCCGTAAACCATCACTTTTTTTAAAATTGTTGTAGACAGCATTCGTTGATTCCAAAATTTCCTTGTACGTTGAAAGTACATTATCACTTAATTGTTGTTGTTCCTTGCCTACACTTGGGGGTGTTTTAAGAAATAACAAATCATAAAGTGCCGGTGATCCACCATATTCTGCAATATTTTTCCCTTTTTTGTATAAGACAATATTTCCATTTCGAAAACGCACCTCTAAATTACCAATAAAATTTTTGTTATGATCTGTTTTTGAACCAAAACGTACACCATATACAGTATCGTATAGAGATGGTTTCAAACGTAATCCTTTCAGGTGTGCGTTTAAAGTATCGGAAGTTGTGGTGTCAGCGGATGCGAGAGATGTATTAGTTGATGTCGAGGGTGTATCAAACACCGATTGGCTAATATCTTCTTTTGAAATGCGATGCTGCTGCTGCTGCTGCTGAATAGGTGTGGAGGTTTGAAAGGAATGTGTAGGTTGGGGAAAACCTGATATTTGAGTCGACTGCACTGATGTACTGAGACTATGTGGCTTTGTAGCTGGATAATGTTGTTGCTGTTGTTGTTGCTGCTGCTGCTGCTGCTGACGTTGCTTAACCACATCAGATATAGTTGTCAACGGCTTAGAAATGGGTTCGTAAAACTTTTCCAATTTCACAACATTAAATTCTTTAGCCGCTTTAATTTGTTTAAATTTTTTTCTGACGGCATTGGTAGCTTCCACTAGTTTACGTTTTAAGTCGATCGCGTTATTCATGATGTTAACAAAGGACGTTTCAACAATCAAATGAGCGTTTTCTCTTATTATTACAGTAATATATAGCTATCAAATCCTTTGCGGTATCTTCCCGATTTCACATCACTGTCTTTATCAATTACTAAAAATCCATACTTATTATCCCAACATTTTGAGCACATTTCTTGAAATTGAGTAAAAGTTAGATCCGGTGAAACGTGGTCGGAAAATATGTGTTTCATATTCAACTCATCTTGTTTAAACATAATAATAAAATTGGCGTTGTCTCGCACAAGCTGTTTAGGCACTCGCGAATATGTTTGCGCTAGGTAAAAGGAGTCGATATTTTTATGACGTCCCATGCTAAAGTACGATCTTATAACATCTTGTTTTTCACATATAACATCATCAAAGATAAATATAGAGTTTGGTTTTGCATCGGACGGTTCCACAATATTACTGGAATCACTAAAGGCATAGTAGCCTAAACCTTTGATGGGCGCTAAAATTTTCCTTAAATACTCATATTTCGGTTGATACAGAGATTTCGAGTAAATATAGACATTTTCGAAACGTAGCCCAAGGGGGTGTGTAAGCAGCGAAATCATGACATTAGTTTTTCCACAATTGGATGGACCAATTAACAGGCCGCGAATAGAGGAAGGAAGTAAAGGACCGTGTCTCTTCATTATCTTCTTTTCAAATCCAAGTCCGACTTTTTCATCGAGATTGTCAATAGGAAGTTTTTGTTTAAGATCGATAACGCGCATCTTAGGAAAATTTGATATTTTATAGGCAATTTTTCACAAAAACTGTCATTCAGATGCCGAGCGTCAAACGAAGTGGACGGTCTCACGTTTCCAACAAAACTGGATACGGTATTGTGAATTCGTTAATAAATAAATTACCATTCGAGGTACACATTCCTGGTTATCAATATTGCGGACCCGGAACAAAAGTAATAAAACGTGTAACAAGAGGTGATCCAGGCATTAATCCTTTGGATGCCGCATGCAAAAAACACGATTTAGCCTATTTACATAATAAAGACAACATAAGTGCGAGACATCGAGCGGATTACGAGCTCGAACAAAGTGCTTGGAATAGAGTAAAATCGAAAGATTCCAGTTTAGGTGAAAAAACAGCAGCTTGGTTAGTTACAAACATCATGAAAGGAAAACAACGTTTTGGTATGGGTGTACCATCATCATTATCAACAAAAAAAACATCTAGTAAAGGCACGCGTCATACAAAAAGGAAAGGTGTTAATAAAAATCGACATGTTCGGAAAGCCAGTTTCGGAACAGCTATTCGACAAGCAGTTCGAAGGGAATTATTAAAAGCCGGAAGTAAAAATGTGTTGGAAAAAAATGTCATGAATGCATCTAAAATAGCTCTGTCGGCAGCACGTAGATCGGTAAAAGCGGCAGGTGGCAAAAGGAAGGTTCGTACACCGAGAATAATACCGATTCCTAAAACTGGTGGAATATTACCATTAATACCAATTTTTGCCGGGTTATCAGCTTTGGGTTCATTAGCCGGTGGGGCAGCGGGAATTGTGCGCGCCATAAAAGCAGTAAAAAAAAGCAGCGAAGATAAAACCGGTGCCGGCCTGTATTTAAAATCGAAAGGAAATGGTTTGTTTCTAAAGCCATATCGTAAAGGTATGGGATTATTTTTAAATCGTAGATCAAAAAACTAATTGAATCCCTACCTCGAAGACCACTATCTAACATCGATATAGAAAAATATGCCAAAAAGAAAAGAATAGGACACTTTCGAGGCGTTTATATGAGGGATTTATTACCTAGACAAGGTCCTCGACGTTACGAAGCAGCAATAGTGAATTTGGATAGTACGCGTGGTGCAGGGACTCATTGGGTAGCTTATAGAAAAAATAATTCTAAAGTAACATATTATGACAGCTTCGGCGATTTACCCCCACCGATCGAATTGGTACGATATCTACAAACGGGATCGGAACCATCAAAAATTATTTACTATACATACGATCGTCAGCAGGATTTTGGAACAGTCTGGTGTGGACATTTGTGCTTAAAGTTTCTTGTCGAATCATCAGCGTAAAAGATGTCATCATCATCATCGTCACCATTAACACCGCAAATGGATCGCAATAACTATACTAAAATGTTGCAATCACTGAAAGCATTTCATCTAGCCGGAGGATTAAGGAAAATGACCGTGAAACAGTTAGAAAACATGCCCAAGGAAGTGATGATTGCATTAGCCCCAAATGAAATTCCATTCGTTTGGGAAAAGTTGCCCGAGCACCTTAAAAGCGATATCGATATATTAAAATATCAGTGCGATTGCAAACATTATTTCAGCAGCAGCAGCAATTTAAACGAGGTTACGTCTGATGAGGATCTTACAGCTAGAAAAATATTTTGTTGTTATTGCAAAATCAGCGATGTGCGCATAAAAGCAGAAAATAGCATAAAAACATCACTATCTAATGCAGTGAGAAAAGGTGTGAAGATGAATCTTTTTAAATGTTGCCGCTAAGAATAAAACCGAGATGTGTGATGTTTAATGGTTAGTCATGTCTTATACGTTCACACTAACAGGACACTCGAGCGTCTTAAGCGCCGATTTTTATCCACCAGTCGAATTAAATAGAGAAAACAAATATGGTCTGGCATTGCTGGGATTTTACACATACAATTCAATTTTTAATGTGGACGAAAGCAACAATAAGTTTGCCTACATGAAGGAGGGTTACACCACCGAGTCGATACAATTGCAGATTCCACCTGGGGCCTATGAAATAGATGAGATAGGTAAAGCTATGTTGGAGGCTTTGAGGATTTCAACTGAAGAAAAGAACGATGGAATCTTTTACTTGGTTGCTAATAATAATACGTTGAAATGTGAACTGAAATCCCAATATACTATAGATTTCCGGGGAGAGGCGAGTATCGGTAAAATGTTAGGATTTAATCATACAGTGTTAAAAAGAGACAAAAAGCACGAATCAACCGAGATGGTGGAAATAATGAAAGTACGCATCATACGCGTAGATTGTAATATAATTTCCGGAGCATATATGAATTCGGTGGAAGGTCATACCTTGTTCGAATTCGATATCGACGTGGAGCCCGGTTACAAAATCAGTAAAGAACCGCAAAATAATATTTATATGCCGTTAATGCCGGCAGGACGTCAGTTTATCGACAACATTACTCTTCGCATCTTGGACGATAGCGGTGATCTAATCAATTTTCAAGGCGAGAAAATAATCGTGAAATTGGAACTGAAGAAACTTTCATAGAAATGGGTTTTTGCTTCAATCGTCAATTGTGTGTGCTGTCGACTAAGATGGGGGAACCGCCGAAACATAATAAAAGTAAAAGAAGAGTTAACGTCAAGGTTAGTCGTCGTCCAGACGTTAGATCACAAACATCTCAACAGTTATCTGCCGAAGACTATAAATTTTTAAAATCAATCGGTCTTAAAGTGCGAAAATGATTTCCACCACCAGCGATAAAATAGAGGTTTTCTCCGAGCCCATCTTGGACAATTCCATTATTAGTCTAGAAGAGCATACGTATAAACCATACGGATCTCCATCATTCAACAATTCGGATGAAGTCCGTATCCCCATTAATTTTCAAGATATTATACTGGATATCGCCGAAAGTTACATATATATCGAAGGAAAATTTAAACCCATAGACGCAACGAAAAGATGTTTTTTATCAAATAATGCCCTCGCATTTTTGTTCGATGAAATTCGCTACGAGATGGGAGGTGAACAGGTCGCCGTGGTTCGTAAACCTGGAGTTACGACGACATTAAAAACCATGGTTTCATTCGGAAGTTTGCAACAAAGATCTCTCATGACGTGCGGATGGGGTCTCGACGAAGCAAACCAAGATATCGTAGACACGGCAAGTAACGTATTCTCCGGGAAATTACCCTTAAAATATCTTATGGGATTCGCCGAAGATTACGCAAAAGGTGTTTTCAACGTAAAACAAGAGCTTATTATGATTATAGTTCGCACTTTTACCAATTGTTACGTCGGCGAAGTAGAGGCAGAAATTAGTATCGACAAAATCGAATGGAAAATTCGTCACATCATTCCAGACGACAAGCAAAAATTGAAAATACTGTCTCGCATTAATAAAGGAGGAAACAATGCCAGTATTCAAATGGCATATCGTAAATGGGATCTGTACGAATTACCAGCTTTAAGGCAAACATCTTCCGACGTGTGGGCCTTGAGAACGAGTACAAGTCTGGAAAGACCGCGCTATATAATCGTCGGGTTTCAAGACAGCAATAATTGCGACAAGAAAGAAAAAAACGCAACCCAGTTTACCCACGCCGACGTATGCGACATTAGACTGTATCTGAATTCAACCGTTTATCCATACGAAAGATGGAATTTAGATTTCGCCAAGAAACTGTACGCAGCAGCCTATTACAATTACGAAAACTTCCAAAGCAGCTACTACGGGCGCGAGATAAACGATCCGATGATAACGTTCGCGGAATATATGAAAAACCCCGTTTTTATTATCAATTGCAGTCATCAACCAGAGGCGATTAACTCATCGACAGTGGATGTAAAATTGGAGTTCCAAACGAGAAAGAATAAATTCCCCAAAGACACTAAAGTGTACGCATTAGTTATTCACGACTCATTTTTTAGTTATAATGTATTAAACGGTTCGGTGACCAATAAATCTATATTTTAATGTATCTATTATATGTAACACAAAATAATGTTCTTGAATCAATAAATTTATAATGAGTGAAGTAGTAGTTTTATATTTATTTGAAACCCAACCAAAAAAAAAAGCTGGCGGAAAAGCCCGCTCTTTAAGAAAAGAGTACGGGAATTTAGAAAATGGTGGTTTATTAAGTGGAAAAAAGAGCTTAAATAACACAAGAAAAAATTTTTAAGGCAAAATATGAAAACAACGATTTAGAAAATTTGTAGGAAAGTAACGGTTAGGAATAGGGAAAAAAGTTATAAGAAAAAATTATAGAGGAAATCGAGTACTATAAGCAAGCATTTTTCTCGATAGTAAAAACGTAAAAAAAAATTTTTTCAAAAAAAAATTGAAAAATGGTGAATGCGCGCCAAAGTTGAAGTTTTGGAGCAAAATGATATTAGGAAATTAGAAAGAGAATTTTTTTCTACATATGGTAGTACTTTTCAAAATTCGGAAAGATGAAATTTTAAGAAAAGGGTTATAGTAAGTTAGTAATTTGGATTTTTTAAAGCGCTGTAGCTCGGGAACCGTTCAAGATAGAAAAAAAATAAAAGCACTTTGATAGCCCAAAATTTTGAGGAGAATGCGATGGTGTAAAAAAAATTATAATTTTTTTTTTTTTTGAAAATGCTGAATACGCGCTAAAGTTGAAGATTTAGAGAAAAACGGTATTGGGAAATTAAAGAGAGAACTTTTTTCTACATATTGTAGTATTTTTGAAAATTCGAAAAAATGAAATTTGAAAAAAAGGGTTATAGAAAGTTAGTAATTTGAATTCTTTAAAGCGCTGTAGCTCGGGAACCGTTCAAGATAGAGAAAAAATAAAAGCACTTTAATTACCTAGAATTTTGAGTAGAATACAATGGTGAAAAAAAAATTTGGAAAATCTTAAAAATGACAAAAAATTTAGACGAAAAAATTGAAATTCTCGAGTTATGAGGCTAGGGCCGCCGAACGGGAGTATGTGGAAGTTGTAGGGGGAGGTTTTTTTTTTTTTTTTTTTTTTTTTTTTTTTTTCCAAGTCCACCACCGCCTCCCCCACCCTCCCACCCGCGGAGGGAAAAAAAAACGATTTTTGATGGTTTCAGAGCGATTGCGCGGCTCCTTCACCATTTTCTCGCAATTTTTGAGGTATCGATTTTTTTATTTGCGGTGACAGAAGTTCGGAAATTTTTTTTTTGGATTCTAGAGAAAATTTCCCACAATATATGTATTTTTCCAATTTTTTATCGTCAACCGTTACGATGCCAGAGCCCATCCAAAATGCGATGAAAAATTTTTTTTTATATTAGCGAATCGGGAAAAATAGTGTGATATACTTCAACTCTTCCTTATTACGATTCCGTCAAAACATTTTCAAAATTTTCCTTACCTTGCCTGAAAATAATTAAAATATATGCATAATTTGCATTTTTTGTAAATATGTAGCAAAGTAATGGTTAGAAATATCAAAAAAATTTATTTGAAAAAAATGTAGAGAAAGTCTAGTACTATATGCTAGAAAAGTGGAGGGGGGTAGTTTGTGTCCATACCAGAGATACGGTGAGTTATAAAATCATATTATTCTCAAACTTATATAATGCATATATGCACTCCACCTTACCCCCTCCAACTTTTTGAATGTATATAGAGGCCGGTATTAGAATTATTTCATCATTACACATTCGATCGGCAAGATGGAAGATATACCAAAAAGGATCATTGGCATTGTCAGGCCATTCGTGCCCGGCAAGATATGCAAGTGTGAGGAGTGCGGGGGTACCGCACCAGGAGCGGCACCTTCGGCACCGCCTGCAACGCCGACACCACCAGCGACGACGACGGTGCCGCCAATGAGAAGACCAAGGGCTGCACCTAGGTCGGTGTTAATATCGTTGGGTATTACTCCACGGTAGGCACCCCACCCTCCCCCCAGGCCCTTTTAGGGCCACAAAAACGGTCCTTTTCAGGACCACATTATATTTTGATCGTAGTTTAGTAATCGTCACTTATGGGGCGAGATATTCGTTTAACGACGATTTGTCTCGTAGCTTAAGTGCCAAGTTATATGCTTGAGAACCTATGAAAATGTTAACAGTTCAAACAAGGTTTCTATTATTTTTTTTTTGTAATGTATTCTTCACAAAATATTAAGAATAAGTCTTATTGTCTAAACAAATCTAATTCCTTATTTAAAGTTTTTGAAAAAAATCAATAATTCTATAAGCTCTCACCAATACATAACATTTAGAATCCGTTGGTGGGGTGGGGGTAGTTCTATATATATGAGACTGGGTCAGTTACACAGTCATATATTCATCAACCCTCATACGATAAACATGGAGGAAGAAAGACCCGCCAGCCGAGGCTCATCCATCTTTAGTGATGACACCGTAGCCGACAACGTTGGAGACCTGCAAGTCTTCGACGACGACGACGAGGTGGATTTTGAAATTGACGTCCTACGTTGGGACGACTTGGATGAGCCGATTCCGCTAGTATATGACCATGATCCGGGTCTAGTGGAATTAGACGACGCGGGTGATTGGGTCTTACAAAGACTCGAAACTCCGTCGCCGCAGCCAGAGCCGGACTCGACGGAAGATGCTGTGCTGGAAATTCCAGCATCACCAACACCCGACGACCCACAAGGCCCCTGCGATTCGTCAAGCTGGTGGTCGACCAGCGAGGATGGGGCACCATAAGCCCCACACTCTCCCTGGCCCTTTTTAAGGGCACACAACAACGGTCCTTTTCAGGACCACAAAATACTTTGATCGTAGTTTTAGTACATATTAGTACTTTGTTACTAATATTGTATGTATAGAATATACAATATTAGATACAAAGTATTAAAACTTTAAGTGCTGGTGGAACCCAGCTAAATCGTTCGTTCGTATTTGAGACCACAAACAACTTTTGGTCTCAATACGTAATATGACATTTGTTTTCACCCCCCACCATTAATTTGTCTCTATATATACGACCATCAATACTTATTACAATCATTTTAGTTCAACATGTCAGGGACTCAACAACAACAACAACAACAACAACAACAACAACCCATCCAATGCCCTGTGGTAGATTCTACCACAGAGAATTGTTTGGAGTGGGAGCCGAACGATCCTAGATGGGATGAACTTTGGCGGTTCATCATCGAATACACAGAGGACAGCACCGCCACCCCCGCTGATGATGATGACGGGCCGTGCGACTCCACAACTCAATAAAAGAGTCGCATGTTTTAAAACCAAACGGTCCTTTTCAGGACCACAAAATAATTTGATCGTAGTTTTAGTTGGTTATAATACTTTGTAACCAATATTTTATGTTTTTTTCATAAAAACATACAATATTGAGATACAAAGTATTAGAAGTTCTGGCGACAGAACCTTAACTTCATAAACCGAACCATGTTTTAGCATACTTGTAAATATTATCAGAAAATATTTACAACTATTGCTATTGCGTAGTTTTAGTGGATTATTCACTTTTTTTTTTTTTTTTTTATTACCTAATATTATGTGGGACAGGGCCTATATGAAATAACACACAAAAATAAATTTTCAAGTCATTTTTATTCTCATTATAAAATATAAAAAATTTGATCAAACACTTTTTT
Organism: Diaprepes abbreviatus; assembly: GCA_034092305.1. Lineage (NCBI taxonomy): Eukaryota > Metazoa > Arthropoda > Insecta > Coleoptera > Curculionidae > Diaprepes > Diaprepes abbreviatus. Next base: position 9,712,323 of record JASJET010000076.1, read on the forward strand.
ATTAACTACAATATATATATATATATATTTACAAACTTAATACTATAAATTAAAAGCTAATATCTACAACTACCTAACACCTACTACATAATTTATTAAAGTCCTCTAATTGTCTTTTTAACCGCGCAGATTTCACCTTTTTTATCTCTAATTGTTTTTCAAGTTCTATAATGTCACTGGCACACTCGTTCACTTCATTCACTAACCGTTTTTTCATGGCATAAATGTCAGTCAATTTGGTCTTCTGAGAGTTGGTGAAGTCTTCGACCCACTCCGGTTGTGATGGCTCGGAAGAAGACGCGGTTTTATTTGGTGAAGACGATGACGACGACGACGACGACGAAGCAGCGGAAACTTCATCGCCTTCAAAACACCGCTTAAACCGCTTCTTCATGGGTTTCCGGCACCCCAATATCGGCGACAGTGGTGCTGGCGCTGGGGAAGACTTCACCTCCGACACTATTACATTCTCGACGCTGGCCGGTGTTGGTGGCGTTGGTGGTGTTGGTCCATCGGGGCCTTCTATGACTTCCACTTCTACTGACAGTGGCTCTTGCGGTGCTGTTTTTAGGAAGTCGGGTAATGGAACAGGGGTGGAGGGACGCTTAAAGTTAAACTTTTTCTTCTTCCCTTGTCCCACACCTTTAATCGCCGAATAAAATGTTTTTTTATCGGCGATTTCCGACTTCCGCATAGTCAAGAGCTTTTGCAGTTTCGACGCTTTCGGAGAAGATTCCCTAGGCCGCGATGCTTTTCGCACAACCACATCACTAATCACATTAATTTTTGGCTCTTTCTCCTCCGTCCAGCATTCCAGGAATTGCGCTGCCGACTGAACCAACTCCTCGTCGCGACCATCGTTGAGGGCTCGGTCTTCGGCATCTTCATGCTCCACGCCATTCCAGTTCTCGAACACCCCCGGACTTAGCACCTCTAAACCACTCATGTTATCGAGCATGCCTTGCTGTGAACCGCAGCTCACGTCAAGAGCATCTAAAAGAGACCGTACACTAGACATTTTCGATATTCCAACTCACACAATTAACTTTTTCTTAGCACTGTACTGTTTGCTGTTCTGACGAACTGTGAAGAGCTCGAGCCAGCAAGTCTGCTTTTATGCCCATTTCCCCCACTACACCGCCTTTATTCCTTTTGTTCGATGCATTAAGTATAATATTTAAACTTGTCAGATGCAAGGCCAAGGCCAAGGCCGACGTAACCGGCAATACCAGGGTCGTTTTCAGGGCTGTAATTTTCATGGATTTTTTTTTTGTCCCTGTCAAGGTTATTTTAAAGAAGCATATAAATATAGTACTAAACTTGTTAGATGCGAGGCCAAGGCCAAGGTCAAAGTACCCGTCAATGTCAGGGTCGTTTTCGAGGTTGTAATTTTCAAGGATTTTTTTTTTGGTCCTGTCAAGGTTATTTTAAAAACAAGGACATTAATGAACGTGCCATCCAGAGAAGAAATTGGGTCATAGAAGAAGCTTACCTGTACAGAAGAAATTAACATGTATTTTATTTCTTAATTTTTAATTTTTTGTTTGTTATTTTTTTTATTTTTTTTTAATAATAAAAAGTAAACTCAATCTTTTGTTATATTTTAATTTTTTTTCAATAAAACAATAGTAAAATGAATCTGTATGTGTATTTATTAAACATCACCTAAAATACGTTTTGCAATCCATATTTTTCTGCAGAGTCCGTTTATTAATGAAATAGAACCATATATTAGGGTGAAATCTAATGGTTTCAAATCAGTCTCACATAACAATGTCAGAAGTAAACACTATTGATAAGTTCGGTCGCAAAAGAAAATTTAAGGATTTTAACTTTATGCGAGGTCCTTCAGGAATAGGTTTTAAACTTACACCTAATGGAGATTACGACATGGGAAGCAAAAGATTGTGCTATTTAGCAGAACCTCTTGAAGGAGACGATGCGACCACACGAAATTATGTTGATAATAACCTTGCTCAGTGTGTGCAAGATACGCAGAAAGCTTTACATGACTCAACAATTGTTATTAAAGATATATTCAGAAACCAACTTGAAGGTTACGTACGCAAGAAATTAATTGAAACCGGTCAAGAACTTAGAGGATACATTGATGATACTGTTATTGCAATATATGAACTTAGGCAAGACGAACTGCGTGATGAACTTAACTCTAGAATGTTGAAAATTGAAAAGACTATGGAGGATCTTGTCAGCAAACCTGTTTCACATTAAACATTTACTCGTAGACCTGTGCGTTTAATTTACTATTAGACAAATTTTTCAACAATAACTTTTACAGTTTGTTATTTGTCGACACTTCATTATATTTATAATTTTAAAATAAAGGTTCAATAAAAAAGCAATCAATCAATGAATACATGTTTTTTATTTAAAAAAAAAAAAAAAAAAAAAATTACAATACTATCGTTACATATTAATGTTGTATGTTTAATAGAAATAATAAAAACAATACAAATAATGAAATATGGATTTTCCAGATTACGTGCTGTCCTGACTTAGAAATGATTCCAACACGGTGACTAAATTTGCTAAGTTTTCTTCCGGGTCTGTTTTGTAAAAATCTATGTCTGCATGCCCCCAAGGTAGAGTTTTGGTTGAACTGGGAATTACATAACGTTTATCATCGCTATGTGACAATGCTACTTTATTTATTATGTTGGTATAAATGTTATGTAATTCACTTCTAAATGTCTTCATCTTTCTTAATATCAAACCACCCCGTTCAACAATTCTTTGGTAGTCTTCCTGATGAAGGTCTTTCTCGATAACACATTTTTTGATACCTTTGGCTTTTTTTAATTCATTATTAATGGACTTTACATAATAAGCCTTCGCGCCGGTACCATAAAAACTTATTATCGGATCACCAGGAAACTCATCTTTCATTCTACCAACTACAGAATTACTTTTAATTATGTTGAAATTATTAATTTCGGGGTAATTTGATGTATCGAATTTTTCGGGGTTTTCTGATATAGTTTGATAAAAGTTTTCCGTATACACTTTTAATATAAGCGAGTCAGTATCGGTGTAAAGTAACGAAGCATCATCGCCAAACTTGGATTTAATAAAATTATAATAAAAATCGTATATTACAGTCTTTGATATATCTAATATGGAAAAACCGATATAAATTGGTTTATTGTACAATATTTTAACTTTATTCATATGTATAGCAACAAAGTTCTCGGTAAATATCGAGCTACTATTGAAATTGGGGCGGGATATTAGTGCTCTAGCTCCATTTCTGCCTACACTGTTCTCCCAATGTGTTACTAATTTTATATCCTTTCGATTTTCCACATTTTCCATAGTTTTACCAAATATCGCGTTATTTTTTAATTTAAAAGTGTCCTTCGCAAATTTTGTGGTGGCCTTGTTACGTAAATTGGTATTAAAATCAATATACGATTTTAGCCATTTTGATTGCTCAAACTGTAATACTCGATGGGTTTGCATTACCACTAAGCCGTTGGCGATGGCTTGTTTTAAAGTTCTATAGTGTACAATGTATTTTTTTTTATCTTGTAAATTGGGAATTAATTTCGGTAATTTAGCGTTTTCTGTTGGCGGTATGATATTTTCTACTAGAAATGGAAGATCAGAATGTGCATCATGCAACTCAGTCGGATAATGCACATCCACTTCCAAAACGTAGCCATGTAAACTATCATCACCAACAGCCATAATATTTAAATCCAGAATTTCGCGCTCGCTTAACCATCGAAAACCACCATATGGTAATGCTTGTGACATACTATGACCATATAGATTTGTAGCATCAAGGTATGTTATAAATGAAGAAGGTTTTGTTGGGTCATAGTCTGGTAAAAAAATATTATTAGCGATGTGCTTCCTTTCTGTACACTGGCTTATGCCGCCGCGTATACCTTTCTTAAAAAAATGTATCATGTCTATATCAGTTAAGAGCTCTAACTCTACCTTAGTCATACGTAGCATACAATCAAATGATAAACTTGGAAGGGTATAGTAATGTGCTGGATCAAGTTTATCGAATTTTAAGCAATTATTCCGAAATTGCTCAAAAACATCACACAATAGCAACACATCTGATTTTAAATACACGTCCGAATAGTCCCCCAAAGTTTTACACCCAAACAAGCGCCATACTTCTTTTGCTCTTCTATAGCTTTCATCGCTAATATGTTCTTCCCGTAAATTATCATAAAATTCATCTTTACTTGGAAGACATGTATTTTCCATTTTTTCTATAGAGTCAATAAAGCTATAGGGAAAAACACCCTTTTGACGCATCAAATTAAATTGGTTGATATTTGAAAAATGTTTCCGCGTTTCAATAAAATCGTCGTCGTTTAAACCGCTGCCTAAATTTTCCAAAGACGTTGACAGAAATTTAAAACTATCAATAAATCGCAACTTTAAATATTTCCTCTTGACTTTTCCACATTTACTATCAAAATAATCGTGCACATAAATGCTTTTGGTAAATGATATGTACTTTTCCTTACTTTGAGCCAAAACACCAATTTTATCCCCATATTTACATAACTCTTTTATAAATAAATGGCTGTCGTAGCCGCTTAAGTTATGAAATATGATAGGGATAAAAGAGGGTAATTTATAATTTAAATTACAAACGGAATGTGCAGCACCAAATCTTTTTGCACCAGTTATGTGACAGTGGTCTCGTACTTTAATCTCACCCTCTTCAAAAGGGCCTTCACATATACCACATATTTTAGCATCATTAAACTCCCTTTTTTCTTCAGGCGTTAACGGTTTCATAGGCTTAATGTCTTTTAAATATGTGTTGTATAGAGCCCTTAAATCACACTCGATACGATCCACAAAGACTTGAGCTGCATTATTCCCCCGAAATAGCTCAAATTTCGAAAGTGAGTCGTCAAAAGAGCATTTAATTAAATAAGCAAAAGAATATGGTTCATGTTTAAAACTTTTTACAGTGTAAGAATTTTGTGGGTTTGGTTGTACCGTTTCAATGGGTTTTAAAACAGATTCGAAATCTGCATAAACCACGAATGGAACGCGCATTTGCTTTTCTATACCCTCGAATTTTAAAATATTTTCCGGCACACTCTTTCCAAATTTATCGATTTTTAAATCCACTGAGGGTGTTTGCGTGAAAATGTGGTTACAATCGTAGCTTTGATGTAAAGTTAAAGCTGACGGTGTACTAAAATAAATGAGGCAACCATCACAGAAATATATTTTATGTTGTTGACAACTAATTTGACTTGAAACTAAACGTGATAAATCCCGAATCCAACAATAATGACTCTTTGAACAAGTCGTATCGCAAAAATGTTCACCGCCATCTTTACTACTACAGTCTTTTGTAATTAACAATAAATTTACATGCCTATCCAACTTTTTTGACGCATACCTCAGTGGACCAATAACTTCATGTATTATTTCATTATTTTCATATTTAGATTCCAGACCGTATACGTTAATTGATATGTTGTTCATTTCCTCAAATTTTTTAATGTCACGTAATTTTACTGGAAAATCCATACCTGTTACATTTAGCACTCTAGAAAAATGGGGGTAGGATGTCTTCTGTGAAGGCTCTGCTGTTGGAGGAAACAATGCTGATGTTACAGCCCACGCAAAGCAAAATTCGTCCTGGTTAATCACATTGACGACAGCTCCTTTCTTTTCAATAGAACACGGCAACTTGATGTATGATGAGCCACCCATAGGCATATACTTGTTGATACCAACTTCCAAGTATAAAATTCGCACAAGAGCCCATCCTATAACAAGAAAAATAATATATAAAAATCAGTTTAATATATCGGGTTTTGATTTTTCCATACCTGAATCTTTCTCCTGGAACTCTGTCGCCTGCGTTTTTATTGATTCGGTGAAAGAATGGTAAACGGCATCCAAATCACTTTCTACACTAATTATTTGATTAGCAGTGTTGAAGGATTTTTCACTGAATATTTCTTGTGACGGAAGCATGTACTCGCCAACAGCTGTCATGTTAACTTTTAAAGCATGATGCACACGCAATAAATTATTAACAAGTTCCACCACCTTGGATTTAATGTCTGCAAAGAACATTACGTAATCGGAATGCTCCATATCACTGCTAACCCGATAGGTTGCAATTCTTCTTTTGAAGGCACATTGAACGAGTTGCACACCATGACATACCGGCAAACATGAATTATTTTTATGTTGTTGTGTTCGTTTATGCGCTGACATATGATTTATTGGAACATCTACATTACATGTAGCGCAATTAATTACCGGAATCGTCGATGTATACTCTTCAATTCGGAGCCGTTTTCCTCCAGGCACTTCATTAAATCTCGCCGCACACGATTCTCTTTTATGACGTCTCATATTATAACTCTTAGTAAACTTAGAACCGCAATTTTCACAAACATATGCCATGATTTGTCAAATATTAACACATGTACTACCTATACAAGTCAGAGCCAACTGATGAATGAAACTGCCCCATACTCTATATAAAACCATTCAAGGTCACCCCCAACCACGTAACATATCTTCAAGGTCACACACCCAAGATGACCTTCAACAAAGTCAAGGTCGTCTCGACCAAGGTCAAGGTCAAGGTCACACACACAACCTTGAACACAAGGCCAAGGCCAAAGCACACGTGCACTTTCAAGGTCAATGACAAGGACATGTGGGCGGGGCCAAAGAGGGGTGAAGCAAGGTCAAGGTCAAGGTCGAGGAGTGGGGGGATTGAGAGAATCGGGTTATGTTCACTACTGCCGCGATCCAGCGTTACAATCGATTTCCATTTGTGATGTAGACTGTAACTTGCATCTCTATTAATATTATTTGGATATTTACAAATTTCGGCTGATTTTCTATTTTTACATTTCAAGAAACCACGCACTGATGCTTCTTCAAGTGCCTTCTCCATTTCGGAGGTTGGCAATCATAATAGCTATTTTAATTTTTGAGGCAGTTGCTCTAAATAGTTGTTTTGATCTGCATCCAAACCATTCCCTTAGGTTTTTTAGCCATGAAATTCGTCGTCGTCCCACGCCTCTTCTGCCACTTATTTTGCCCTGGATTATGAGCCGTAAGATGCTGTACTTTTCTCCTCGCATAATGTGTCCGAAATATTGCAGTTTTCTCTGCTTTACTGTTATCCCTACTTCTTTTTCTTTCCCCATTCTTCTCAACACTTCGGCTTTCGTAACTCGATCCACCCACGAAATCCTCTGAATTCTTCTATAGGTCCACATTTCAAAAGAGTTAAGTCTTCTCATTGCCTCTCGATTCAGTGTCCATGCTTTCATTCCATAATATAGAACACTGTATACGTAACATTTAGTCAGTCGTATTTTCAGGGCTAACGTTAGATCTTTGCTGCAGATGACCTTTTTTATTCTAATAAAGTTAGCACGTGCTTTCTCGATTCTGGTTTTTATTTCGATGGTATAGTCATTATTTTCTGTTATTAGGGTTCCCAAGTAAGTGTACTTCTTAACTTTTTCTATGTGCTGGCCTCCTACCATTAGGGTTTCATTATTATTGCTGTTGTTTTTACTACTCATCATGAACTTGGTCTTTTTCATGTTAAGAGAGAGTCCATATTCTCCACTAACTTTTAATATTTTATTCATTATCTTTTCTAGGTCTTTCAAACTATCAGCTATTATTACGGTGTCATCTGCATACCTAATATTGTTGATTAAAGCTCCGTTTACTTTGCTGTTTCAGATTCAAGACTTTCCAATATGATCTCTTCAGAATAAGCGTTAAATAGTAAAGGTGACAATATGCCCTCTTGTCTGACTCCCCTATGTATTTCCACATCTCCGGATATTTCCTGTCCAAATCTTACCACCGCTCGCTGATTGTAATACAGATTTGATATCAACCTTAAATCCCTTTCATCCAAATTTTTGCTTCTGAGAATCTCTATCAGTTTGTCATGTTTGACCCTATCAAAAGATTTGTTGTAATCTGTGAAGCAGACATAGAGGTCTTGATTGATATCCAAGCATTTTTGAGTAAGCACATTAAAAGCAAATAATACTTCTCTTGTACCCACCCCGTTCCGGAAGCAAAACTGTGTGTCACTAATATCCAACTCCAATTTGGAATGTATCCTAGCGTGAACAATTTTTAAAAGGGCTTTCAAAGTATGTGACATGAGACTGATTGTTCGATAGTCACTGCATTCTTTTGAATTTGCTTTATTTGGTAAACATATGAATGTTGATGTTAACATTTCTCGGGGGATAGTTCCTGTCGTGTAAATTGTATTAAATAATCTCACCAATAAATCTAAATTTTTGTCATTGATCAGCTTCAACAACTCACCTGGCATTTCATCTGGACCAACAGTTTTATTAGTTTTTATCGACCTTAATACATAAATGACCTCTGCTTTAGTAATTTCAGGCCCTATGTTACCGCTCAGACTATTTATAGAAGTATTTTCGTGTCTTTGATCTTCAAATAGTCCCTCTATGTACTCTTTCCATCTGCTTAAGTTTTGTTGTGTTTCCATAATAATGTTTCCCTCTTTGTCCAGCAATACGTTTGAGGTTTTTCTCTTTTCTATTCCAGCACTGATGCTAGCAACTTAGTTTCTTTTACATTAAAAGTGTGACCTGAGCACTGGTGTTCAGCTACTGCAGCAAAATTTGTTACTTTTTTATTCGTCTTTCATATTCCTTAAGCCTAATGGATATAGACCGTCCTGTTTCACCTACATACAGTTTACCACAAGAGCAAGGTATATTGTAAAAGCCTTCTGTGTGAAATGGTATTGCGTCCTTTGGAGACTTCACACATAATCCAACTTCCTTACATGTGTTGAAAATTGTCCGAATGTCTGTCATATATATATATATATATATATATATATATATATATATATATATATATATATATATATATATATATATATATATATATATATATATATATATATATATATATATATATATATGATTCAGTATTAATCCGGGAATACATCCGTTCGTTGGTTTGGTTTCCTGTGGAAATTTGCAGACGTTTCGCCAAAATCCCATTTGGCATCTTCTGTGCTTGGTGGTTGTAGATCAACTGTTGATCTACAACCACCAAGCACAGAAGATGCCAAATGGGATTTTGGCGAAACGTCTGCAAATTTCCACAGGAAACCAAACCAACGAACGGATGTATTCCCGGATTAATACTGAATCACATGTTCCCATCCGTGAAACACTACGCAACAACATATATATATATATATATATATATATATATATATATATATATATATATATATATATATATATATATATATATGTAACGAGCTTGTGGAAAATATAATATTTAAAGAAAAGAATGGCACAAATACCGCGTTAGAGGTGTCAAATTTTTTTACAGAATTTTTATCCCCTCGTAGAATATTTTCAATATGAAGAAGAGTAGGAAACTCAATATTTATTTTCCCAATATCACAAGTCTATAAAAAAAAATTGAGAGCTGTTTTGGTTTATTTGCGTAATTCTTATGTTTTTGGGTGTGCTGAATCCGAAAATGTCATTTTGTCATAGAACGTCTCGTTTTTTGACAATGTAGGTATATATGTTAAACAAGTTATCATGTTAAAATATAAGATAAAAGACTAAAATTTTTTTTTTAAATTATTATTGCGTAGCAAGACTTATTTTTTATCTAAAATACATTCATTAGTAAGCATTAAACACATTTCTTTTTCCCAGTGAGACTCCTTTTGGTACATTTTCGCTTGTAGTTAGCATCTGGAAGGTCCCTCTGAATCGTCTAACAGTAGTCTGCCAACATTGAGACGCTCCATTTTCCCTGGTATCTTTTTTCCATCTCCTTAATATTTTGGTGAAATCGTTCACCTTGCTCTTCACTCACATCTCCTAAATTTTCTGGAAATTAGTCGAGGTGGGAATGAAGAAAATGTACTTTAAAACTCATTAGGCAACCTAAAGCTTGAAATGCTTTTAACATTCTTGTGACGATTTGTTTGTAGTAAGGGTCTTTGTTATTGTCTAAAAATTTCTCTATGACCTCTTTAAAGGCAATCCACCCTTCTCTTTGAGGATCCGTCATGGTTTTGATGAATTGTGGATCAGCGATAAGCCGTCTAATATCTGGTCCAACGAAAACACCTTCCTTCAACTTTGCTTCCGAGAGGCGTGGAAACTTTGATATTAAGTATTTGAAGCAATTTCCATCTCTTGGAAGTGATTTTATTTACAAATTGCTTCATTAATCCCAGCTTTATGTGAAGCGGTGGTAGAGAACTTTATGAGGAGGCACCAAAGTTTCATGCAGGACGTCTTTTCGCCACCGTTAAGCTCCCTCAGAGGCCAACACTTTTTGGTCCAGTGATTTGCTCGATCTCTACTATCCCATAGACACAAAAAGCAAGGGAATTTGGTAAACCCAGATTGTTGTCCGAGCAACATGCCCAAGATTTTTAAATTACCACACACTTGCCAACCGTGGTTTTTATATTTTAATTTGCAAAGAACGAATTCTAGGTTTTTGTAGGTTTCCTTGAGGTGTACGGAATGACTGACGGAAGCATAGAAACTGCCATTATGAAGCAGAACTGCTTTAAGGCTTCTTTTTGAAGAATCTATGAAAATATGCCACTGTGCTGGGTCGTATGAGATCTTTAATGTATCCATCAAGCCTTCAATATTGGTACAATAAACCTACTCGTCCTCTTGGGCAAAGTAGGAAGTGAACTGCTTCTCACGATATCTAAACCAGGAGGAAGACACTCCCGGCAAAAGTAAGTTCCTGCTATTGAGCCTTGATCCAAGCAACTCAGCAGCGTTTTTGGGAAGATTCAATTCTCTTACCAAATCATTTAGCTCGCCCTGGAAAAACAATTTCGGACTGCTGTCATCTTCAAATTCAAAACTTGACATGTCATCGGGTTCAGGTACAGCACCATCTTCATCAGAACTTGGAATCTCTTCCAAGGTAGCAGGGGACTTGGGCACAGTATTTCGGTCCCATGAGGGATGGGACGAATAGCTGATTGCAGATTGGGGTATGAAATTGACTGCTTCCGTTTTGAATTATACCCTTTCACATTACACGATTAAAACTAACAATCATCACTATGGTTCTTTTGCTCGCGCCAAACCATAGGAATCGCATATCGGAAAGCTTCTTTGTTGCCCTTAAGCCAATTTCGAAGATCTTCAACACATCGTTTGCAGACTTTATAAGGTGCCTAAATTTTATCCTGATCTCCAAGTTTTAAGCCAAAATACGCGAAGTATACTTTTTTTACAAAGTCCGTAATATTAAGTTGTTGCTTTAATACCATATATTAGCCACAAATATAACAGAAACTGTCAGACGGATTCACACACTTCCGCACAGACAACATTATATTGAACCAAGATCTATAACACAATGATGAGTTAGCACGGGGCGCGCACGTTCAGGTTACAAAATGTTTATGTTTGTTAATTTAGCTCACACAGGGCGTTCTTTATTTAGAAAGTAATAGTTATGGCTTGTATACATTTAAAAACAGTAATCAAAATAAAATTGTACCTATTTATTTATGACTTCAAGTTAGCCCAAAAAAATTTCTTTTTTATAATAAAATTTTGCGTTTTGCAAAATATCCTGACGTTCTGGAATTTTTTCATTATTTTTTTAGTTTTCAGAACACCTAAATACATAGAAATCAGTTGAAAACATCCAGACAGCATTTCTGTTGCAGACCTATGTATTTAGTTAAATTTTCTGAATGTTTCCTTACCTACGAAAGTTTCTTCGACATTGTATAAAAATTCCTGAACTGATAATATCATATAAAATTTCTTCTTCTCTTATCGGACACTTTACTTCCTCCATCTGCATCAACGGCTTGAAGTCTTTATTCGCTTGAACTGATTTTAGCGATTGTAATCAGTAATATTACTTACGTCTAAATGACAACTTCGTTGCTAAAATAATATGTTTTATTCCACCATGAAATTACCGAAATTACCACTTATCTACCTAGGTATTGAACCAGTTGGAGGCTTAAGGTTAAATTTCAATAAAAATTGATTTCTAGGTTATATAACTCTCTAAACCATAGTTTAGATATTCATCTGGGAATAATATTATGAGAGCAGATACTTTCTAATATGTCGTGCTGAGCTATATATATATATATATACATATATATATATATATATATATATATATATATATATATATATATATATATATATGTTTATGCGGCTTTCACGGATTCCTCCGTGTGAGATGCAATAGCAGTGGATATATCCACATTATGCCATTGTAGTGCTGAAATCACATTCAGAAAATGTACAACTATATGCAGCTCCGTGTATAGAATGAAGTAAAATACGAACAGTAATTGCAAACTTCTCTCCATCTTATCCTTTCTGTGTTAGAGGTTGCACAGTTAGAACAAATTCTTATAAAACGCAATTTATCCTATTCCACCACCATCGAGATGATGGCCTACCTGTACCACCATACCGAGAAGAAAGTCAAAACTTACCCTCCCCGCCACAGTGATAAGGCTACTGGATTTCACACGGAGGAATCCGTGAAAGCCGCATAAACATATATACGCCATCCGGCGGGAGATCGGCGAAGCCGCGTTCAGTATTTGCATGCTTCCTTCCGATCTGTTCTTTGCACAGCCAGATGCATGTCGGTACCCAGATGAGTCTAGTAGAGACGAAACATATATCTCTGCCGTATTACTGTGGCGGGGAGGGTAAGTTTTGACTTTCTTCTCGGTATGGTGGTACAGATAGGCCATCATCTCGATGGTGGTGGAATAGGTTAAATTGCGTTTTATAACAATTTGTTCTAACTGTGCAACCTCTAACACAGAAAGGATAAGATGAAGAGAAGTTTGCATTTATTGTTCGTATTTTCCTTCATATATATATATATATATATATATATATATATATATATATATATATATATATATATATATATATATATATATATATATATATATATATATATATGTATATGTTACCAGCCCATGTAGCTCTCTACACCGGTGAATCTATAAACTTCGTTCGATGGGTGATATTTTTCGGTGTGGCGTTAAAAGCTCGGCAGGTTTAATATCCTACCAATATATCTCGGAATTTACATTTTATATACACAACTGTTTCCTGCGAGTGTTGCTCTAGTTCGATATAGTTACACTGACGAGATCATTAGGTGGTCGAAACGCGTATCGAGGAAAAATCAGAGTTATATTTGGAGGAAATAAACTGTTTGCATATATTATAAATTTTATCTGTTTGAAAGGAGAATACATATAGGCAACATGGACCAGTTTACAATTTTTTCTCTTAAATCCAAAATGACAACATAATCTGCCTACTTTTACAAACAAGACTCTCAAAATTTCCCACTTAAAATGAATATCAACAGAAAATTCAGTCTTAAATGTATTTTATTCTTTCAAAAATATAGCCCCCTCAGTCATACCATGATAAAATGAAACTTAATAATGACTCAATCTTCTTAATCTGGAAGACAGTACTCTTTATCACTATGGTTCACCTCGTTTTCAATCGTAACCGATTCCTGCTGACAGCAGTCGCCATCGATACAGCTACCATGGCTTAGCCTTCCAGCTCTAACTTGGCTCAGCGTGCTCTATTTGCAGTTATCTGCATATATCTTTGTACATAATGTAAAACATAAACACAAGTTTTTGTTTAATTTCCACAATATTTTGTAGTTTAGAAACACATAACGAGTATATGCGATTTTTCATCATAATCGAGGCATAAAGTTACATTTTTGGTTACCGCTGCGGGTCAAAAACTGTCACTTTATTACGAAAAAATGTGTTGTTACAGACTAAACTGATCATCAAGATGGTTCGTGCCCTTTATCATATGTTTTTCTTCAGGAAGACTATATTAGAGATTCAGTCACTTAAGGCAAGATCTATTAGAGATCCAATTAATTAAGCTTAAATAATTTAAAACTTTTCTCAGAATCATCCATGCACGAATTTACAGGAAGTGCGAAGATCAGATGGATAACACTCAATTCGGATTTCGAAACGGAATGGGAACACGAGAAGCTCTTTTCTCCCTAAATGTAATGACACAACGCGGCAGAGACATGAACGTGGATGTATATGCATGTTTTATAGACTATCGAAAGGCATTTGACTGCGTTAACCATCAAAAGATGATTGAAATTCTGAGAACAACCGGCGTCGACGAACAAGACCTACGAATTATCTCAGAACTCTATTGGCACCAAACGGCAACAGTCGAAGTAGAACAAACAACATCCGGAGATATGTGGATTAGACGGGGAGTCCGACAGGGCTGCGTGCTATCTCCGCTCCTGTTTAATCTGTATTCCGAGTCCATATTTAAAGAAGCACTAGACGATGCCCAAGGTGGAATCAAGTTTAACGGAACTACGATCAACAACATTCGGTACGCTGATGATACCGTCCTAATAGCAAACAGCGTACAAGAGCTACAAAGCATAATAGATTCCGTAGTACATCATAGCGAAATGTTCGGCTTACATCTAAACGTCTCTAAAACCAAAATAGTGGTATTTTCAAAGGCGCCAACAAATGTACGTCTGCATGTCAAGGGACAAACAATAGAACAGGTAACATCAATGAAATATCTAGGAGTTAATATCAACAGCCAGTGTAAACCGAAGAAGGAAATTTTATCGAGGATCGAACAAGCGAGAAAAACACTAATGAGCATGAAAACATTTTTTACAAGATCAGACCTTAGTCTAGAGCTCAGAACTCGTATGGTCAGATGCTACGTTTTCTCTACCTTACTCTACGGATGCGAAAGTTGGACAATGGACCCACAAACAGAAAAAAGAATAGAGGCTTTTGAAATGTACATATATAGGCGGATGTTGCGAATTTCATGGATGCAAAGGATCACTAACAACGAAGTACTCCAGCGCATGAATAAACAAAAAGAACTGCTAAACACCATTAAAGAGAGAAAAATTCAATACTTGGGTCATGTGCTGAGAGGTCAAAAATATGAGCTACTTCGACTCATTATAGAGGGTAAAGTTCAGGGTAAACGATCAGTAGGAAGACGCCAGAATTCATGGTTGAAAGACCTGAGGAGATGGTTTGATCGCTCATCTACAGACATATTTCGTGCTGCAGCTTCCAGAGCCACAATTGCCATTTGGATCGCCAACCTTCGGAAGGAGAGGGCGCAATAAGAAGAAGAAGAAGAATTTAAAACATAAACATAGGTTTTTGTTCAATTCCCATTATATTTTGTAGTTTAGAAAACACATAACGCGTTTCGCTACGATGTAGCTTGTTCGGCTGTACTATTACTACTTTAAAATACAATTTTGTTTACCTATTCTAGGTACTAAAATTAAAATTAAAAAGGTAGATTACCTCAGGTGTTACAACATAATGCATTGTCAAATAAATTATTTGGGTTTTTCCTAAATATTACTAGTTTTATCTACCTACTACCATAAATCAGAAATTATATGTTTTTTTTTTATATTACTTGGAAATTCTGTCTGAATTCTTATTATGAAACAATATTTAATAGAGGTGATTGATTAAGTTCGATTTGGTAATTTAATAGCATTTTTGAATTTTTTAAACTGTTTATCTTATATCTTATTTTGACAACCATTCAAAAAAAAAATTAACCAAAAAAACCATAAAAATAGCATATAGAACTCACAACTCTCTAGGAAAATATATAAAAAGTGCCAAAGCAAAAAACAATGCGGTTCGTGCTCCAAAACATATATAGGGCAAAAATGCAAGTTATTTAAAATAAGAATTGCAGAACATAAAGAAATTTTTCTCCTTAACAAAAGTAATTCAACATATTCAAACCACCTCATGAATGAAAACCATAATTTTAATGATGAATTTAAAATTTTTCACCTAGAAAAAAAGGACAAGTAATATAGTTCAGTTAGCAGTAGCTGTGGTGTCATGGTTCAATTTTGCACATAAGTTGTCTATGGAAAATTCAGTTAATTCAGCAGTACAGTTTCGATTAATTTTATTGATCCTGCTTTGATATTTCACTACATTGTGCTTAGGTATTTTATTATCAATGTCGAACCTACTGCTACCTTTTTTTTGTATTCAGATTTTTTCGTGCCATTTATATTTACATTTTAATGGAATTGTATATATATATATATATATATATATATATATATATATATATATATTGGTTTGCAGAAACCAGGAAAATAATGTTAAATTAACTTAATTAGCTATAGAGAACTAAAGCTCAAAATTAAACCGTGACAGTGGATGTATATCCAATTCGTTTCATATGAGAACAGCATGCAGAGTCTAATCGTTTAACGTTGAGTATACAGCAACATTTTTCGAAGTTTTCTTTAATCATGATTAGTAACTGGCTGTTTTGGTCACAGTTTTATTCTTGATAATTTTCCATGACTCCATGTATTACCTGCTAATCTGTTTAAGTTCTGAGCTAGGTAAGAATGCTTCAGGTTGAGAGTAAGGTTGGCAAAAATTAAGAACAAATATCCCTAAAATTTGCCATGTGAGGTTGCGACAAGAATTTTCATTTTCGTTTCTTTATTGTTAAACCGTCGAAGACAGTAGACATATTTTGATATTAAATTTGAAAGGGCAGACTGCCATGTGATTTTTTTTAATAGTCCACTAATCAATGAGGTAAAATTTTGCCCTCTTATCTTTACAAACATGTTATACAAATAATGAATTTTGTTTCAAGACTTTTCCGTCTTCTGATATTTTCCGGTATTTCCAGTTTTGCTAATTTTTCTGACTTTTCTGATTTTATTTTTCCTGATCCGGTCAATGAGTTGGGATTAACCTTATTAGGCTTCACTTAACCACAAATAATCATCATCAAGGATCCAGTTACCAGCATTAGATTAAATCAATGGAAATGAAAGGTATCGTGTACATAGAGAAACAAACACAATGTAAATAGGACCTAGACATCGAGTTTTTTAAATACGTTCACATATAATATGAGATAAATTGTAAAAACATCTCGGTAATTTATTTTTTTGGTAAAGACTACTTTCAATACTTATGGTAATTAAAAAGTTTCTAGAATGTTTTGTGGCCAATTTTCTACAAAACCTTTAAAAATTAAATAGTTCTATCTATAGTTACCAAGAAAGGATATTAAAAAATTGTAAGTACCATTCTTCTTTTTATATACATTTTTTTAATCGTAATAAAATGGAAATGTTATTGTGTTTTAAATAGTCGTTTTACTATGGAACTATACACCAGCAGTCAGTAAACTAACATCATTCCCGAAACCTATGTGTTTTCAAGTTTGTCCAGGTAAGTACCACAGACAATGTAGAACAGGTGGCGCCTATTATGTAATCAAAGCAAAGCAACTATCTCTCCAACATATTGAGCTACCGTACCTATCCGTTGCTGTACCCGATAAAAAAATAAACACGATTTTTTTTCAATTCGTCCAACTGTAAGTGACAGTCATGTGAAATTTCATTACATTACACAGGATTTCTCTGTAGGATAACATCTCTCGAACAGAGGTTTTGTATGGCTTGAGATGCTCAATGAGAGACGGGAAGACATCAAAGATGATCCCTATCCGGGAAGGCAATCAATATCAACTGACTATGATCACGTTGCTCGGGCAAAGGCTGTGAAAATTATATGGCACACTTAGTGCCATATGATTTTACTCTCTCAAATGGGCGGTAAACTCATGGCTTCTCGCATGGTGTCGAAACACTAAAAGCAGCAACAAATGTCAGTCGCTCCGAAAATGAATTTCAACGCATCCAGAGAACCAAAGTTCCTAAAATTCCATGGAGACAATAAATGCGTTCCATGGAGACAATAAATACTTTCCATGGAGACAATAAATACGAAAAAAGAAATTTTTCAAAAAAACCGTTTAGAAAAATAGTATTTAAAATTAAAACAACTAGTTAAGTTAAATTAACTTTATTTGGCTTAAAACTAAATACAAGACAAAATAGCTATAAAAGAGGTAGCTAGAAAAATAGGAACAGAAATATCAAGAAACAAAATATATTTTTATATTATTTAATTCTATTTATGAAAAAATTCGAGGGAACTGTTCATCGACTAGGCGTTGATCGAAAAGACAATTATTCCAATGAACAATTAGTAAAATAATTGAATTAGGTAAGAGCTCTAAGACTGTAGCACTCTCTAGCAATTCTTAACCTAGCATAGAATAAAAGGGGACAACAAAAAGAAACTGATATTGTTTTTCAATAGAGTCTTACTTTGCTTCTATATATTTAGGCCAGGCTGAGTCGCTGTAAAGCAGGAGGTAAGAAAAAAATAATTTGTTACAGCAAAATATCGTAAGTAATATCAGAACTAATGAAAGAGAAAAAATCCGAACTATTGGTAACCCACTGGGGTGAAATGGGGGTGATTTTTAGGAGTGAAAAACAGCTTTTGCGATTTTCGGCCAAACTACGCATCTTATCGTAAAGAGTTAAATAAAAAAACTGTAGATAATAAAAAGATCTACACTTATCGACACCTTTTGTAGAAGACATTTTTACCCTAATTTCAAAATTTTGCGAGAAAAAATCCGTTTGTTCGGTTTATTCTTTTTTTCCGCCACAACAATGGTTCGATTAAGCCCAAATTTAGAGAGAGCATACCTTTTAATACCCCAAATAAACAATTTAAAAGTTATTAAGAATTAAAATTAAAAGTAAATATATTAAGATTATCATATATACAAAAATGGGGTCATTTATATGCCGCACCTATATTATTATGGAAGAAGGCATAGAGGTTAACAACAACATAGTTTTTCGTTTATTTAATAATTTAAATGTAGTTGCACGATGTAACTAAATTTATAATTTTTATTTGGTTCATTGTTTGTAGTAAACAATGACATTATAACATTTTAATAATTTCAATAAATAATAACAAATTTTTGACAAAAATCGTGTAACGCATGACAAAAAAAGACATTTTTTCGTTTTTATTTTCTATTTTTCGTCAATTTTTTCCAATGTATTATTTATGTATTTTTTCATTTATTGAAAAGAGAAGTAAAAACAAAAAAAAGGCTTAGTCCGAACCCTGTCAGACAATCATTTTTAAGAGCAAATGCGATTAAAAATTTCACCTTTTTTTTTAAAGTTATATAAAACGTGAACGATTAAAAATTTTTACAGAAAAAAAATGCAGCTTATTTGGGACATCAAAAGGTACACTTTCCATAAGTTTGAGCTTAATCAAATCATATTTGTGGAAGAAAGAAATAAGGAAAAACGGTTTTTGCATTTTTCTCAAAAAAATTTGAGTTTAGGGTAAAAATAGGTCCTACAAAGTTATAGATCTTTTTATTATCTAAAACTTTTGTATGCAACTTTTTTCGATAAGATGCGCAGTTTCGCCAAAAATCGTAAAAAACTCTTTTTTACTCCAAAAAATCACACCTATTTCACCTCAGTGGGTCGCCGGAGATTCGGATTATTTTTCCTTAATAATTTAGAATATTACTTACAATATTCAGTTTGCTGTAACGAATTATTTTTTTTTCAAATTTTACTTTGACTGGTGTAATTCTTCACAATGTTCAATTAAAACCCCTAAATATTTTGACTTTTGAGGTGAAAATAGTTAAAGACAGCTTGACTGATTTCGTCCAGTTTTGAATATATAAAAAATCGGCATTAGAAGAACAAAAGACCCATTTAACACTTATAACGGGTCACTTCAATGCCAAACTGGAGAAGAGATTCAATGAAGAAGAGACGAAGATTGGAAAGTATGGACACGGCATAAGAAATGAAAGATGAACTACCCTGATGAATTATCAAGAAGAAAGAAAACTCTTTGTAACGACCTTTTTTTTTGACAAGACACCACAACGAAAATGGACAATTGATAAGTCCCAATGGTAAAACCAAAAATAAAATTGTCTATATACTTTCGACACCAAAAAACATCGTTATAGACGTAATCGTGCTTAACCAATTTTCGACTGGCAGCGGCCACAGGCTTGTAAGGGCAAAGATTCAAATCAACAGCTTTTTTGAAATCAGAAAAAGAATTAGTCAATCACAAAAACCAGATATGGAGGAGCTCAAACATAATACAGACAAGTATAAAGAAAAAATAAAGGAATATATACCAAATATAAACAACCTGGAGAATAAAAATATCGATGAAATAGATAAGATATTGACGAACACAAGCCGGGAAAGAAGTAGCACAAGCATCATCGAAGAGGAACAACTATATCTCTCAACACACAAAGGAATTAATAAATAAAAGATGGACGCTGCTCAAAAAAGGTAAAATAAATACAGCAGAATATACAGGGACTAACAAAACAGTTAGAAAAAATATAATGGAAATTAAGGCAATGAAACAAGAAAGAGTAATTCAACAAAGCAAGAACATGAAATCCCTGAAACCACAATTAGAAAAAATACAGATAAATAGTATAAAAGACCACAAGGTAAGAGAAAATAATAATATAGAGCAAATTATACAGAAAATGCAAGAATATTACACAAATCGTTATTATACAAAGGAAAAATCACCACAAGAAATCCTTAATCGATTAAAAACTAAAATAAAAACATTAACTCTGACACTCTGGGATTAAAAAGGCTCTGAAAGGAATGAAAAATCACAAATCGCCAGGTAAAGATGGAATCACAGCAGAAACGGTGGAGTAGTGGAAAAGCAACAAGGAAAGTTTTGTACATCCTTCTGAACAAGATACTTAGTATAAAACTGATACCAACCAGTTGGAACGAAGCAATGACCCTTTTACTATTTAAAAAAGGAGATCGAAAGAATTTGAAAAACTACAGACCAATAACGCTACTTAATATCATGTATAAACTGCTGACGAAAATACTAACAGATAAACTGATCCCCAAATGGCTACCAAACACGAGAACAGGCGGAATTTAGGAGAGACACACATGCGACCACCTACTCACAATAACAATTCTGATTGAGAAAGCCATCGAATATCAGATTCCTCTATATATAGCATTCATAGATTTTGAGAAGGCCTTTGACAGCGTTGAACATTGGGCAGTTAAAAACTCGTTGCAAAATAACAGGATTGATCATAGATGTATAGATTTAATAAAAACATATACAACAATGCAAAGATCACTAATAAAATAACGAAGAACACAGCAATAAACCAATAAAAATAGGACGAGGGGTCAGGCAAGGAGATACAGTGTCACCGAAATTATTCAATCAAGCTCTAAAGGATGTCTTTAAAAAATTGCAATGGGACAATTACGGGATCAACATAAACGGACAAATATAGCTTTGATAACAGATAAGAAAGATTAATTGCAAAAAATGATTGACGAACTGGATAACGAAGCGTCAAAAATAGGATTAAAAATGAACTCTGACAAAACGAAAGTAATAACAAATCAAACTGAAGAAATGGTTATAACGGTCGCACAAAGGAAATTGGAGGAAGTGTCAGAGTATAAATATCTAGGTCAAATAGCAAAACTAAATAAAGACAATCAAACTGAATAAATAAAAAGAAGAGTCAAACTGTCCTGGATACCATTTGGTAAACTCTCGTACATCCTAAAAAACAAAAAATATCTGCAGTATCTAACATATGAATCCCAAACATGGACATTTACCAAAGAGAATATAGATAGAATTGCTAGAATACAAAGAGCAATAGAGAGACAAATGCTAGGTGTCAGATTTATAGATAAAAAGAAGAACACATGGATATGAGACAAAACAAAAGTAAGCGATGTCTTGACACAAGTACTCAAGCTTAAATGAAAATTCGCCGGTCATACTTTAAGACAGAAAGACAATAGATGGAGACTCTGATAACTCAAAAAAAGAAGAGGAAGACCGCAAATGAGATGGACAGACGACTTAAAAAATAAGCTGGACAAAGATGGGTACAAACCGCTCAAGATAGAAAACAATGGAGAAAACAAGGGGAGGCTTATGTCCAAAGATGGATGATTGAGGCTCATTAGATAGAAGTCTCTAAATTCTGTTAAGTGTAACAGAAAAATAATTTATGCAAAATTTTCTAGCCATCAGTGTCATTAGTACACTCAGCTATAATCTTATAAATGTATGTTTTCGTAAAAAAGGTTTTAAATATCTAAAAATTCAATTTTTGATCAAGAAATAATCTAAAAATTTATTTACTTTAAGAATTGTCCTTTTAAATATTTGTCTTTTCGGGGAATCGTCCTTCGAAAAATTTAAAACAATGGCTCTAAAACCTTATAGAGCAACTAGAAGTTTTGCTCTACTGAATCATTTATTGATCTTAAACTTGCTGTGCTTATTTCTGGTGATAAATGAAGCAATTTCCTTTCACTTTCACTAAACGTTATACGACTTACTTGTGTCGCAAGGGAATTATCTCTAAACACATCAAATCCGGTTGAAGCAATGGATGTTCTTGAGAAAGAATAAGTATCTGTTGGGTATTTTAATCTTAGGGCACTGCCCGTCAATAAACTTAATTCGGTTAATCGCTGGTACGCTGCATCTTTTAATAAATCTAATTGCGAAGGGCACCTTTTAAATATGCGTAGGAAATTATTTTTGCTTAATCTGAGTATTTCACAGGGTGTTATTGCTACAACCGTTGCTACCTAAAAACACAAGAATTTCAACGTTTGTTTGAGGGTGGTGGACAATGTTGAAGATTGACTGAAATGTGGTTTTCGGACTTGCATTATCTTTATTTTTGTTTTTTTTTACGACGCACTAACGAGCATTTGGCATCAAAAACCGGACAAAAAGGAGAAATGCAGACTATACAAGTAATCATCGAATTTATTTTTTTTTTGTATACCTGAGTAACCGTACTATCATAAAAGTATGATAAAGTGGCCCCTGCCCGCCGCTACGCTCCGCACAGTTAATTGCAATCTAAGCTTTGTTCAATACGCACGCATTCGTTCTTGATAGATTTTTTTTAGGCTTGTGTTTTAAATTTTTTTGTTTTTCTTTTTAACTAACTAGTGTTTTTGAAAATGTTCCGAGCTAGGTCGGGCTACAATTCTTTTTTTATCATAAAGTATAGACATTAGCCATATCATAACAGTCAAAACATTTTCCACATGTTTCCACCTCTTAAAAAAATCGCTTTGAGTTCCACAGTTTTTTTGGTTATTTTTTACTTACATACATATTTTTTTCCTATAGGTATAGATTTGACATCAAATGTTATTGAGGTATATCGGAAAATGCTATATATGCTTTTTAAATAAAGCACATCCAGAACACTTGAAAATAAAGTATCATTTATGGAACATAAGTTCCGCGAAATAATGAAATGTCCCCAAAACGAGTACCATACTTTAAGTCACGATTTAAAACATTTTAATATTGATTTGAAGAAGAGATGGATATCATCTAACTATATTGAAGAAAGATTTTTGAAAAAAAAATGAGAAAGGACAATACATCAGTACCAGAACATAACTGGACCACGAATTCTATGGGACGCCCAAGGAAGCATTTCCAAGAATTACATGATCGTAGTAAACGATGAAATACTAAAGAACTCCGCGAACAGGTACCTGTTGAAGAGCTTACCTATGCAGCCAGCGAATCTCAACGAATGTCTGGAAATGCCGCAGCCTCTAAACTTATAATAGATTCAACTTCAACACCAACAAGAGTCAAACGTTACAGAAAGGTAATAAATACTGCTCAGAAACCGAAAGTAAAAAATTACACACCTGAGCAAGCCTTGCAAATCTTTGTTGAAGGTGACTTTACAAGCAGGCAGTGAGAGTTGTTACATGATTCCAATAAGGGTATATGTCCTTGTTAGACTCTAATTAGAGAAGAAAAGAAACTCTGCTATCCAAAACCAGAGTCAATCCGAGTTACAGAGACGAATGTTGAAGTTGTGCTTCAACAGTAACGAGGCTTTGTCTTTATCTTAAGGATGTTTTTCAAAGCTGCGATGCAGAAGAATTAGAGAACCTAGAACTTATAACAAAATGGGGCTGTGATGGCTCGCATCAAATTCCTTATCAACAAAAGTTTTCAGATGACTCGAACATATTCCAAAGCTTATTGGTGCCGTTAAGACTACAGTCACATATTGGGATAGAATAAAAATGTTATGGCAAAATCCCACACCATCATTCACTTGATTTTGCCGGCCAATCCACATTCGATTTCTCCAAGAAGCTGTGAATATTACGAAGGAAGAAATAAAGTATGTCGAAGACCAAGCAAATCATCTGCTGAAGATCAAAATAGAAAAGTCAAATGGAATTATCAGTGGTCTTGTTTAGACATTATTAAAAAATTAAACAGAATCCATTTAAGCCAATTTTGATCGCAAGCGGTTTTTGTCAAAATATGTTGAAATTTTTTATTTGACAACCATTAATAAACTCGGTAGAAAACTTTAGAATGTCAAACTTTGTATAAGATAGACTTTTTATGGGAAAACGTACAATTACCCTAAGTCAACATATAAAACGATACCCATTACGTTTTTTTAATATTACTCCCCTCCCTCTCCCCACCCTAAGTCAGCGTACCTTTACCTGATTAGTAAAATAATGCCAGAAATGAAATCGGAGCACCTAATAACATATAAAACGACACCCATTACGTTTTTTTAATATTACTCCCCTCCCCTTCCCCACTCTAAGTCACAGCACCCCTTTACCCGATTGGTAAAATAATGCCAGAAATGAAATCGGAGCACCTAAAAACATATAAAACGATAACCATTGCGTCTTTTTGATATTACTCCCCTCCCCCTCCCCACCCTAAGTCAGCCCCTCTTTACCCGATTAGTAAAATAATGCCAGAAATCAATTTAGCGCCCTCAAAAATCTCCGGATACTGATTTTGACGAGTTTAGAGTCAAAAACAACGACGTTATTCATTTTGTCCGGTTTTTGAGGCCAAATGCTCGTTAGTGCGACGTTTAGATTAGGTTAAATCTCTAATCGTTATCAAGTATAAACTAAATGATTTTGTCTTAATAAACCAGGCCTTATCTGTTTTTAGGTGGATGTGAAATGGATCATGGAGATTTTTGCATGAGAGCCTTCAGAAAAACCTGAATGACGATAATTTCGATATGCGTCATTTCAAAAAGTTGGGCAACATTTTATTTAAAATATAAAATTAACGAAAAAAAAAAGTTTTTTTTTTTCGATTTTTCTCTCATGTAACTTTGAAGGTATTAATTTTAGAGGAAAGTAGAAAAGGAAAAAAAGTTTCGCAATTAAATTTGCCATAAGATAAGGTTAGTTGGAAATCTCAAAATATATTTCCCTGATTGCAAAATAGCAATATTTAAAAAAAAAAAGGTAAAAAAAGCAGTTTTTTAATCAATTTTTGTCGACCATTTAAATTTTTCTGAGGATCTTCATATTAGAGCAAAGAAAACTTTATGCCATGATGAAATAACACGCTAAAATTCGTTAAGATCGAATCAATAGTTTTTGCACAATAATTTTGCAATCCGATTTCGTTCACAAAAATTGACCCTTTTTCAAGTTTGAGTACACAATATTACCTTATAGTATTTAAATTTATTTTCGACATATAGTAGGGAGGTCAAGTTTTCCAACGCTTTTTTCAGAATCAAAATCGGATGATTTGAGCCCCCTCAGGAATTGTTTAAAGACATTGTTGATATAAACAAATAGTTTATCTCGGCGGATTTTCATTGGATTTTTTTGCACTACATGGTTTGAAAGTATTTGCAAAAACGTTATATGATCAGTGACCAAAATCGGCATGGTACAGTGCGGCTACATCATTTTTAGCATATAAAGTTTCTAATTTAGGAAAGCAAAAATAATAAGAAACAAATGAACAGCCACATAGTCTATTTATTAAATTCGAACCGTTTAATACCGATAAAATTCTTACCCGTAAAATGTTAAGAACTAAAGAAATTTCTCCAAATGTTGCTCCATCGTTTAAATAACAGATAAGTTGTCCTTTCGGACCTGTAATTTTAACAGTTCCAACTACAATAAAATACATTGCTTCACCTAAAAATTATATCAAAATTTAACAAAGTGAGTTTAGGGAAAACCAAACTTTCGTATTTATATTCTAGCGTAGCTAGATCTGATGGCACCGGTTAGCAAGAGTTACTTTGGCGCCTTAACTCTCAAGTATCTAATTTTTTAACTAAGGTATAAAAAGATTATACCAACTTGTGTTATATTTTGTCAATACTTTAATCTTAAAAATTTCTAATTTTTATATTTTATTTCCACTTTAATTTCTATTATATATATATATATATATATATATATATATATATATATATATATATATATATATATATATATATATATATATATATATATATGATTCAGTATTAATCCGGGAATACATCCGTTCGTTGGTTTGGTTTCCTGTAGGAATTTGCAGACGTTTCGCTAAAATCCCATTTGGCATCTTCTGTGCTTGGTAGTTGTAGATCTACAACTACCAAGCACAGAAGATGCCAAATGGGATTTTGGCGAAACGTCTGCAAATTCCTACAGGAAACCAAACCAACGAACGGATGTATTCCCGGATTAATACTGAATCACATGTTCCCATCCGTGAAACACTACGCAACAACATATATATATATATATATATATATATATATATATATATATATATATATATATACAGTGCCTTCATTTCAAAACGAACCATCCTTAATAACTTTGTTAAATAGAAAAATTTAAAAAAAAGAAAAAACACGTCAATTTAGATATACAGGGGGAAGTTTAATTTTGCATTTGTTAAAAGTCTGTCAATCACCTCCTCACCTCCAGCTAACCTCACTTTGATATGTCAAATAGGAACCCCCACCTTGTGACACATCATTGTAAGCAGCATAAAATTGTCTATCCAACCGTATAAAAAAAATTAAATCGGTTGACGTACAAGCGAATAGTGTACAAAAATGTCTTGTAATAATGCATAATATATCGGCCTCGAACTTTGGTATGTCAAATGATTACCCTATAGTGTGATACATCATTTTAAAGGACGTACGATCTGCTATCCAACGATGTCAAAAAAAATTAAGTTATAGGCAATTGGGATGCAAAAATGTGTGTTAAATATAAGCAGTTTATTCAGTTTTATTCAGTTGAAGAAAATTATTTTATTAAATGTTCAAAATGTGCGCCGTTATTAGCGAGACAATAAAAAAGCCTATTTTGAAATTCCCCACGAACATTGGCAAGGGTTTCTCTGCTAATTCCTCTACATTCCCGAACAATTCGATCTTTTAAATCGTCAATATTTTCAGGTGGGGTTTTATAAACCTTGCTTTTTAAATACCCCCATAGAAAAAAGTCTAGAGGGGTTAGGTCTGGAGACCGTGCTGGCCATTCAATTGCACCACGTCTGCCAATCCACGTCCCTGGAAAATGTTCATCAAGCCACTCTCGATTTGCCAAAGCGTAGTGCGGGGGAGCTCCATCTTGCTGGAAATGCAAATTATTTTCATTTAGTACCATAACAGCATTTTCATCCACTGGATTTTCTAAAGATTGCACAATGGCAGGGTATATTGTGTTTTCTAAAAGGTTTAAATAAATTTGCCCAGTTAAATTATCTTCCAAAAAAAATGGCCCGATGATTTCATTGCCATAAATTCCTGCCCACACGTTAATTTTTTCGGGATATTGAGTATGCCCTTCTCGGAAAAGGTGCGGATTTTCATTATCCCAGTATCTGCAGTTATGTCTGTTAACCAGTCCATTTAGAAAAAAAGTTGATTCATCACTAAAGCAGATATTCTTAGGTAAATGGGGGTCCTCGTCAATTCGTTGGCACATTAATTCGCAAAATTGAATTCTCCTATCAAAATCGTCTTCTCCGAGTTCTTGAAGAATTTGAATTTTGTAGGGAAAAAACTTATTTTGTTTTAAAACTTTATGCACAGAGCCAGCAGAAATGTTGGTTAAATCTGCGACCTTTGAGATGGATAAAGTTGGATCTATTGCAAACTGTCCTAGTACCTCGATTTGGCATGCTTCATCTACAACCCTTTTCTCAATAGATTTTTTATTACAAACGGATCCCGTTTCTTCAAACTTTCGTACCAATTCGAGTACATATTTATGGCCCACGTTTTTGTCTTGATGCCTCTCGTTAAATGCTCTGGCGGTTCTACGAGCGCACCGATCTTCAGCTCCATAGAGAACTGGTGTTTAAAGATCTTAAAAATTTTATTTATTGCAGTGATTTCTTGTACCTATCAGGTACCGCAAAAAATATCATTTAAATAAATACACTAGATTGATTAGACTGCAATGAATTTTGCGATGAATTTTAAAACAGGCTTAGTTTTTTTCTCGCAAATATTTTAACTGTTTATTATTTTAAAAAAATATTTATTTTAAATTTAAAATAATATTTTACTCTATGAAGTAGCCATTTGACATAATAAAGTTTAATGTGATAAGGTGTCTATTATTACCACACATCTTTTCTTACTATTCGCTTGTACATAAACAGATTTTGTTTTTTTTTATTGGCTAAATAGGAGATAGTATGCCCTTTAAAATGATGTATCACACTATAGGGTAATCATTTGACATACCAAAGTTCGAGGCCGATATATTATGCATTATTACAAGACATTTTTGCACACTATTCGCTTGTACGTCAACCGATTTAATTTTTTTTATACGGTTGGATAGACAATTTTATGCTGCTTACAATGATGTGTCACAAGGTGGGGGTTCCCATTTGACATATCAAAGTGAGGTTAGCTGGAGGTGAGGAGGTGATTGACAGACTTTTAACAAATGCAGAATTAAACTTCCCCCTGTATATCTAAATTAACGTGTTTTTTCTTTTTTTAAAATTTTTCTATTTAACAAAGTTATTAAGGATGGTTCGTTTTGAAATGAAGGCACTGTATATATATATATATATATATATATATATATATATATATATATATATATATATATATATATATATAAATTAAATTCAAATTAGATATTTCATACTTTTTAATCATAAAAAATATACAAAAATCAGGCCTTATTTTTTTTTAACGAAAAGTCATAATCTCCCAACTTAGGTTCTTAATTCCTAATCTTACGTTGACTTGGATATTACATATGTTACAGGGAATATCAGTTTTTACTCAGGACATACTAGTACGTCCTACGGCATGTATGTGTATGTGAGTAGAATTGGGGTCTGTACACTGCGACCTTGTAGATTCATTGTGTCTCGCTGCTGTCCAATCGTAAGAGTTACCTTATCAGTTAGAGCAAGTTCTCCAGTCCTATTTCCTTTAGAAAACTTAGGACGTTGGACAGCTTCAAGGTGGATAGCTTCCCTTCACGGATTTGGTGTGTTCCCAAGAACCGCATTCTAAGGTTTTATAGAGCGCTGCACTCTAAAAGGATATGAATAGAGGTTACTACACTCTTCTCCTTCTAGTCTGGGTTTCTTGAGGTGTCCCTTCAGGTTGTAGTACCCCGTCAGGACCCCTGTGAGAACTCTGAATTGGTTTTGACTTAGGCATATCCCAAATGGGTAATTTATTGGGACGGCAATGCTGGGCAATCGTTTTGTTTAGTTTGGTTATTATTACTAAAAATTCAAAATAATCATAAAAGATTAGCACAAGCGAACAGCATACCCATGACAACCCAATACTTAATAAATCACCCACTCTAGACATGGCCTAGCGCGTACTAATATGTACTAAAAACTGACATTTCCTATAACGTAATACATATTAGAAATACCCAATCTATCTAAATGTTTCTAACTAATTCTATTTTTTTAAAAATTCTTCATAAGGTTCAGTTTCCTCAGTGATCTGACTGACCGCGACATATTTTGTTGGGGCTATGCCGATGACGTGGTCGTGATCACAAGAGGCAAGTTCGAGAATACCCTGTGTGGCATAGTTCAAAGAGGTCTTGAACACATTAAGGAATGGTGCCAAATGATGGGACTAAACATCAATTCCACAAAAACCACACTAGTAGTTTCCACAAGAAAAAGAAACCTCTGAAAACCACCAACATGGATGGAAATGTTATTGAGTGGAAGTCAGAGGTTACATATCTGGGAAGGACCTTAAATAACAAACTCCTCTAGAGCAAGCTCAAAAACGATGTAATCAACAAGGCTTTAAAAGTCTTGATGGTCTGTAGAAACTTTGCGGGAGAAACCCAAAAATCCTGCAATGGATGTACACTGCAATAGTAAGACATATGGAGCAGTGATCTAGAGCAAAAGAACCAGTCTAGCTAATACGGGAGCTAACTTTTCGAAAGGTCAAAGATTGTCATGTCATGTGCATGTATAATCGGGGCAATGAAATTCTGCCCAATGGCTACAATGGAAGTAATCCTAAACCTCACACCTCTACATATATTTCTAGAGAACATGGCGAAGAGGATAATGTATAAGATGATGAGAGATGAGGTCATAAAACAAAGGCCCAATCTCTTATCCAGAAATCAACAAATCTGGTATATGTCCCAAAATTAAATGAAAAAGAAATTCAACTTTGTGAAAAACTTCTGCCAAAATTGTGTCGCAAAAGTAAATGGGACAGAAACGCCATTGAAAAAGTCAAGAAAAAATCCATTATATGGGATACTGCCATAACAATGGTGGGAATTGAAACAGGAATGTATGAACCCGGCACCAGGCACTACGAAAACTTGGGTGAGACACCAAGAATTTTCCAGACAGAAGTACGTGCCATTAGGATATGTATTTAATTCAACAAAGAATATCACGGCCAAGAGATTATCTCCATGTCGGATAGTCTAGCAGCGCTCAGTGCACTTTAAAGTTATCAAAATGCCTAGAGGAATTAAATGATGAGTAAGAATAATAAAGTCACGCTCATGTAGGTTCCGGGACACACTGGGATAGAGGGGAATGATATAGTAGATAGGCTCTCGAGGAAAGGAGCTAAGATATCATTTCTGGAGCTAGAGCCTTTCTGTGGAATCACTAGCAGCGTAATGCTGGAAGAACTAAAGATAGAAGAAGGAAGCAGGAAATAAAATTATTGAACAGAGCTGCAAGGATTGAGACAAGCGATACTTCTTGGGAACTACGACCAGAAGAGATTCAAAGAAAGCTTAAGTAAAAACCAACTCAGAGTTCTGACAGGGGCCCTGACCGAGCATTTCCACCTGAAGTGATACCTCAAGATACTCCGACTGGTAGAAGGAGAAGAGTGATATTCTGTGATGAGGAAGACGAAACATCTGTTCATATCCTTCTAGAGTGGAGCGTTCTAGAAAACCCTAGGGTGCGGTTCTTGGAAACACGCCAAATCGAATAAGGGTAACTACCCATCTTGAAGGTGTTCAACACCCTAAGGTTCCTGAGGAAAATAGAACTGGAGGACCTGTTCTAGCTGATAAGGTCACTCTTGCGACTTGGTAGCAGTAGGGGAGCACAATAGATATACCAGGTCGCAATGTACAAACCCCAATGCTACGCACATGCATACAGGAATAGCTAAAAATATTAAAAGTGTGGTACACACCGGAAAAATTTGATGAGCTGGTGTGATTTTTACAAAACATAAAATCAACTAGCTCATCTACTATTGATAATTCTTTTTAGTTTTCACGAAAAACTGAGCGAAAACTGAGAATTTCGGTGGCAAAATTATCAGATAAGTCATCGTCGTATTTAATTCGCAAAATTTCAGCCTACTTGCATAACTCAGAATCAGTAGCGGTGGTTATATGAGGGATCAAGGAATTTAAATCTATCAACAACAAAATTTTGAAAACCAGAGAGTCGATTTTTTAACTGTACGATTTATAAAAAGGAACTGTTACCTTCGGATCCTGCATGAATAATAGTATCATCAGGTAAATATATTTCGGATGACAAATATTTAATAAATTTTCTGATAATATCTTCAGGTAATTGTTTAAAAAGATTCACATTTTCGACACAAGAGTGAGCAATGGTGTATAACGCTTCTTTTCTTAATCGTTCAGACATTATTTTACGTATCGATTGTTCCTTAAATGCATAAGTAGAAGTTAGAAAATGTGTCAAATATTAAATTTCATTCTTCGAAAATTGAAACATTCTAGGTAATAATTTTTGGTTGTACAAAATTAAACTCGTTTGTTAAATACATGTAAACAGCTGTAAATGACTAAATAAATTTTTATGTGATAAAAATTGATCTTTTGCATTATAAAAGGTAAATTCTAATCTTAAATTTAGAAATAACAGCGGTTATTATTTGTAAATATATCACAAAAAGTGATTACCGATGAAGCAATATTCAGATGTGACGACATTAATTATACTCACAACTCCCATCTATAAAGAACGAAAGCTACCATAACTTTAGTTATGTTAAAAATCATTGTTCTTGGGTTTAGACCATGTCAAATTAGAATTGTTCGACGTTTCGCTGACAACTGCACGAAACATCTTAAGCAAGGTATCTTAAGAACGCCTTCTGTTTGTAATGATACTGCATCCTTTGGTAACTTCAAACATTGTCCAATTTTCTTACATGTGTTGAAAATTCTTCGAAGGTTTTTATTTCGGAGCAATTTGGCAACTTTGTTGGTGGTTCCGTGTATGTAAAACAAGCCAACACTGCCAATAGGCGATACATTTATGATATTTTGTTGAGTAGTTGGGTTTTAATGTTTATTAATAGAACGTCTAATATCTTCAGCGTAATATCCGTTGCCTCTCAGAGCCTTAGTCAGTTTTTTTTTTCTGATTTCAGGTATTGTTTGTCGCATATAGAAAGATTTCTATGTGCCAAAGAGTTAATGATGGATTGTTTTTGAGAAGGATAACGGCGTGACGTTGCATCAAGATATTGATTTGTATGTGTTGGTTTTCTGTACACAGAATGTCCTAATTTGTCAGATCTTTTACTTTATACTAGTACATTAAGAAAGAGAAGATTCAGTTCCCATAGTGAATTTTATACTAGAATGTTGTTGGTTTAGATGATCCTGGCAATCATGGAAGTTATCTGCGTCCTGTGGCCAAACTACAAACTAATCATCTACATATCTGCACCAAAATTTAGGTTTTAGAGGAGCAGAAGACAAGGCGTTTTCTTTGAAAGCTTCCATGAAGATGTTCGCTACCACGGATGACAGCGGAAATTCCATGTCCGTTCCTGAAGTCTGCACGTAGAAAATTCTTTCAAAAGTAAAATAAGTTGAATTTAGATATGCTTTAATTATTTAAAGTGGGCTGGAGTTCACGATGTTATTTCGTAATATGTCCAATATCATGGAAACTGAATCATTAATGAGACCATTTGTATACAGGGATTCTACATCAAGACTGACTAATATGTCTCCAGGCACTAATTGGAAGGTTTTTAATCTCTAGAGAAATTGTTCAGAGTTTTTAACAAAGGATTCAGTTTTTCCTCTAAATGGATATAAAAGTTGGTCCAAATATTTACCTATTTTGTAGGTTGGTGAGTCTATTGCGCTGACGATTGGAAGAAGAGAAATAGTTTCGAGTGTCGAAGACTTTATTAAAAAATTACCTTCAGGGAAACCAAATACGATTCGACGCGAAACAGCGAAGGTAATAAAAAACTCAAAGCCACTTAAATCAAATATTACATCAGCAGAAAAGATGGCTATTAAAAAACTGAACTCGAACAACACCATCTTAGTTCTCCCAGTTGACAGAGGAAACGCAACTGTTGTTATGAATAAGGGTAAATATATTGAAAAAATACAGGACTTTTGACGACAATATTTAGAAAGTCATTCGGACGGATCCGACAAACAAAATCGAAAGAAATCTCACATCTTTAATCAACGCCTTCAGTCTCACTCCAGAAGAAAAAAAGCCATTACACCAAGTAGTTCCAAGATTTCACGCTTCTACAGACTGCCTAAAATATCTTAAGAAAATGTACCTCTACGTCCACAAAATAGGTAAATATCTGGCCAAACTGTTTCATCCGTGTACAGGAAAAACTGAATCCTTTGTTAAAAACTCTGGACAATTTGTCCAGAGAATAAAAACCATCCAATTAGAGCACAGAGAAATTTTGATCAGTTTTGATTTATGATTTAGTTTCCATAGTATCGGACATATTACAAAATAACATGAAGCTCAGCTTACTTGAATTAATTAAAGCATATCTGATTTCCACCTATTTTACTTTTCAAGGAACTTTCCACTCTTATGCAGTTATTAATTAATTATAATATATTATTCTGGGGATCATCCTCTGGAGCAATGAACCTCTTTAATGCTCCAAAACACATTTTAAGGTATATTGTAAAATTACATCTAAGAACGTCGTTCAAACTTTTTTTAAAGAATTTCCAGTTCCTTACTGTTTCTTCATTGTATTTCTTGTTATATTTGTTAAAAAGAAACCCGATGCATTTCAAATGACTTTACGGAGAGTCTATCTCTATGAAAACCAGGAGCAGGGCCGAACTGAATATTCCTATGCGTAAGTGTACTTTTTATGAAAGACGCCCTTCTTTCAGGGCAATAAAGGCTTACGGAATGTTACCGCTACACATTGCTAATAAGGAACATAGGCAAAAATTTAGAAAGGCAGTGGAGCTTTTCTTAAAATAAAAAACGTTTTTATTCTTTTGAATTTTACATTATATTATTATAAATTTTTAGACCGTAAAATTCTTTTAGTATAATTGTAATTATAGTTTTATACGCTGATTTTGCTGAGTTTCATAGGAAAATTTAAATGTGTTTAGCCATTCTATTTTTAATGACCATTATTTTCCACCAAGAACTAATTAACTACTGTAACCCAATTCTTCTCTGTTGTTTTGTGACGTTGCTTGTTTCATTGTCAATAATTTAGTTGGTAATAGAGGATATTATGATTTCAAGCCAAACGGCTTCATACTCCCTCCAAGAAATATTGACTCATACCAGGTATACAAAGATACCAAAAGTATGAAGCTCTGTGGGAACCCTTTTCATGATATCGGGTCCTAGGTGACATGGTCTGCTGTATTTCCTACAAACTTTCCGACAGCCCGCGTGGTTGCAAGGAGAACTACTTTCTGAATTGGTTTATAGAATGCTCACTAAGGCCAAGTGTCTTGATGTTCTGCAGGAGATTCTTTGGTATCACGCCAGTTGATGATAAAAGTATGAGAATCGTGTGTACGCTGTTCATTGCCCATTGTCTGCGGACTTGCACCTCCAGATCTCTGTATTTCGCGATCTTCTCATTGTATCTTGGCCTTAGATTGTTCTTGTTAGGTATAGCAATGTCAATTCGTGTAGTTACCCTAGAAGTTTTATGTGTCAGTATAATATCTGGTCTATTATGAGCAACTGTCTGATCCGTCAGAACCATTCGGTCCCAATATAGCTTGAACTCGTAGTTCTCAAGAATAGGCTTTGGAATGTATCTGTGATAAGGAATTTTTCTACCTGAAGTAGATTTAACTTATCTGCTAACTCTTGGTGGAGTATCTTGGCGGCTGAGTCATGTCTTTCCTTACACTAGGTTGCGGCAAACGCTTGGCAACCTCCAGTTATGTGTTGGACTGTCTTTGTTGTTGGATAGCCATATCTATATTGGTCATTTATCTGCTATATTAAGCAGAGAGTTTAGTTTACGGCCGCATTGTCTCGTATTGTTGCTGGTCTTGTATCTCTTTAGCCGTCCTGCAAGAACATAGCTTCTATTTCAGCGTGTCGGGGCACTGCTAAGCAGTACCATTCGCCAGATCTTCTTACGAATGGTATCGGATACGATTCATGATTCAGTATAGTTGTTCTCGTGCCCTTGGTATACTCCGTCAGTTGTCCTAGATTATTTCAAAGATTTTCGTTCTTTTTTATGCAGACGTCTTTCCCATGGTGGTTTGTCGGGTTCTGTTCGTGCTGTAACTTTAATTTCTAAAGCTTTAGGTATCGCAGTCACTGCGCAGTAGATAGTGATATATAAGCCCTCCAAAGCATAGGCCTCTGAAACATAAGCCTGTAAAAATTATTCGTGATGTCTAACATGATACCCAATCGTTTAGATCAATTAATTTTTGGCAGTACTGGTCTGCATAACGGATTGGTTCCATCATATTCCAACACCTCAGCGCTCATTTTTATTGACAATTTCTGAAAAAATAGTTTAGTATTGTCCTGTTGGATATGGTCACTAAGTTGTTCTTGTTGCTCTTGGACCTCGGGTTCCGGATGTGGCTCAGTTTCAGCGATCGAATTCTTTTTATTGTCAGCGTCCCTCCACGTTCAAACTCCACTTTGATGGTATTAAGCCGCGTTACAGGAATTAGGTTGTTTCGGAGAATAACTCTGTATTGGTCAGCTATTCTCTGTTGTGACATCTGTATATATGGATATATCTTACAAAACTCAGCATGTAGCTGTGGTCTATAGCCGTCTTAGTTGAGTCACCCTATAAAAGATGCGCATTGTTGTTTAGTTCACTGATGTTGTCTATTTCATGCGCTATCTTGGAAGTCCCGCCTGAGTGAGCGCAGACTGAGGTTCCTGCGCAGCACCTTCGGAGAGTGGAGCTCTAGTTGTTGTTTTGCTTTCAAGTTGGGCTGTAGCTTTTTGTGCAACAGGGGTCCACCTCCTCAACACCCTGCCACTTAAAGGTTGCGATGTTGAAATGTTGCCTCCCCCCCCCAGATTCGGTAGGACAAACTACTTCTGCGGTGTGAGATTCAGGAAATTTGTTCCTACCTACCTGGGGTACTTTATGTTTTACAGTCGATTGTTTAAAATCTGAAATTTGTCCCCATTTAATCGCCTCCTGAGATTGATTGAGGGAAACTGTTGATATATTCGTAGCCGGGTCCAGTCGGAAAGCTGAAAGAAAGTAGCTCATAAGGGATTGTGTAGGAATTGTGGGTAGGCGAGTCAGGGCAGAGGGATATTTAAATGGTAGAGAAAGGATATGGTTAAAGGTCAGTGAATATCTGCCGTTGTGGGCTATAGTGTCTACGTATTAGAGTATCGACAAGTATACTGCTGGCTGCAGTACACTGCCGGTCAGACATAGGTATTATTTTGATTTTCAAGCCAAACGGCTTCGCGCTCTCTCCAGAGAATATTGACTCATGCCAGGTATACAAAGATACCGAAAGTATAGAGCTCTGATATTATTATTAGTATCATTATTATATAATAGTATTACCTTATAATAAGTTCCCTCAAACTTAAAATCAAAATATATTTTTATCCTGGTTTTTTTTCGCACTGGTAATGCAACGTATCTCATATATGCATCAACTTGTCTGAAAAAAGCGTCTTGGCTTAAAGAAGTACTATTATATTTTGTCCAAATATGGGATATCCAGACATACAACAGCAACTGGAATATGAAACCTGAAAATGAATAAGTTTTATTCATTATGCAGCTGTTGTACAGGGTACAATCAAAAGTTGCATTTTACTGAAATCTTTTGAACATTCTGTAGAAGCATTCAATGACACAGTCTTATGTCAGTTTATCATTAAAGTCTTTTTCCTTTAAATCAGACCAATATCTTTGTTATTAAAGAAAAATAAATTTAAAGAAAAATATGCAATTTTTGTTCAACAATAAATATTAAACAAATAAACAAAACCCAATATTTTATATTGCCAAGAGTACTCTAATTACAGTGTATCCATTAACACATGTAACTCGAAGCTGAAGAAGGATCACTGATAACTTTTACAATATCGGACATTAAAGAAAAATTTCGATCAAGATATGGAGGGAAAGTAATGACATGATCTATTAAATATAAATGGCTGTAAAAATTATCCATATTTTCACACTGAGCACGATGAGCTGCATTTAAACATTTAGTAAAGAAGTCAATAATCGTAATATATGTATTCTTATTTTAGGCAGAGAAAAGGAAAGAATATATACAAATAGTTTATTTCCTGCAAATACCATTCTGGTCTGCTCTCCATAAGCGTATCGATCACCTCATGGTCTCGTCAGTGGAGCAGTATCAGACCGAGAGCAACATTCGCAGGAAATAACTGATATATAAATATAAATGCAAAGGCAGGATAGGTAGGATATTGTGAACCTGCCATCTACCCATCGCGATGTCGAGACTGAAAAATATAGAATGGTATTTGCAGGAAATAAACTGTTTGTAAATATTCTTTCCTTTTCTCTGCCTGAAAGGAGAATAAATATATAACAACGATTTAAATACGGCAGATAGATTTCTTTATTTCTTACTGAAATTTTGATTTTTTAAAAATTTTCTCACTACTCCGGCGATTCATAGATGTCGTTCGACTGGCGATATTTCTCAGTCTCGATATCGAAGTCGGTAGGTTGCAGGTTTGCAATATCCTACCGACATACCGTAGACTATATCTGAAGTGAGCAAGAATAAGTCAGTTATCATCGCTATACTGAATAGAGGGAAGGAGCCAATTTGGTGTCGGTTTCGCACATCGAACGAAGCCGTAAAGAAATTATTTTTTAGTTGGATTGACAGCTTCAATTGATTACAAAATTTTTCATTGTTTCATTGTTTATGAAATATTTTATTTATTCATTTCAAGTTCTCAACCTCTCAACAGAAGTATACTGGTATACTACAATGTATTGCAGAAGATACATGTGTGTATGTGTGTGATGGTGTGTGTAGACAAATATACAGACACATATATATTAATCAATTCTATTATGTAAGTCCCACTACGCTTGGGACTAGATGTTCAAAGTTCTCCGTTTTTTTCTCACACATATGTATATTTTGTAAGCATTTACCTACGAAATACATACACATATATATATATATATATATATATATATATATATATATATATATATATATATATATATATATATATATATATATATATATATATATATGCTCTACAGATCTACTGTGCTCACGGCAGCGGAACATCGGTCAGTGGATATTTCTCGTGCAGACAATCATCGGTCAAATGATCAGCGCAGGGATATCGGTTTGACGGTATCTACTTATAATAGGGATATTCCTGCTCTCTGAATTGATCAACGGTTTGACTGCCCGAAGGTCCAAACATCCACTCGGTGGTTGGTTCTCGGGCGCCACCCTCGGGATTTATGTGGTCGAGGGCCCACTTATGCACCGAGCAGCTTGTTACAGTGGAAAAACGGCAAGCAAGGGGTCAATTGCGCGTATTAGTGCTGGCATGCCGGCTGCCACTTTTTATCTGTAATGTTAAAAATAGGACTAGGTAATGAAATAAACGGTTATAAAATTTCCTGTATCCTGTATTCTATATTTTTTAAAAAGACACAACCTAAACTAACTTACAACCTAGGATGAACAATAGTATAAACAAATAAACGGTCTGGAGGGCAAAAGTATGTTATGAGAGCTGTTCACGGTAGCTCGTACTGGTCGGTAGCGCTAGAGACGGTAACCCGGCGGTGTAATTTGCGACGCTATTCACGTTACCTCATATTACCATGATATTTACGACGCCTGGTACTCAAATGATCGCGCTTCGTGTCTACAATTCGACCGACGGCGGTATACACCGTATGTCTAACAATAACCCGGCATCGATCGGCCGTTAGCGGCGTCTCTACACGATAGCTGCGATCTCTACACGCGAAATTTAATGTGTGATTACATTAAATTTAGTAGAATAAATTAATTTAGATTAATGCGTTTTAACCTTTGTGAAATTTGCTTCTTACACATTTACATTAAATTTAATGCATTTCCTTTTTACATTGTAGGTAGACAACGGCTAATGTATAAACTAAAGCATCAATAATATTATTGATTATAGGATAATCAGATGCGATCAGAATAAGGCACCCTGTCAACTTAAAACATTGTTACTTGTATTCAAATAATAATTTAAAAAAAAATAAATTTTACTGATCCTGTCAATATAAAATTATACCTCCGAATTCACTAACATGGTCTTACCTTAAAACTATTCTAAATTGACAGCACAATGTTTAAACTGACAAAAGCAACAATAAGTCAAGCAAGTTTTAAATCCTAAAAATATAAGCAAAAAACATAATTTTGCCAGCAAAAAGGGAAATTTTATTTATTTTTAGGATACAACTATTTCTCTCGCAAATTTTAAAGACTCTATCATTATATTCTTATCCTTAATATCCCTATATAAACGTTCTGTCTGTGTAATACAAATTATGAGAATATCTTAAGCAAGACAAAACTGACAACTAGACTGGTTTAAGTCTTAATCCTTCTTGGTGAATCTCGCTAAGATTTAAACTGAAATTCATAATTCTGGAAATACGGTTTAAAATTTTTCGTAGATAAACTTCTCTTCTTTCGCGGCAGTTTATTCTTTTTTATGCACTTTTATATTTGTTACGTTTTAGTTTACCAGTTATTTAGTTGCTATATAAATTTTTTAAATGTTATTTTTACATCCACATTCCTTTCAATCTTAATCATTGAATTAGTTATTGTACAAAAGGAACTAGTCCATTGAACCTAGTTTTTAAGAAAGTAAGAAAAAATGGAATAGCTCAAACACTAATGGCTGTATTTAATTTTGGCTAACAGGTGATATTTAATAACCTGAATTATCGAAATTGTTATAAATAATCGTTGGACTTGTTCCCTTCAATATCTAATTATATAAATAATATGGTCCAACAAGAAGTTAACCACCTCATTAACACCTCGCTTAGCTATTCCTTCATAATATGTATAATATTGGGCAGAATTAGTTTTCAAATCATGAAGGCCAAAAACAAATTGCCAAAGCTTCCTGAGATAAAACATATCATTTACTGGCATAAAAGAAATGGATAAATTCTCAAATACTATGGCACCAACATTTTCATTTTGCTTACAAATCTCTCTGACTTCTTCTGTATTCTTATAGAACTTCGATGAATGTCATTTGTGAATTAGCAACTCTGTTGCAGCAACACATTTGGTGCTGTCATGCAATAGGGGAGATTTCAACTTTATGTCCAGTTCTTCACACTTTGTGCAAACATCAACTCGTAATATTCATATTTTACCATACGAGATTCTTCGGAATTATCTTGACAAAAAAGTGCATGTGTTTTCTTCAGAGTTAACTGGGAATCAAGGTAAGTAACCGATTTGCTGCTGTGAGCCTTTTTGTAGGAAAAAATCTAATGTGAGCATTTATTTTTAGTACGACAGAGTCAGGTAGAACATTTTCACGTTTAACATGACAACCACGTCTATTATTTCCACTTAAAAGAAGGGATGTTAGGCAAAATACAGCTTTCGTTGACAAAGCATACAAAGTAAGGAAAGCTTTCTTGAATAAGTTGATTTTATTTTCGCATAAAAAATATGAAATGTGAAGTTACTTCGTCATTCCTGTTTGGATTCTCCATTTCTTGATCATCGGCTCTTTATTTCTTTACATTTCAAAAGACCGATTAGGATAGTATCCTGCTCATTCCTGGGTTTACCAAACTATAGTAATTTTTTTTGTGCACTTGAATTTATTTCTTAAAAGAGAAAAATTATTTCACATTCAATAATTTTTCTTTAAATCAAAATAATTTTAAGAGTCCAATGAAATTATTCAGAGAAAAAGCAAAAAAGGTTTGAGATATTTACTTGCAATCAGGACCTGTTTGTTTTCCAGGTTTTACAACACATTTTTTTGTTCTCGCTCCAAACAATCTCGACATTATCTTATATTGTTTTTGTAATTCTCAGAGTTTCGAATGCCTTTTTTCTTCTCGGTGGTGGTTCATCATTCTCATTATTTAACCTCGACAAAACTAGTTTTTAAAATAGAATCCTCATTTATGTAAAGCAGAACAACAGCCTAATATGAATTCCAAATAATACTGAGACTCCAGTTATGCCAAATTAGTCAATTTATAAATGATGTCAGCATTATCGCAGCGCCGCTGCGGCCCGCGATAATAGAATAAGTGTATAAAAGAAACAAGCACCGGACTTGTATACTGAACAAGATTTTCCGGCTCTGGTAATATAAGATTGTTAAGCATCAGATGTTTCCTTTATACGTTCATTGATTCTTTGATTATCGCGTGACTTTTTGTATATGTCATCTTGATTTGATGAAAATGTGGACTTGTTTCCTTTACAAAATTACTGATTCAATTGCAATAAATACGACCTTATTTCGATTTTGATAAAATTAGGAGTTTTTAAAGCGTTTTATATTTTCATGACTTCTTCCTGTCAATATGTTATGTTAATAATAATAAATCTGATTCAAAATGCTCAAGCTGCTAGTATAAAAAATAAGCGACAAAATACCACAAAAAAGATAACACGGTTATATTATTTTACATCGTTAACGAAGGTAACACAAGAACCAATGATAAATTGTTGTACTTGTATTACATTACAACTTGAATTCTAACACAGTCGAGTAAAAATATATTCTCCAGGGCTCCTATCCTCGAAAGTGTGGTGTGAACGGTGATGTGAATGGCGATGGGAATGGCGATGTGAACTTTTTGACAGTAAAAGCCATATTCTTGAAAAGCCAATGTTGCCAGATATGAACGAGCTAAAACCCGAGAATTTCAAAAAATAAAATGGATGACAGATTGAATTGAGCTATCAGACCGAAAATGTCCGTAGTATATTTTGTTGCCATTTTTGGCAAAAAGTAGTTTTGGTAATTTAAATTAATCGTCAAAAGTAAAAAAAAATAGTGCCATTGTTATTTTTGTGAACTTATTGATTGCCATTACAATATTTGTACTTTGCCTGGATTAAATTTATCTTAAATTGATACTCTAGAACTGTTAAACAAAAATGCATACAAAGAGCCAATTACCTGAAGATTCTAATATATAAAGAAAAAGGGATATCAAGAAAAGCAGTAATTATATATACAAAATAATATACTGACAGTAATTGCAGAAAGTCAGCACTCTACGTAGTATGACTAAAAGCCATCATCCCAATCCACTACGGAAACTATCCAATCAGTTATTTATTGTATGAATTCACAAAGTGTCCAGCCTCTTACTTCAAGATGTTCTGTCCTGACAAGTAAATTTGAAAGAAAACCTGAAACTTGAACAATGATAGTGAAACTGTTTATGACCAGGGACCGAAATCAAAGGCCAGACAGAAGACGTCCATTAAAAATACTGGCGGATCTCACATTCAACTTTAAATATATATATATATATATATATATATATATATATATATATATATATATATATATATATATATATATATATATATATAAAGATTTATAGAGACTTGAAATGTATCATAAACAAGGTTTTTATGCTAAAGGACCTCATTGCTTGGTCTGTAGGGTTCATATATATATATATATATATATATATATATATATATATATATATATATATATATATATATATGTATATTTATTTAATTGTAATGTCGTATAGTGTTTAACACAGTCTAATTAAGTTAA
This sequence comes from Diaprepes abbreviatus, assembly GCA_034092305.1. Classification (NCBI taxonomy): domain Eukaryota; kingdom Metazoa; phylum Arthropoda; class Insecta; order Coleoptera; family Curculionidae; genus Diaprepes; species Diaprepes abbreviatus. The sequence continues at coordinate 9,755,767 of JASJET010000076.1, forward strand.
GTGCTGAAGTTAACATAATGTAAATATAAAATTTGTTACTAATTTAAATAAAAGTTTCAGATAGCTTACAAAGTGTGATTTCTCAAATTTATTATAAGTTGTGTCGTGAAAAGAATTATGTTAGATTTAACTGTTTAAAACTAAGATACTCGCCTGTTATGGACAAAAGTATTTATGTCAAATCCATAAGCAGAACTGGCCCTAGAAAAACATTTTTAAATAACACTCTCATACAATTAAGTTATGAACAGAATCTCCTGTATTAATTTTATATATCTGTAATCTCAAATTTACTTAATATTTGCGAGACATATACAACTTTCTAAGGATATTTTATTAAAAAATTTGAAAATATTTAAAATATCGGGGTACTACCTAATTAACGTTTCAACTTTTTATTCGGAAAATAAAACGTCTTAAAGAAACGGTTCGTCAACATATTATTTTTTTTAATGCGAGTTATTTTGAAGAACCAAAAATAAAATGAAAATTTTTATTCAATTTTATTTTTTGATATCCGTGCGTTAAATATGTCATTTAGCGGCTGACATTTCATTTGCGCATGTTTCACCGTTCGCTTGCCTTCCACCGGGCGAACGAGGATATGAATGACGGACATTTCAAGAATACGCGTTCGTCACCTTTTCACCATTCACTTCACGTTCCCCAGTTCGAGGATAGGGCTCCAGGTTTGTACAAAGTTAATATTTTAAATAATTTAAGGTAAGAAAAACACTTAATTAATGTTATTTTATAACGATGTTCCGTCAAAATTTCGGACCTATTACAACTATCGAGTTCTACAAGGATAAATGTTAATGTAAAATAAATGACTAAAATAAGTAAAAAATATTAACTTACCGAAAAAAATACCAAGAATTGATAAAATTCTTGATTCAAGGCGTTGTATATCAACCAGTAGGATGAGTTCTATCATTCTTTCTAATTCGCTGAAAAATACACCGTAATTTTCTGCTAATGCATCAAACATATTGTGCCATACCAAGGTATGTGCCCATAATGGAACACATACAAATAACATTCCCATTTTAAGTGTTGTGAAAGCATAACTAAAATAGGTGAAATATTGTTCAGAATACCTTATATAAATGTGGAGGGCTGGAAATAGTGTCTTAGTACATCAGGAGTCCATGGGGAAACAAAGGTTTTGTACATAATCTCTTTCAGTAGATAATATAAAATTTAGAAGATTACTTGTTTGATGTTTTTTACGTGATATAAGATAATCTAAAGGAGGAACTTATTCATCTGGAGATGGACTGTCCAGGAGGTTTAAATACTTTTCTTTATCCAACTTAAAAATATAACTGTAATTGGCACTTAGATTCTCGGTGTCACTTTTTTTATTCATGGTATTGTCATCTTGGTTAATATGCACCATTTCAAGCAAGAGCCTTTTGTAATATCTAGGAACTGTTTCTACAATCTCAGTGTCATCCCAGTTAATGATGTGATCTTGATGAAAAACATGTTTAGCCAGAACACAGGCAGGGCAAACCTCTAGTAATATGACTACGATGGAAAGTCAGTCTGTCTTTGAGGCTTCTGAAAGTCTAGCCTTCTTCTTCTTCAAGTGCTTTCTCCATTGCGGAGGTTGGCAATCATAATAGCTATTTTAATTTTTGAGGCAGTTGTTCTAAATAGTTGTTTTTAACTGCATCCAAACCATTCTCTTAGGTTTTTTAGCCATGAAATTCGTCGTGGTCCTACGCCTCTTCTGTCACTTATTTTGCCTTGGATTATGAGCCGTAAGATCCACCCACGAAATCCTCTGAATTCTTCTCTAGGTCCATATTTCAAAAGAGTTAAGTTTTCTCATTGCCTCTCCATTCAGTATCCATGCTTTCATTCCATAATATAGAACCCTGTATACGTATCATTTAGTCAGTCGTATTTTGAGGGTTAATGTTAGATCTAGACACGTGCTTTCTCGATTTTGGTTTTTATTTCGACGGTATAGTCATTATTTTCTGTTATTAGAGTTCCCAAGTAAGTGTACTTCTTAACTCTTTCTATGTTCTGGCCTCCTACCATTAGGGTTTCATTATTATTGGTGTTGCTTTTACTAATTATCATGAACTTGGTCTTTTTCGTGTTAAGAGAAAGTCCATATTCTCCACTAACTCTTAATATTTTATTCATTATTTTTTCTAGGTCTTTCAAGCTATCAGCTGTTATTACGGTGTCATCTGCATACCTAATATTGTTGATTAAAACTCCGTTTACTTTTATCCCTGCTATTTCAGATTCAAGACTTTCCAATCTGACCTCTTCAGAATAAGCGTTAAGTAGTAAAGGTGACAATATACACCCTTGTCTGACTCCCCTTTATATTTCCACATCTCCGGATATTTCCTGTCCAATTTTTACTGCCGCTCGCTGATTGTAATATAGATTTGATATCAACCTTAAATCTCTTTCATCCAAATTTTTGCTTCTGAGAATGTCTATCAGTTTGTCATGTTTGACCCTATCAAAAGCTTTGTTGTAATCTATGAAGCAGACATAGAGGTCCTGATTGATATCTAAGCATCTTTGAGCAAGCACATTAAAAGCAAATAATGCTTCTCTTGTACTCACCCCGTCTGGCCTATATAAACTAATTGACAGTTGGAACAGGAAACTATATACACTATGCAGGACGTCTCATTTAGCTGCAATGGTGTTTTGGTTTTAGAATAAATTTTAGAGAGAGTAAGTAATTGTTTTTTACCTATTTTAATATATGTATTTTTAAAAATATTCATCAATTTGTCAGTAAGATTTTCTATGTGAGGTAGTGTGTGGAAAAACTGAACTTGTACTGTTACATTTGAAAGAGTGCTAGCTAGTTCTAAAGATTGAGTATGCAAAAGAAGGTATTTGAACGGTATTTTCAGGAATATTATATTTGATATTATAGACAAGTTTTTTTAATAATATTATCAGGGTAAGAACTCTCCAATAGTATATCATTAAGTTGGCGCAATGCTTCTGCTCTAAAATTCGGGTGTGTCCATTTGACAGCTCTATTTTTCATGCCTAAAATGAGATTGATCTTAGATCTCATAGGATGGTATGGATGTTAACTAATAAATCTATTAGAACAGTATGGTTTTTTATACCATTTAGTTTTAAAAGTGTTTTCATTCATACGTACAACTGACATATCGAAAAAGGGATACTATTTTTAGCTTCTTTCTCCACTGTGAAGTGAATGTGATGATTAAAGGAATTAAAAACTTCTCACATTCAATTCATAGTGGAGAAAGAAACTAACAATTATATCCCTTTTTAAAATTTGTCAATGTAAAGCATGTAAAATTAACCAATAATCTATGGAATGGTTATTCTTGCTCTCTATAATACACATAAAACTGTTGCATTGAACAGGATAAAGGCATAAAACATATAAGAACTCCCTTCAGAAGTCACATTGTTACATACTGATTTACGCATGCTGAAGATTCTAATTAAGTAGAATAATTTATGGGACATTTTTAAATAAAAGCAATCAAGCTTATTGCAGAAAGTCTGTTAAGATATCAGAATATCAAAATCGTTATGGACATATTCAGTCTAAAGAAATGGAGAAAAAGTCCTATAACAACTTCTAAAGTGTTTGCGAAAATACAGATTTGACAGAGATATTTTAACAGTGTCACTGTCTTGGAGAAAAAATCTGTAGAATTTCAACAGAAAGAAAGTGGTATGTATTTTATTACATTATTTTGACAAAAGCGCTACATTTTTTTTTAATTTTTTTCCAGGATGGTCACTGCTACAACTACTCTATGTAGCATTAAGCATAAATAAGTGCAACTCTATGAAAGCATAATCTTATATCCTCTTTCCCAATGAAACTGAATCTAAGAAAGATGTTTTAAGTACACAAAACATGGATAAAACTTCTTTTACATAGATACTCTTGACTGCATTACATCCAGTAGATCACACCAAAACACTTAGGAGAGTAACCAACTATCTATCGTTTAAGAACAAGCTGATCTTTATAGGTAGGAATAATTATCCTGTAAAACTTGTCTATATTCCAAAGTTTGAACAATTGAGAGTTTAAAATTTATTAAAATATTATTGGGGTTGTTGGTCCTCAATGCAACTGATCTCGTCAATTATTTAAACATAATGGTACCAAGTACTTGCGTGATGACAATATTTTGCAACATTATGTTACCGTTAAATTACCAACTATGAATTTACGCAAAGGTAAATATGGTAAAGGAATTCCCGGGAATTTGTGTGAATTTGAAGATTTAATTTAGGTACCTTTTACTATATCGTATATGCCGGTTTTAAAATTGCTATAGAACCAATCGTAATGGAGAAAAACAGGCTAGAATCCTACACTGTATATCCCATACTCTTTTGTTTACTATATTAAATGTTTCTCTACAGCTAGCAATCTATTTTTCGGGGTTATAAAAATGTACATGCTCGGTACATGTTTATAAAGTTATTTGAAAGCTGCTGCAAGCGACTTTATAACAGTCGTAAAACCTACGATATCTGTAAAAAACGTTTAATATTAGATATATAAAAGTAAGAGATTATTGTTATTTCACTGGTACATTCCATAGCCAAAGTCGAAAAACAAAATATCAAAAACACCCAACTGCAAATATATTATCCACTTTTGGTTTATATATACAGATCTCTACGAGATTTTATATTCAGAATGCATGGAATGCTGGGAGATGGCGCCGCTTGTATTAGATGTCATATTTTGTCTAATATAAGTTGCTTAAAGGATTTACTTTCCCGATGCTGAAGTGCACTGGCCTAATCTGTACTGACGAAACCTAACAAGTTCGAAACCGGTCTACAGATGGCGGAACACTACCATAGGAAAGGCTTTCACCCTTTCCTGATATTCTTGCAATCTGAGATGGTGCTTTGTCTCTAACTATGTTAGAACAGAGCACGTTCTTCCTTATAGTATAAGGTTTTTTCAGTTGGTTGAGAGCTAAGTTTCTCTTATATAATTGTAATTCGAAATTTGCTCAAAAAAGAAAAATATATCATTCATCATCAAAATTTATTATACGCTTTAAATCGGGACTTAAACTAGTAAAGATTCACCTTGTACTTTATTTCTATCAATCTCCTAATAAGATATATCTAGATTATTGAGAGGTGGCCTCAAAACCCGGTAGTAAGTGAAGTTGAGTGAACTTCAATCTTTATGCGGTAAATGCTTGTAAATTTTGAGCAATGACTGAAGATATTGGATTTTTCATGCTGTATTTGTAAATCGAAGCGAGATCAGTACGAAAATTGGAAGATTGAACTTAAAGTATATTTTGTGATTACAATTATATCCAAAATATTTTTCTGTTTAAAATACTGGAAATACATTTTTTCAATATCTAACTCATATTACTGAAAATTTTTTCCCTTACGGGCGCCATGTTTAATTCGCTATTTTGTCATTATTTAATTTGACTGGAATATCGACAAGTTGCTTCGAAAACCCGATGAGCGCCATGTTCAGCAAAATTATATCTTTGTGTATGGGGTTTTAAAGAATTTTGACGATTCTTTACTCTTATCTTAAATTTACCACCTTAAATCTCATAAATAAACTATGAAAATTTTCATAGAACATAAATAAAAATACTCTAAGCTATTACCCTATGAAATCGATGTTAAAATTATAGCCATTCTTTTTCCAATGGATGTTTTTCGTTTGATTCTGATCGCCATTTTCAATTATTCGAACGAGAAATTCAAATATATTACAATGATTTCAAAAATGTAAAAATTATTTTAGTAAATACTAACCTAGGAATACCAAAAGTTGCTTTTATTAAGTCCAAATAATCCAAAAATGTTATAACACGCAGTACTTTTAAGTAGACAAGAATTGTGAGAATATTCAAAAGCGTTCTCATATGAGCTCTGAACCAGTCTATAAATGGAGTCAAGATTATTGGGGTAGTGGAGAGAAAATCGACAAGGAAGTATGTGTATAAATATTTCTTGACAACCTTGTCCTGACTCATCACCACCGCGTTCTTTGTGATGTCATAATAACCAGTGAAGAAACATAAAAATATATGTATTATGTGAAAACCTAAAAAAAAATATTATTAAGTATACATACTAAAAAAGATAATTAAATACACATAGATTAAAATAAAAAATAAATGATACATCTTAAAAAGTGATTTTTGAAAAAATTTTCCTTCAGCTGTATTTTAAAATCATTTTTTTAAAGACGAAATCAAAAAATGACATTCAAAACTATAAAACTGATTTATATGCAATCAATTTAATAATTAAGGTGTATCTATTAACTTAGCACATTTTTTAGTGCAGCAGTAGTTGAAACATTAATTTTTAAATTAATTCAAATTAAACTGGCATTAATTACATTAATTTCTATTAATAAATTAAACATGGCAACAGGCAACAAACTGTAACGCGACGAGTCGCTACGTTGTTGACGATGCGAGAACATTCTAGAATTAGTCGCTAACTTCTACTTCGACGAACCAAGACTTTTCCCGAATGTAAAAACGCCGCAGTAAGGAAGAGTAAAGTCAAACTAAATCATACGATAAGCTTAAGAATCTCGAGTGATGTTAAAAAGGTAAATGAGTTAGTAGTGAACCCATAGCGTGTACATAAATATTAGTATTGTAAATCAATTTAGTAATTTCTTCTTGTGTAAATAAATTACAACAAATACGCACGTGCATGCTTCGAACGTGAGAGTAAATAATCATTACCCGATAAATATATGATGGATCGTTTGTTAAAAACGAGTAGTTTTGTAAAGTCTGACGAAAATCTGGACGAGCAATCAATTGGTTCTTCTATTTCAATTCCTAATTTGGAACGAACATAGCGTGGCAGTTGCAGTGAGCTACCGTCTCGTCAGACTAAAAGCAAAGAAAAAATACGCGAACAGATTAAGGGAAAAAGAAAGAAAATGAAAATATGACAGGAACTATTTACAAATGAGCTTTTATTTTACCGGCGAGAAGTCAGAACCTAAACCGCTTTGTGTAATTTTTAATGAAATCGTGGACAACAGGAGTTTAAAATCACACACCTTAAAACAAGACATCCGGATCACAAAGATAAACCTGTTCAGTATTACAAAAGAAAATTGGCAGGTAATAAAATGTCTTGTGTTTTTTTTTCTTTTCTAACAGATTGAAAAGGTAGTAACATGGCTCTCGAGGTATCACTTCGAATTAGTTATAGAATTGCAAGATCTGGATAAGCACATATATACAGTGGCAGAAAATTTGATATGACCGAGTGCTAAAGACATCATAAAATGTACGCTTGAAAGCGCTACGCCAAAAAAAATTGATCTTGTTCCCTTATCAAACAATACAGTGTTGAGGCGAATTAAAGATGTGGTAAATGATGTGGAAGTTAAGAACTTTAAAATAGAAAGTTGACTATAGTATACTAACGTTTCTATTAAACCTCGGTAATATGAACGGTCAGTCTATTATTTCTAAAGTTTCGTCTCAGGCCAAAGGCAACAGTGTTATAGTTGCGTCGCCCCCAGTTACAATTCAACGATTACAAAATTGGACTGAACAGAAAGGCAGTAATATATTTTCGCCTTACTTTGTTGTGTACAATACAAAAAAAGCATGTTATCCACATGACGAGTATCTAATTTTTACTAAATCAAAAGCCGAGGTTAAACTCCAATGCTTACTGGATCATACAGTGGGTCAAATTATATTGCTTCAATTAGACACCCTTGAACAAATCGATAAATTAGATTTGTAGATATGAATTTCATTTGCAAATGGGGCTTCGATGGAACGTCAGGTCAGAGCCAGTACAAGATGAAATTCACTGATCCGAATATTTCTGATGCAAACTTATTCCTAACCTCTCTTATTCCACTTCAATTAGCAGGTATTAACACGCAAACTAAAAAATAACAGATTGTGTTGTACAATTCCAAATCCTCCTCTACTATGAATTACGGGCCTCTGAAATTTGAATTTATTAAAAAACCGAACAAAAGTTTTTAACGAAAATAGAAAATTATGAACTCGAACCAGACAACTTGCACCATATAAAAGAGTTCTCTTTGCCACCCGAGCTTTAGTACAGTACAACTTATCTATGATGATGATAGACGGCTAGGTGAATGCTTTGGCTAGAGCGAAATCGGTCCAACGTTATTACCTCTGCCAAACAACATCTCAGTTCAACAACATTGATACTGTGTCCCAGTAAATACAGAGTATTTAAAGCTACAACTGTTAGCTCTACAAGCATGTATTAGATTCTTCGAATGCTGCTTGTATTTGTCGTATCAACGTGACACACAGCAGTGGCAAGCTCGTAAGCAGAAAGACAAAGAGGTGAAAGTACAGACAAAGGCTACCACCCAACAGACCTTTAAGGAGAGAGATTATGACTTCTTGTTGACATGCCAAAGAAAGGGTTAGGAAGCACTAACGATGGCAACATAGTTCGATGTTTGTTCGAAAACAGTGATGAGTTAGTCATTATAACAAGATTAAAGCGAAAACTGATCCTCCGGTTTCCCATCATTTTGAAAACTATTGGAAGCGGATATTAAACTGCAATAGAGAAGATTTGGAAATACAAACTTCAAATAGCAAGATTATTCTTCAACGGATATTCTTGGTACAACATTCCAACAGGAATCCACAAATGACTTACTCCATTGACAAGACATCATAGCATTTGCAATATTACCGATAGGTAAACTATCGAAAGATGCACAAAAATCAATGGACAAGTTGATAAAAAACTATCGCCTAGACTTTGCCCGAAAATCTTCTCGAGTAAAATATGGAGGATATGTTCCAAAACTTTTGGCGTCGATGGATCCTTACACTGTTTTTGACATAGTAAGGATTCGGATAAAAATTCATACGTATTGGAGAATGAGAAAAGAGCTGTTAACAAAGAAGGCAGTGATTAAAAAGTTCTTTTTATTATTTTTATTACAGTTGTATTATTTATTCATTTATGTGAATCAATAAATATTATATTACTTACAAATTATTTGCATTGGTATTTATTAAGAAGTCTTAAGCATAGAGGAAAAAGTACTTTCGCCTTTTTAACGATTATCGATATCCATGTATTAATTATTATAGTATTATATTTAAAATGTACTTTGAAGTCAAGCGCAATATTTTATTCGTGGAAACACAATTATTCTTTTTATTTTATTTTTAAAGCGTTGAACCACATTAGACGTTTTTCGAATTTATTTTCGTGATTTTAAAGTTTCAGTCTGCTATTGTTGGATCTGATTTTTATTTTTAATATCAAATCCGTGCTTTCGACCCACCGTGTTTTGACGATCCGAAACCAGCGAAAAGTCCTTGCCCGACACCATTTTTGCTGGAAACCAGGAAGCAAGCTACGATACAACAGTATGCTTAATTTCACTTCTTCAACATGGCTAAACGGGTTGTCCGTCGCTTTCTGTTACATTCCTTTTTTTTTAGTGGTTCTGTTCTGGATTTTCCACATCTGTATTTATTCCCCTTTCAGACAGAGAAACGGAAAGGATATATACAAACAGTTTATTTCCTGTAAATACCACTCTTGTCCTGTCTCCATACGGGTTTTGACCACCTCATGGTCTCGTCAGTGGAGCTCTATCGGACCGAGAGCAACATTCGCAGGAAATAACTCATATATGAAATATAAATTCCAAGGTATGTCGGTAGGATATTGTAATTCAATTGAATTTATATTTCATATATCAGTTATTTCCCGGGGAATGTTGCTCTCGGTCCGATACAGCTCCACTGACAAAACCACGAGGTGGTGGAAAGACGTATGCAGAAAGATCGGAGTAGTATTTGCAGGAAGTAAACTGTTTGAATATATTCTTTCCTTTTTTTACCTGAAAGGAAAACATATATAACAACTATTTAAATACAGCAGATTGATTTCTTTATTTCTTACCGAAATTTTGATTTTTTTAAAATAGTACTGATGACCAGAAATATTTAATAGTGTATGTAAATACACGAAGGAATCATAATCATTGTAAAACTTAAAACTACCATATTGACTACTAGATTTGATATTTTAAAAACAAGAGCTTACTTCAAATCTTATCAAATATAAAGACACCAAAGACATTTCGGTTTACGCATCGGCTGTATATCCATAAAACATCAGGCAATCCATATTAATTATTCTTTAGTGACCCATATTTATAAATACCTTATTTCGATACTAAAAAACTCCAATTTGAACGAAAATTTCTTATATTGCAAAAAATTCACAGGCAGACATATACTTTGCTTTTAAGTATATATAAAATTTTTTTAAAAAAATTGAACATTGAAAAATACCTTATTTCTAATTGCTTTCTTACCATAATTTGTATATATTAGTAGTTATTTATTTCATTTAGAAATAGTTTGGCGCCGACTTCAAAAATTTTAATTTCATATAAAAATTTATAGTTATTTTTCATTTTTTATCGCACTGTTAGAAGTCGGTTAAATTTTTTTATAAAAATTTTATTTTTCGATTTTTAGTTTTTAATAGAATATGATTATCCATAAGTTATTTGAACGAAGTACTAATCGAAATTAGTGTACCTCGCAATGACTCCAAGGTGGCTCTTTTATCCAAAGTTGTAAATCACCCTAAAATGAATCCCTAAACATTCTTTGATTCTTAGAGTTCTCCAAATACCAGTGCAATTTTGTCAAACAAATATTGAGTCTGTCGTAGTAAATCCCCTATCTTAAATTTCAAACTCATTTTAGATTGGTAATATCGATATTTAATGAACCTGAGACGTAAATTTATTAGCTGGATATATTTTATACTGCATGTTGAGTCTGAATAAAAAATTAATTTCATATTCGTAATACATGACCCTGAAACCCCCTAATACCAAATCTGACAAAATGCGAATAAAGTAAAATTTTCAACCCAACATATTGTATCCGCCATATTGAATTTTAAAAACATGATTTTAACGCCTTAATGTAATTTAAATTAAAATTCTTCAAACCCCCTAATACCAATTTTGGATGAAATCCGGAAATTTAAAATTTCTAGTCCATTATATCTCATCCAACATATTGGATTTTCTTAAAATAATTTTATATTCGCTATTTACATCATCAAAAACGATTCAGTCCCACCTTTGAACAAATTCGAGGAATGCAAAAATTTTAATCCGCTATATTGGATTTGTCATATTGAATCCTGAAATACTTTCAAATTCATAATTTACACCCTCAAGGACCCCCTATATCAGTTCTGGAGAAAATCAAAAAAGTCCATGTTGAATCCACCAGATTGCGTTTTTCCAAAAATATTTGAAATTCGTAATTAACACTAACGAAAATCCCCCAATACTGATTTTACACAGAATCGAGAGATGTAGAATCTTTAATCCGCCCTCTTGGATCCGCCATAATTAATTTTTCTTTAAAAAATGCCAGATTCATAATGTGCGATCGCAGAACCTCCTCCATATCAATTTTCAAAAAAATCGTACAAAATTAATTTTTTATCCACCATATTAGATACACCATATTGAATTTTTTAAAAATAATTTCAGATTTGTTATATGCGATCCCAAAAACTCCCCCTTACCGATTTTGAAAAACATCGGACAAAATAGACTCTCTGTGGCATACGTCAACGAAAGAATTATATCAAAAAAAATTGATGGAAAAAATTGAAAGAAAACCAATAAATAAAGAGGAAGATATAAATCATAGCTGGGAAAAATTAAGTCATTGGACACACATACAATTACAATCAACAACAAAAATCAGTAATAAAACTCCATGGATCCGTAAAGAAGTTAAAGATAAATGTAACGAAAAAAGAAAAGCATATTTAGCATATAGAACGTCATAAACGCCGGAAGCATACAATAGGTACAAACTAATTCGTAACGAAACTAATCTACTAGTCAGGCAACTAAAAAGTGAACATTGGGAGCAGTTCTCTAAAAGAATGGAAGGAGACTTCTATAGTGTACAAAAACAAATGTGGCGACTAATAAGACAACAGCGCAAAGAAGTATCTGAACTCTCCGAAACAAACAAAATATCAGAGGAGAAATGGATAGACTACCTAACAAAATTATTTGAGGGAGATGCTAACATTAGAAAAAACAACATACCAGCAATAAGGAATAATGTGGAAGTTACCATTCAAGAAGTAGAGAAAGCTATAAAATCCTTAAAAAATAGAAAGTCTCCCGGACAAGACGGAATTCATAACGAATTGTTGAAATACGGAGGACAGCGACTAACACAGGAACACACGAGCTTCATTCGAAAAATCCTGACACAATGCAAAGTACCAGATAGGTGGAGAACCAGCACAATGATGCTTATGTTTAAGAAAGGTGACAAACAAGAACCAGGGAACTACAGGGGTATTAATCTACTGGACACAACTCTGAAACTCGTTACGGAAGTAATCAAAAATAAAATTAATTCGGTTACAACACCTGAAGACGAACAGCAGGGATTTAGATCAGGAAGGTCTTGAGTGGATGCAGTATTTATTCTACGACAGATAGTCGAAAAATCTCTAGAATACAATATACCAACATTTTTATGCTTTATAGATCTAACAAAAGCATTCAATCGCATAAAACTAGATGACGTAATCCACCTGTTATATAAGAGAAATATTCCTATCAATATAATTCAGACCATCGAAAATATATACGCAAACAATAAAGTTCAAATTCGCACTAACGGTAAATTATCAACACCCATACCAGTCAACAGCGGTATTAAACAGGGAGACTCGCTTAGTCCTTTGTTGTTTAACATGATAATGGACAAAATAATAAAGGAGCTGCGACTTGGTAGAGGATATAAAATGGATGATACAGAAATAAAATTCTCTGTTACGCTGATGACGCTGTGATATGTGCCGAAAATGAAGACGACCTCCAGAGATTGTTAAATACCTTTAATCTTACGGGAAGAAAATGTAATATGATTATCTCAGCCGAAAAAACTAAATGTATGACAACCTCAAAAGAACCCCTCCGATGCAAACTAGAACTAGACGGTCGAATAATACAACAAGAAATGAGTTTCAAATATCTAGGAATCGACATAACTAGTTATGGTAACATCGAAGATGAAGTAAGAGGGCAGGTGGCCAAAGCAAAGTGGCGGGTTGCCTCAACGACGTGATCTGGCGAAACAAATACTTACAACAAGAAACAAAGGTTCGGATCTACAAAACCACAATTAGACCTATTATGACATACACCTCAGAAACACGGCCAGAGACAACAAAAACGAAACAACTATTGGAGACTACAGAAATGAGAATACTTCGATGAATAACAGGAAAAACGTTACTGGACAGAGAAAGAAGCGATAACATTAGGCAATCATGCAACACAGACTGCATTAATGAGTGGGTCCTACAACGTCAGACACAATGGAACAAACACATAAGCCGAATGACAGTGGATAGACTGGTAAGGATCGCACGAGATAAATCGCCTAGTGGTACACGCAGTAGAGGTCGACCACGGAAAAGGTGGAGCGATAATTTAAGTCCAGAATGAGGAAAATCGAAGAAGGAACAGGTCAGGGACCTATTATAGAAGGTGGAAGAAGAAGAAGATCGGACAAAATTGATTTTTTCGTCTGTCATATTAGATCCGCCATATTGAATTTTTTAAAAATAATTTTAGGTTCCTTATGTGCGATCCCAAAAACTTCCCCGTACCAATTTTGGAGAAAATCGGACAACATTGATTTTTTTATCCGCCATATTGAATCCACCATATTAATTTTTTTTAAAATAATTTTAGATTCATTATGTGCCACCCCAAAACACTCCCGTATTAATTTTGAAGAAAATCGGAAAAAACTGATTTTTCTGTCCGCCATATTGGATCCGTCATATTGAATTTTATAAAACTAATTTAATATTCATTATATACGACCCCGAAAACTCCTCCACACCAGTTTTGGAGAAAATCGGACAAAATTCAATTATTTGACCACCATATTGGATCCGCCATATTCAATATTTTTTTTAAATTATTTCAGATTCGTTGTACACAACCCCGAAAATTCCCCCATACCAATTTTGGAGAAAATTGGACAAAACTAATTTTTTTGGCCGCCATATTGTCAGCACCATCTTGGATTTTACTGCACCAATTTCATTCAAAAAAATGTGGGACTACCATAGCAACTTCTTGAACATAACGTAAAAAATTTCATTCAAATCGGTGCCGCCGTTTCGGAGAAATCGGTGTACATACATAAAAAAATACATAGTCGACGAATTGAGAACCTCCTTCTTTTAGAAATCGGTTGAAAATAGAATTTATTTTTGCATTTATAGAATTCTATCTGTGTTGCAGTTTAGGTAATCCTAAAAGTAACTAATTGAATTTATCATACGCTGTTTTTAGTGTTTAACTGCAAATATTTTTACTTTTATATCAATTGAAACAAAATAAATCCTGCAGGTACTTACAGTGACATATCAAAAGTATCCATCTAGTATTTCCATATTTAGACTTAGGAACTCCCATATGAAACGGAATAACATTGTAAAATGCCCAAAAAATAAACGCCATAACACAGGTCCAGTGTAAGTTGAAGAGGCTGAATGGATGAATCATGAAGTAGTGGTTAACTAAATGAAGATGTTCTTGGTTTCGAATAACGTGTCTCGACTTACAGTACCTCATTGTATGTGGGTGTTTTCGACTAACCATAAGATATCTGTAAAAAAATTTAAAAGAACGTAACAAAAATCGTATTTATTTCTATTTAAATTGTCGTCACCATATTAAGTACACTAAGAAAGAAAAAGTTTCTAGACAAGATACTATTATGTACTTTATATTTCTAGTAAAAAGAAGTAATAATCGAAATAAATAAGCTTTTTCAGGAAATACTACTAAATTTCTATTTTTCAAATTTTCTTGTCCGATAAATCCAGTAAACCATCTACATTCTTCCTGTTTAAAAGCAGAAGATCTGATTAAATTAAATTTTATTAACATTAGATAGAGTGAACCAAAAATGGCTTTATAGAAAAAGCAATTCTGGACAGTAAGCAAATCTCCGACAGCTCAGAGAAATGAGGTTCAGTAAATTTAAGGCGCCAGCAGCTCCAAATCAACTGAACTGGAAGCTGTCGTAGATCGATGCTGTACCTTTTCTGCAATATCCAATCAGCCAAATATGTAAAGAAAAGAAAAAAATAAACTGGATATATATTTAAGATTTGATAACTAAACTCTTGAGAAAAATCTACAGGGTATTGAACAATAACCCTCAACAACAGAAAAGCTAAGTTTTGGAGAAAAAATTTACGTAATTACGAGCTATGCGCTACTGTACAAGTAGCCAAGCCATAGGTAAAAATAGTGACGTAAATTCCGAGATGGATGAAACTAACCTAGGAATGTTGAGGGCTATGTAAGAATACACCTTATATAAAATGTAATAGCAAAAAAGAAGTTGGAGGCCATGAGGGGAGGGGTCGAAGTTGGCTAAAACAGATTTTTAAATCTGCAAGTCAAGAAACACATTTTTGAAAAAAAACTTTCAAATAAAGATTGTAGATTAAAAATCTACAATTTGAGCTTTTATATGATCATTTTTGTTATTTGATTATTGCAAAAAAGCCAAAAAAACCGCAAAGTCGGTAGTTTTTTTCATATTAATTATTTATTGTAAAATTAACTCTTGTTTACACTTTCTAAACCAAATGATATTTTATAATAGTAAATCGGATAATTTGTTGCTGAAATATTGCCAATTGTTTATCCCAAGACGCAAAATATTGATTGCTATAATTTTTTTTTGATTGAACATTTTGTCCTCTACAAAGGTTCAATCTCTTCATGAAGATTTAAACTTTCATATCTTATTAGGGGCAAATAAAAAAATTAATATTCAATTTCTTAAATATCTTTTTTAAAAAAAGGGGTGTTTTTTTTCATAAAAAAAATTTTCCCTCACTAAATCTAGCAACTGCACTTTAAGCGTTGTTTCGTTAAACTCAATGTTTTTTGAGAGGAGCCATTGGCACAAAAGAAAAGAGAGGAGTACGCCAGGGCTGCATACTATCGCCACTTCTATTCAACGTATACTCAGAACATCTCTTTAAAGAAGCACTGGGCAACATAGAAGATGGAATTATTGTAAATGGAGAAGTAATAAACAACCTAAGATACGCGGATGATACCGTTCTTATAGCCGATACTGCAGAGGGACTTCAAAGAATTATCGACCGAATAGTGACAGCTTGCAACAGATATGGTATGAAGATAAACTGCAAGAAGACGCAAACGATTATTGTCAGTAAAAACGACGTCGGCAATATACAGTTTACTGCCAACAACGTAACTCTCACAATGGCCGAGACGATCACATATCTAGGCTGCACGTTGAATAAGGACTGGGACCACTCTCGAGAAATAAGAAGCCGAATCGAGAAAGCAAGAGGTACATTTAATAAGCTGTGCAACATACTCTGCAACCTATCTCTCAATATACATACGCGGATCAGGATTTTGAAATGCTATGTACTCTCAACTCTCTTATATGGAGCAGAAGCCTGGACCCTTACCGATGCTTCATGTAAACGTATAGATGCATTTGAGATGTAGTGCTACCGCCGCATGCTTAGGGTTCCTTGGATACACCACGTATCAAACGAAAACATTTTATAACGTATCGGTGGAGAACTGGAATACCTTACAAATGTCAAACGCAGAAAATTGGAGTACTTTGGACATATCATGCGCAATGAGAAATATCACCTGCTCCAACTTATCCTACAGGGGAAAATAGAAGGCCAGAGATCAGCTGGACGAAGACGAATATCATGGCTGCGCAACCTACGAACATGGACTGGAATGACATCAACAGGTCTGTTCAGAGCAGCAGTGAATAAAGTAATGTGGACCAATGTGATAGCCAACATCCAAAGAGGATAGGCACTTTAAGAAGAAGATTGGCATATCTCTACCTTTTTAGACGCAGAAGTCGAAATTTTTCCTTGGAGTCGACTATGATATGGGGCCTTGTCCATTACGGAATCGAGTTCACATACCATACCTTTTAAACCGTGGACCCTTTATTGAGCCATGTTACGTCAGTTTAATACAATTTTTTCCCTTTTTTTCCGAAATTCCTATAGTTTTTCCAAATATTTTTCGCTGCCATAAAACAATTTTCCTCTTCTCAATTAGTAAGCTTTTTCGATTCTGTTTAAGGTATCTAAAATTAATTTGTTTCAATGTTCGTTTCAAAACTCTCAATGATATTTTAGGTAAAGACGTGTCATTATCAATTTCTCTCCTAAAATTTTTTATGTTGGTATTTCATTTTTGAAAAAGAAACGCGGCCAATGGCGTATTTTTTGTCATTATCCAGGATTTATGGTGTCCCTCCTCTTATCTACTTTGCTTTTGTTTGACCGTTTTCTCTATAAGGATCACCTTGAAAAATGTGGGTGAAGAAATATTCTTTAAAATACCACATATATCTGCAGCATACAAAGTAGTTACGTCAGGGTTTCGCTCTCGAATAACATGGTAAACAGTTTTAATTATTATTTGTTCTTGTAACGTCAATTAACTATTTTTTTAGGCGTACCATTAGTTAAAGGTTCATTAATATCCATAGTTTTACCACAAATATATTGTTCCGAACGGCCGGTCTTCAAACACACTGTACACACTGTATTATTTTAATAACTTTTTATTGTCAACCTCAATTCTGACACTTGTCCAACTAATTCAAGTTGCATCGACAAGCTCCCAAACTATACTGTCGCCGAAAACCGATCTGGACAATTTATATGCCCTTTTGGTCAATACTGGAAGATTCCCTGATTTTCTAGAAGGATTTCCATATTACATGATGTGATAAAAATAAGAAAAAGGAATAATCCGATGATTTCTAGACTTTCCATCACAAGCTTTCCATGGTAAAAATAAGCAAACAGAATTCTCTAAAAGTTCCACACATTCTTTTATCGACGTCTCATGAGGAAATTAACAAAAGGTAAAATTAATGAAATAAATCGTGAACTCGTAGAAAATAAACCTACAAACTACAAACACAAACTAGTACTAGGAAATGTATAACGCTATTAAGTCAGGCGTGGATCCAAGGGCAGGAGGCGGTGGGGGCGATCGCCTCCCCCCCCTCAAGAGCCTTAAGTTCAGCAAAATAGACCCGATTTTGCCTCTTATACTATAGTTTATTCAAGAACAAGAGAGAGTAATAAACCATTTTTACCCGCAAACTACCCATTGTCAAAAATACAAGAAGTTAAACATATTAAAAAAATAAATTCCTCCATATATTAAAATTTTTATGGGGCTATCGGTCATTTTATAATTAATTAAAAATATTTTTAGGACAATTGACATTTTAGTTTATTTATTTCTTAAACCATCTTCAGAATTATAATTAAACCCTAAAAAGGGATTCAAATGTAATTAATTTTTAGATTGTTACAGTTAAAATTAGACTTACTTGTTTTTATTTTTATTGGACTGACATCTTAATTTAATTTACTTTATTATATGGAAATCCGATAGCCCAAAAAAAAAATAAACATGTTAATTCTACATGCTTAAGAAAAAGACACAAATACAATAATAAAAAATTACGGCTAATTGGAATTAAATATACATAAAATTAAAGAGTGGGACACACTAAAATAAAAATATATAAAAAAATTAAAACATATATAAACAACATTAAACAACAATAACAAAAATTTAAATAATAAATTGTGATTACTCTGGTAAACATTACGTATCTAATTCGTAATCAAAGTCAGTGAAGTTATCTTCGCTGAAATTAATTATAATTGGTTCCTTTATCTCACCGATCATAATATCGAGTTTCCACATTTTCTTTTATTCTTTTATTATATGGATTTTTCCCAATTTTCTGTAGTAACTTTATCCAAAAAAATCTTCCAAAAGTTTAGATAAATTCCCAATTTTGTAAGTTGTGTTATTTCTAGCAACTCTACGTTTTACTTGAAAGAGATATTTTCTTCTCCAACGGACATTTTCCCAACGATCTATAAGAACAGATTTCCTATCTGGTTTTTTCCAGCAAAAATTAAGGTCTCTGAGCAATTTCCAGATCTCAGTTCTTTTAATTTCAGGTAAATCCCGATGTTCATTGATTTTAGTTAAAATTTTTTCGACGGTTGGGATCTGCTTCTCATAATAAAATGTATGTGCAACTCCTTTTATTGCAGTTTTACATATCTTTTTCCAACGAGGTTTTTCATCCGCCTGTGATCGAATGTGGCTTGGGAGTTCTACCAATTCAAATAATTTTTTTCTCCTTCAGTATTCGGTACATGGTAGATTTTCCAACTCATGTCATGTTGGAATACATCTCAACAGAGCCTTTAACATTATTATCTAGATATTGATATCTTAAGACATCATAACATTCATCGTAATAAGTTTTTCATTGAGAAAAAATGCCTTGGTTTAACGATTTTGGAATAGTATAGAGGTGGAAGCTAGATCGTTTGTTATCTCACTAATCTCAAATAATATATAAAAACAAGCACAAACAAGATAAATCACTAAGGACACACTGTAAGGTGTTCCTTGCTCACTGACAGAAATTAAATTGAACTATCAGAAATTTTATTGTTGCAGTAAATTTATGAAAGCTTATAATATTTAAATATAATTAAATATAATTAGATTTACGGCAGTTTTCAGTTACCTGCGGTACTGGAGCACGTACGTTGGAGGTTTCGGTAACAGTTGTATTACTCTCTCTAGTTCCTGAATAGAGTATAGGAATGTGTATGCTTGCAATCGCCCCTCTCCTTCCCAAGAGTTTTGATTTCAGGAAAATAGACCCAATTCTGCCTCTTATACTAGGAATGTGTATGTTGCTCGCATCCTCTCTCTCCCCCCCCCCCCCCTGTCGACAATTTGTTTTTTCTTGCGATCGCCCCCTTCTCTCCAAGAACTTCAAGTTCAGAACAATAGACCCGATCATGTCTTTTACACTAGAAATGGGAATCTTACAGGTGTATCCCCCCCCCCCGTCTACAACTTGCTTTCGCTTGCCATACCGTACTTTTGTGATATCACCCCTCCCCCCAAAGAGAGAGGCTGGATCCGCCCCTGTATTAAGTTCGTTACAATATACACAAAATATACACTATAATAAACTTTTCTTACACAACACAAAATCTATATACAACGAAAGTATAGTAATTAGAATGTGAATTCACAGAATCTATTCATGAAGCAACAATAAACCAATAAAACAATGCGAAAACCCAATCGGAACGCTTACTTTCAAGTCTATTCAAGATGAACTTTCCATGTGTCTGTATTGCAACATCGATTATCTTCGCGATAAGAAACCAAGTACATTTTAGTCAGAATCACCGTGCTATTTTAAATCTAATCAGCTGATTGCCATTTAAGGTTCGCAAAATATGACAACAATGCGTTTTAAGTTTTTAGTCCCTGCCCTGTTAATAGAACGGCAGTTTTAAATCATTTTAGTTGCATGATATGTTTAGTCCGCCACTTTGTCGCTTTGATGACCGGTATTAAATGAGTCACTGATAGAAATTATGGATTTCAGGTATATGTATATATTTAGTTTATCGCCATAACAAAATATATATAAGAGCTTATAGAAAAACATAATATTCCAAGAAAAAAATATCAAAAATAAAGTTACCGAGTCAAATGTATGAAATTTGTATGTCTCCTTACCTACGAAACTTTCTTCGGCATTGTATAAAAATTCCTGAATTAATATAATTATATAAAATATCAATTTCTGTTGACGAACATTTTGGGTGCTCCATCTGAATCAACTACTTAATATATTTACGGTTTTAATTACTTTTAGTGATTGCAATCAGTAATATCACTTATGTCAAAATGACAACTTCGTTACTCAAATAATAAATTTTATTCCACCATGAAATTACCTAGATATTGAACCAGTTAGAAGCTTAAGGTTGAATTTCAATCAAAAATTGATTTTAAGGTTATACTACTCTTTACACCCTGGTTTAGATCATAAATTTAGGAACTACTAGATTGTGCGTCCCCAATGATTGCCCCTTTCCCACAATATAAGAGAGGAAGAATAGTGAAAGCAGTAATCTTCTCTCTTTCTAATGGACGGAACATAAAATAATACATAGAGTATTATTCACGTTTGGGGTCACGAGGTTCCATGCGCCGACAATTACTCTTCTTCCTCTCTCGCACTATGGATATGGCCTGCATTCGAAACACACTATCTAGTATTTCCTTAATAGGCCGGCGGAGTTAGCCTCATAAGAGGTGATTTTGAAATTTATTGTTAGTAGACTTCTGATTACGTAAAAACCCTTTTTTACGTTAGAAAATCGTGGCACTTTACTTAGTTAATGAAACAAATGGACGTAGCTTCAGCATAATGTGAGAAACAATGAGCAGAAATTAAAAAAATTACTTTGCCTAATATTGAAATTAACTTGTTCTAGTGATTTTCGATGCTATTTTTGAAGTTAGAACGAAACCGAGACCTGACGACGCAATTTAAATCACAGATTCGATGCCAGCTCAGGGGCGGATTCAGCCTCTCTCTTTGGGGGGGGGGGGGCGGTGATATCACAAAAGTGCAGTATGGTAAGCGAAAGCAAGTTGTCGACGGGGGGTGGGAGACACCAGCAACATTCCTATTGCTAGTGTAAAAGGCAGGATCGGGTCTATTTTTCTGAATTTGAAGCTCTTGGAGAGGTGTGGGGCGCTCACAAGAGAAATAAGTTGCCGATAGGGGGGGGGGAGGATCCGAGCAACATACACATTCCTAGTATAAGATACAGAATCTGGTCTATTTTCCTGAACTAAAAGCTCTTGAGGGGGGGAGGGAGCTATCGCAAGAAAAATAAATTGTTAACGGGGAGGAGTGCCAGCAGCATACACATTCCTAATACAAAAGACATAATCGATTCTATTTTCTTGAACTCTTGGGAAGGGGAGGAGCGATCGCAAGCATACACATTTATATACTCTATTCAAGAACTAGAGAGAATAATAAAACTGTTACCGAATCCTCCAACGTACCTGCTCCAGTGCCGCAAATAACTGAAAACTGCCGTAAATCTAATTATATTTAATTATATTCAAACATTATAAGCTTTTATAAATTTACTGCAATAAAATTTGTGATAGTAAAATTTAATTTCTGTCAGTGAGAAAAGTACACCTTACAGTGTGTCCTTAGTGATTTATCTTGTTTGTGCTTGTTTTTATATATTATTCGAGATTAGTAAGATACCCAAACGACATGGCTTCCACATCTATATTTATTCCAAAGTCGTTTAACCAGGGCATTTTTTCCTCAACGAAAAACTCATTACGATGAATGTTTATGATGCTTTAAGATATCAATATCTAAATAATAATGTTAAAAGATCTGTTGAGAGGTGTTCCAACATGACAGGAGTTGGAAAATCTACTATGTACCGAATACTGAAGAAGAAAAAAACGACTGGAATTGTTAGTACTCCCAAGCCACATTCGATCACAGGCAGACGAAAAACCTCATTGAAAGAAGAGATGTAAACTGCAATAACAGGAGTTGTACATATATTTTATTATGAGAAGCAGATCCCAACCGTCGACAAAATTCTAACAAAAATCAATGAATATCGGGATTTACCTGAAATTAAAAGAACTGAGCTCTGGAAATTGCTCAGAGAACTTAATTTTTGCTGGGCAAAACCAGATGGGAAATCTGTTCTCATAGATCGTCCGGAAAATATCCGTTGGAGAAGGAAATATTTCTCTCAAGTAAAGGATAGAGTTGCTGGAAATAACACAACTTATAAAATTAGTAATTTAGCTGAACTTTTGAAAGATTTTTTTGAATAAATCTACTGCAGAAAATTGGTAAATATCCATATAATTAAAGAATAAAAGAAAATGTGGAAACTCGGTCTCATGATCGGCGAGATAGAGGAACCAATTATAATTAATTTGAGCGAAGATAGCTTCACTGACTTTGATTACGAATTAGACACGTAATGTTTACCAGCGTAAACACAACTTATTATTTAAATTTTCTATAACATATAACAATTAGTTACATTTGAATCCTTTTTTAGTGTTTAATTATAATTCTGTAGATGATTTAAGAAATAAATAAACTGAAACGTCAAATGTTCTAAAAATGTTTTTAATTAATAATAAAACGACCGACAGCCCCAAAAAAAATTTTAATATTATATGGACGAATTTATTTTTTTATATATATGCTTAACTTCTTGTATTTTTGACAATGGGTATATTGTAAGTATTTAAATTATAGCTTAGAATTTTTTGAGAGAAAAAGCCTACGTCTGAATGAGCCTAAAATGGTTTCTATGCCAAAATTAAAAATAATAAAAATACAGTTGTGATTTCTGTTAAAAATGTCAAAATTATCTATATTTTCTAATTTATGTGAATTATTAAGAAATAGTAAGAAATAAAATAATATTACAAAAACCTTTTTATTTTAAGTTTACTACTGAAATAATATTCTATGTCATACATACTTAGTGAGAAAATAAACCTTCTTCCGACGCCTATGACAAGGATTAAAATACTTTTTAACACTTCATACATCCAAATATCTATTGTTATCCAACCCAAATAGTCCATTATTATAGACCGGTATTTCTGATTATAAAATTTCAAACCCATTCTTACGAAAAATGTATGTGTCTAACAGATTTTGTCAAAGACACCGCTCTAGTCCTTGAATAAACTATAGTACAAGAAGTAAAATCGGGTCTATTTTCCTGAACTCAAAGCTCTTGCGGGGGGGGGGGGAGAGTGATAGCCCCCACCGCCTCCCCTGGATCCGCGCCTGTGTCAGCTGCAGAAAAATAGACTCGAACGTGATTGTCGCTTACACCCCCCGCCCCATCGACAACTTGCTTTCGCTTGTCATATAAATTTCGATTTTTTCTTTGCTCTTGCGATATAACCACTTCTTCCACCCACCTCCAAAAAAGAGAGGTTGGATCCGCCCCTGATGTTATTGTGATAATTAAAAATATTCTTCTGTTAAATTTTGTCGTAATAGAAGTAGGAACTAGGAGGCATGGCCTAAGTACAAAATTTTTAAGTGACTGTGGAACTCTAAAAGTAGTTGTAATGTAAGTAAATAAATAAGCTTAGATACATTTCTCTTCATTAAAGTTTAAACATATTTTGAAACTTAAAGTCTATGAGGTTCTGGACACAAAGGTTTTGAAAACTAATGAAACCTTTAGAAGGTTAAGCTGGGTATAATTGCTTTTTAAAACAGTTTTTAAATAAATTTTTCTAAATAAAATTTTCATCATTAGTCTAGCGCCACGCACACTTCTTCAAGTATAGACTTGGTATTCGATATCACTAATCAGTTCATGAAAAAATAATCACCTAATTAAGGGGCATCCCACCAGAGATGTAGCTACCGAGGTGGCAGGGATGTCAGTGACACTCGGCACACTAGGCGCCGCAAGCATCTTCAAGGATCTTTACTCCACGAGATTAGAACTCTGAATTATTTGCATAACTTGAATTTTGTAAGAGAAATACAAGATTCTGGATTTAGATTAGAGACAGAAAGACAAAAATAGGCTAAGCACCAAGCATCCAACATCAGATCTTCCGCCCTAATTGCCACCCCAGACGCGGAGTTCCCGACCTGTAATTAATTCCATGTATTAGCTTTTGTGATATCACCCTATAAAACAACGATTTGTTACACACCTAACACACACCTACAGTGCCCCAACAAATCTAACTGACCATTAAAACCCTAATTGGATATACACATTGAATATTAATTACCATTATTTGCAAACGAATATATCGCCTGAGGGTGTTCTAGAAGTTAAATTCTTACACACAAGCGCGGTATTTTTACCGGACTGGTGCTCAGCGAACATGTGATGTAGACTGTAACCTGCAACTCGCTTGATTCTCCAATTTTACGTTTAAAAAAAACAGGCACCTTAGTTTCTTTTACATTAAAAGTGTAAACTGAACAATGCTGCTGTTCAACTACTACAGATTGTAAAATTTGTTACTTTTTTTTATACATCTTTCATGCTCCTTAAGCGTTATGGATATAGACCGTACTATTTCATCTACATACACTTTACCACAAGGGCAAGGTAACTTGTAAATGCCTTCTGTCTGAAATTGTATTGCGACCTTTGGAGATTTCAAGCATTGTCAGAAAGTTTGATTTTCAGAGCAATTTGTCAATCTTGTAGGTGGTTCTGTGTATGTAAGGTAAGACAACATTGTCCATAGGAGGTATATTAATTTTGTTGAGCAGTTAGATTTTTATATTAATTAATAGAACGTCTTATATCTTCAGCGCAATATCTATTGCCTGTCAGAGCATTAGATAGTATTTCTATTTCTAATATCAGTGATTGTTCGTCACGTATTGAAAGGATTCTATTTACCAAAGACTTTATGACGGATTATTTTTGAGGATGATGGTGTGACGTTGCATCGACATATTG
This sequence comes from Diaprepes abbreviatus, assembly GCA_034092305.1. Lineage (NCBI taxonomy): Eukaryota > Metazoa > Arthropoda > Insecta > Coleoptera > Curculionidae > Diaprepes > Diaprepes abbreviatus. The sequence continues at coordinate 9,781,333 of JASJET010000076.1, forward strand.
ATTTTTATGTGTTGACTTTCTGTACACAGAATGTCCTAAGTGGGGAGCAGGAAAAAGAGAAGAGCACTCCATTTGATTCAGTTTCCATAGTGAATTTTATTCTAAGGTGTTGTTGGTTTATATGATCCAGGAAATTATGCAGGTTATCTGCACGGAACCACCGACGAGATTGTCAAATTGCTTCGAAAATCAAACATTGGTAGTGATAATTAAATTGTTTGGTATGTCATATTGTGTGTTGTATAAGAATTTATTTATAACAGAAAGCGGATGTGAGTTTTGTAGGAAAATTGTTCTAGGTAATTGTAAGCTATCATTTCTAAAGTCAAGATGAGTGAGTTCAATTGCTCTCCTTTTCATTCCCAATATAAGGTTCTCCGTAATATCTACTTTTCACATAATAACATAATACTTTTTAAGAACAGTTACTTCCGCCCCCAGAATGATTACCAGTTTTTGAGCAGTTATACTTTATCTATTAAAACGGGATTTTGGCCCCAACTGTCAATTTCATTCATCAATTTAAAAATGGCGTTTCAACAGGGCCCACGTGTTAGAAATTTTCAAATAAATTAAAGAATTTTTGCCCTTATTTTTATAATATGTAATCCTAGTATAAAGTGAATAATGACTGTTTCTGTTGAACAAAACCTGGTTTTGTTTAAATACTTACTTTGGTCGGTCTTTTTCTTTATTTCTACTTTAAGAAAATAGGACTAAGGTAGGTTATTTTCTCTTTTGTAGAAGTCCTGACGAAGATAATAAAATTTCTCGAAAGCTAGACTAACAAGAAAGAGTTTTCTTTTCTGGCCAACCATTCTTTTGACTGCTGCCTCACAAAAGTGCCTTCAACTTTTCGGTTTAGTTGGCTTATTCTTATATATATATATATATATATATATATATATATATATATATATATATATATATATATATATATATATATATATATATGTTATATCGATCGTAGGTTTTCACGGATGGTAGAATGAATAGTTTGGTTATTCCGGGTTTCAATCCGTTCGTTCAAAAAATCGTTTTCACGAAGTTTCGCCAAAATCTCATTTGGCATTTTCAAGTGCGGTTCGTCTCGTTACTCGCTGAGAACTGATGGTGGCCTCTGATGAATTTCGAGTTCTGTTTAGCTGGCTCGCGTCCTGATTGGATGAGCGGCTTCGCAGGCTCCTCCCTCTGCCGAATGCCATGTATTTTGTTCTTGTATGCAGGTCTCTCGTGTACTAGTTGATTTTTGTTGTTTTCTTTCTTGATTTTTTATTAATGTTTTCCATGTAGTTGAAAAATTTATAGCATTGTCTCGTTTATTTAGCTCTCCCGCTTTTTCGATTTCTAGGGCCTTTCTTATGAAGCGTACCTTGTAGTTCTGTACTGGTGCTATTTCTTTTGTTGTTTCGAAATCGATGGTATGTCCGGTTGTTTGGTGATGTTAAAATAGGGCTGAGGTTGCCTGTTTATTTTTGATGCTATTTTTATATTCTTGGATTCTTGATGATATGCGCCTGTTTGTTTGTCCTATATAAGTTTGACGGCAATCTGCACATAGAATGCTGTAAACGCCATGATTTTCAAGGTTGGACTCGTCTTTGGGATTTCCCAGGATGTTGGCTATTGTTTTTTGTGGTTTAAATATGGGCTCTATGTTGTGTTTTCTTAAAATTCTTCCGATTCTGTCTGTTATTCCTTTTATGTATGGTATTATGGTTTTGTTCCTTGTTTGATCCTGGTCTTTGTTGTACTCTTCTCTTGTCTTTTTATGGCTTTCTTTATATCTGATTGTGAGAAACCATTCCGTTCTAGAGCTGTTGAAAGGTGTCTTATTTCGTCTTGTTTAGTGTCAAGTTCTGTTAGGCGGAGAGATCTTGATATTAGTGTGTTGACTACTGCTTGCTTTTGAGAGGGATGATGATGTGACGCTGCATTGAGATATCGGTCAGTGTGTGTAGGTTTTCGATATACGCTAAAGCCCAGGGTGTTGTTGAGTTCCCTAGTTAATAGCAGGTCCAAAAAGTAAGTTTCTTTACTTGTTCGATTTCTAGCGTGAATTGAATTCTGTGGTGGATATTGTTCAGGTATATGAGGAAATCGTCCAGGTGTTCTTTTCCATGTGGCCATATTATAAAAATATCATCAACATAGCGTTTCCAAAATTTCGGTTTTAAACGTGCCTTTTGCAGTGCCTCTTGTTCGAAATATACCATAAAAAGGTTGGCTATGACTGGTGACAGCGAGGACCCCATAGGTGCGCCATCTGTTTGCTTGTATATTTGGTTATTGAACATGAAGTATGTGCTCTTTCGGCAGTGTTGTGCAAGTTCAATTGTATACGCTGGAAAATCCTCGATCATGGCGATTTTGTCCAAAGTCTCATCCAGTGGTATGCTTGGATATAGCGATTTTATGTCGAGGCTTGCTAAGATGTCGCTTTCTTCGAGGTGAATGTTTTTGATCATTTTAGTCAGATGTTCGGAGTTTTTCACGAAGGAATCGGCCAGTTCGACTCTTGGTTGCATGATACTTGCAACAAAAATCAATTAGTACACGAGAGACCTGCATACAAGAACAAAATACATCGCACTCGGCAGAGGGGAGGAGCCTGCGAAGCCGCTCATCCAATCAGGACGCGAGCCAACTAAACAAAAATCGAAATTCATCAGACACCACCATCAGTTCTCAGCGAGTAACGAGACGAACCGCACTTGAAAATGCGAAACGTCGTGAAACTAGACAGAAAACGCATCGCTTCTTGCATGGAGTCAAAAACACAGCAAACAACAACGAATGTTGATAGCTTCTGAAATGAATTCCAACGTATCTGAAGAACCAAATTTTCTAAAATTCCAGACGCATTTAATTCCATCGATATGGCACCAAGCCATTTGTTTTTGTTTCTGAAGTTGCGAGGACATCACGCGGAGGAATTTAATTGAGACACAAAAAATACTGGCGATTAAAGAAGTTTTATCCTATTTATTTCTAATAATATGTTTAGGCAAATAGCATTTAAAATAAAAAAAAATAGTAAAATTTATTTAACTTTATTTGGCGTAAAATTTCAGTAAAAGAGATAACTAGAAAAATAGAAAGAGAAGCTTTAACAAACAATTAAAATATATTTTATTAATGAAAAAATTGATTGATTGAAAACACAATTATTCCAATGAACAATTAGGAAAATAACTGAATTAAGTAAGAGTTCTAAAATATGTAGTACAGTCTAGCAATTCTTTACCTAACATAGAGAAAAGTGGTAATAAAAGAAAGTGATATCCCTTAGTTCCTATATGGGGCATTTCGCTACAGATTAACTTTTCAAACATAGATTTTATTTTAATATTTTATTCGATTCTTCACAAGAAGCGATTAAAGGCGTGTTTTTTATACGTCTTTTGGATGTAAATTAACAAAGTTGTGATTGTTTAAACTATCTGAGTTCATAAAAACGTGCATTTTTTAGGCACATTCTTCTCGTTAATTATCAGTGCTGCGAAAAAAACTTCAATCAAAAATTATTGATTATGAAACAGAGGTTCCACATAAGTTATGAAAAACTTTTTTTTGTTAATATTTATAATATTAAAATGGAAAATTATTATAAAAAACGATTTTTCTCAAAGAAGGGACTGTTTTGTTTGCTGAATTTTTGTACGAAATATGCATTGTCTAATTATCAATAATAACTTATAAATTTCATAATGTAATCTTTATTAGTTATGAAGATATTTACATTTTTTGAGCGACGCGCATGGTCGAAAGATGCCTTGCGCGTCAATGCTCGACGAACAATTAGCTGTAAAGTGTTTTGCATTTTATTTTTTTTAAGCGCTATATTAAATATATTTTAAATAAAATATTTTTTTTTAGTAATGATGATGAACATTTTGTTTTTATTAATTTATTATTCGTTTACATGAAAAATTCTAGATAACAACATTAGTATTTAGCTCTTTTATTTTTAATTTTTCCTGCTTTGATTTGTTGAGTTGCTTTCTTTTGTTTTAAGAAAACAAGTTCCTTCTGAGTTTGGAGCTGCAAAGTAACGTTTCAAATTCAAAACAGAATTATTTTTTTCTTCGTAATGTACTCTGTGGCATTCTTTTATTGATTGGCATAATTCGAACCGCGGTTCTAAGTGCCTTTTTTTCTTGATAATCAATTTGACTCTTGTGAAGTTTTTTTTCAAGTTAGGATATTGTTCGGCTCAATTGTATAACTCTAATGACGTTGATATTTCAATATTCCTCATTTGAAAGCTAGATTTGCTTGCGGGTCTTTTTAAATTCGCCCTCGTGCATCACATGGTCCTTTTCCGTATAATAAATCATTTTTGTAATATAAGTTTCCTTCGTATCACTAATAATTAATGAGAAAAATGCGCTTAAAAAATGCATGTTCTTAAGAAATCGGAAAATTTAAACAATCATAACTTTGTTACTTTACACCTAAATAAAGTACAAAAAAAAAAGTTTAATAATTTCTTATGAAGAATCGAACAAAACATATAAAAAAATCTATTTTTTAAATGTGATGTGAAATGCCCAATATATTTTTTTAAATATTCAATTGGGGCCTCTAAGAATTCTGATACTTAAGAGTCGAAATCCTCAAAGACAGCTAGATTATAAAAAAAACCTTTGCGAGCAAGATCAGAATGCTCGGAGGGTAATCGGTTCTAGTACAGCACCATTTAGGAACAGAGGTGTTGAGAATTACGGTTGTGTGAAAAACTGGATATCTTGACTCGATTTAAACTCATGAAAGATCGGAAATATTAGAAATACCAGTTCATTCCGCTATTTTTTTTTGCCGATATTTTCGAAGAATCCAAGCGATTTTTTGCAAAGATTTGATGTTTCCAAAGCAGAACAGTTTCGAAACATCCTTAATGTGGGTTGTCTTCCGAAAACTCTTATCCTCAACACAATCACATGAGTTAATGTTTAATGGTTGCGAATGAAGAACATCAATTTTCATAAATTACCCCAATTCGTTACTTGATTTGCGTTAGGTTCTTTATAGACCGTCAGCTGTCCGTAAGGTAAAATGGACTCATTTTTTTTTGTCTGCTCTTTAAAGAGCTAAAAAATCTAAGTCAGTCCGTGAAAAGAGTCCATGGGGTCAACCCTGGCAGCACCTTCGAAAATTTGGAAAATCGATTTATATTTGCAAAAAAAATCTATTATTTCCTGATCTCAAATTGTCTGCCATTAAAGTGAAAGGATAGTCACCCAAATTAAATTCACGGAAAAAAATAGCAGACAGGTTGCAATGGTCGAAGAGGTGAAAACGTAGGGGTGAACTTACAAAAAAAAAAATCAAAAAAATCCTGATTTATTTTCATCTGCCAATGAACAATATGAAAAATAGAGTAACAGATTGTGTGTAAAAAAATGGCAGACGGTTTTTTTTTTATAATGAAGACTTTTTGGAAAATTATGAAAAAATTTCGACGAAGTTTTCACTATCAGAATCTACATAAAACTAAGACTTGCGTATTCCTCTTATCATAAAATATTCATACCTACATTGGCAGATAAGTACAGCGCGTCGGTAAATTATATAAAGATGTGTACAGAATTATATATCTACGCCTGCCTGTGTGACGTTTTAGCCACATTTTCGTCAAAAATGTTTTTTTTTTAAACAAAATACAATACCAAGATACAAAATCAGGAAAATTTATTCATCAACATGAAATCTGCATATTGTAATATATCTTTTCAAGTATTAACTTTTTTTTTATTTATAAATTTGCGAACCGCTGTAGTTGTCTGCCAATATAGGTATAAACATTTAATAATACCTCTAATCGAAATACAAAATGACAAAAAATATAAAAAGGTCTTTTGTCGACTTTTCATTTGTCTGCCACAATTTTCCCAACTTCCAATTTGTCTGCGAAATTCATAGCCTTAATTGGTATTATTTTCAAGTAGCCACATCGGCAGACAAATTCTGATCATGAAAACTTGGTCGAAATTTTCTCATAATTTTCCACGGGAAAAAAGATTTCGTTATTGGTAAAACGTCTGTCATTTTTTTACACACAATTTGTTACTCTGTCTTTCATATTGTTCATTGACAGACGAAAATAAATCAGGATTTTTTTTATCTTTTTTTTTGTAAGTTCACCCCCACGTTTTACCCATTCGACCTTTGCAACTTGTCTGCTATTTTTTTCGTGAATTTAATTTGGGTGACTACCCTTTCACTTTAATGGCATTTGAGACCAGGAAAAGATTTTTTTTGAGAATGAAAATTGCTTTTTCAAATTTTCGAAGGGGCTGCCACTGTTGACTCCATGGACTCTTTTCACAACAGCTGACGGTCTATTATTTAAGAACTTTTTGCTGCTCAATATTCAGTTTGAGATCTTTGTCTATTGTCGGATTGATTTCAGTTAGTAGAAATTATAATTCATTCGCAACTGTTTGGATCTTTTAGTCTCTGTTTCTCTAATTTCTGGTAGGGGTAACAGAAAAATAATTTATAGAAAATTCGAAAAATGTTTAAAAAGGAAGTACTATGTTTTATACCACTAAATTTATTAAGAAAACAGTGACTGCAGTTTCAACTCACAGAGTCATTTTCAAACTGAATTACAAAGGTAGACTAAGTATTCAATAAAGAAACTTGAGAAAATTTAACAATAAATAAAACCCACCTGAGAAATTACAATATTACAAAGAGGAGGTACTAAATTTTGGGAACTAATTATTATTTGGCGATAATAAATAACGGAGAAACCCCAAGTTCTATCTGGTCATTAAGCAAATTTACATTTTTTTTTACTATGTTTATATATTTCAAAAGATTCAAGAATATTTAACTTTTGACCCTTTGTTGAATAATGTAATATGTCAGTGTTGCTTAAATTAGGAAAACTGTGGCTGTGTTCTAAGCAATGGTTGGCAAAGCTCGAGTCTGTTTTTTGTAGTCTATATGATCGGTGGTGTTCTGAAAAGCGAGTTTTAAAGCTTCTACCATTTTGTCCAATATACAAGCTATCACACTCTGAACATTTTAACTTATAAACTCCAGATTTATCAAATTTATTAATTTTATCTTTAGCAGTGTAAAGGATAGTGGACAGATTGTGTTGAGATTTAAAGGCTACTTTTATGTTATGTTTGGAAAGAGTATTAGCTATGTTTTCTGATAGGGTACCACAGTATGACAAAGATATATAAGATAAACTATCTTTATCATTTTTCATTTTGGGATATATTGAATTAAAAGATAGTTGTTTTTGTTTTTTAGTTATTAATTTCTTTATGGTTTGTTGGGAGAAATTGTTTGATATTACGATCCTATCAATGATATTTAGTTCCTCTTGAAGATCTTCTTCAGAGAGAGGCAAAGAGAATGCTCTATGTATCATTGAATTGTATGCAGCCATTTTGTGTTTTAAGGGGTGAAAAGAGTCATTAGATATAGTATTACCTGTAAACGTTGGTTTTCTAAAAATTTTAAAATTACACTGATTATTGAGGTGAGATATGGTGAGATCAAGAAAAGAAAAAGAATTTTATGGTTATTTTCAGTTCCCAGAGTAAATTGGATTTTTGGATGGCAATTATTAATGTATTGTAAGAATTTTTGAAGCTGTCTAGTAGTGCCTTTATAACATGCTAGAACATCATCCACATATCTGTACCAAAATTGAACATGGTTTTTGCTTAAAGGGGAATAAAGAATTTTGTTTTCTATGTTTGACATAAAAATGTCTGTTAGGAGAGGGCTAAGGGGAGAATCCATTAGTAGGCCTGAATTTTGTAAGTAAAATTTGTTTAATAAACTGGAAATAGGTTTGTGAACTTTGCCTCACAAACCTATTTCCAGTTTAATAACAAATTTTATTTACAAAATTCAGGCCTACCAATGGGTTCTCCTCGGAAAGGGCTATCCTAGCAGAGATTTTCATGTCAAACATAGAAAACAAAATTCTTAATTCCCCTTTAAGCAAAAACCATGTTCAATTTTGGTACAGATATGTGGATGATATTCTAGCATGTTATAAAGGCACTACTAGACAGCTTCAAAAATTCTTACAATACATTAATAAATGCCATCCAAAAATTCAATTTACTCTGGAGACTGAAAATAACCATAAAATAATTTTTCTTGATCTCATCACATCTCACCTCGATAATCAGTGTAATTTTAAAATTTTTAGAAAACCAACGTTTACAGGTAATACTATATCTAATGACTCTTTTCACCCCTTACAACACAAAATTGCTGCATACAATTCAATGATACATAGAGCATTCTCTTTGCCTCTCTCTGAAGATCTTCAAGAGGAACTAAATATCATTGAAAGGATTGCAATATCAAACAATTTCTCCCAACCAACAATAAAAAAATTAATAACTAAGAAACAAAAACAACTAGCTTTAATTCAATATATCCCAAAATAAAAAATGATAAAGATAGTTTATCTTATATATCTTTGTCATACTGTGGTACCCTATCAGAAAACATAGCTAATACTCTTTCCAAACATAACATAAAAGTAGCCTTTAAATCTTAACACAATCTGTCCATTATCCTTTACACTGCTAAAGATAAAATTAATAAATTTGATAAATCTGGAGTTTATAAGTTAAAATGTTCAGAGTGTGATAACTTGTATATTGGACAAAGTGGTAGAAGCTTTAAAACTCGCTTTTCAGAACACCACCGATCCTATAGACTACAAAAAACAGACCCGAGCTTTGCCAACCATTGCTTAGAACACAGCCACAGTTTTCCTAATTTAAGCAACACTGATATATTACATTATTCAACAAAGGGTCAAAAGTTAAATATTCTTGAATATTTAGAAATATATAAACATAGTAAAAATAAAAATGTAAATTTGCTTAATGACCAGATAGAACTTGGGTTTTCTCCGTTATTTGCTGTCGCCAAATAATAATTAGTTCCCTAAATTTAGTACCTCCTCTTTGTAATATTGTAATTTCTCAGGTAGGTTTTATTTATTGTTAAATTTTCTCAAGTTTCTGTATTGAATACTTAGTCTACCTTTGTAATTCAGTTTGAAAATGACTCTGTGAGTTGAAACTGCAGTCACTGTTTTCTTAATAAATTTAGAGGTATAAAACATAGTAGTTCCTTTTTAAACATTTCCCGAAGATGATTAACTACCACATAGTAACGACTACCAGCATCAACTTTTTTATAGAAAATTATCTGGTCACCAGTATCAACATTGAAAAACCTAGCCTTAATCGTATGAATGTTTCTTTTCAAAATAAACTCTTTAAATTACTCAAAAATTATGGCCTTTTACTACTTTTGTATAATTTGTGATCAAGTTATAATTTAAAAATTAATTTACTTTAAGAATTGTTCATTCGAATATTTGTCTTTTCGAAAAAGCGTCCTTCGAAAAATTTAAAACTTCTTTTTCAATAACTATTATAAAAGCCCATAGAGCAACTAGAAGTATCACTTTAAAAAATCATTCAATGAACTTGAAGTTATGCTTGGTTTATGTCTTGATGGTATAAGAAGCAAATTCTCTTCACTTGCAGTGAAAGTTCTACGCCTTAAATCTCTCTCAACGGGATCATCCTTAAATATGTCAAATCTGATTGAAGAACCACTTCTTGAGAAAGCAATAGTTGATGGATCATTTGATAATAAGGCACCGTCCGTCGTAGCACTTAATTCGGCTAATCTCTGATTTGCTACATCTTTTAATAAATGTAATTGCGAGGGGCATCTACTAAATGCGTCTAGGAAATTATTTCTTTTTAATTTGAGAATTTCGCAGGGTGTTATTGCTACAACCGTTGCTACCTAAAAACAAAAAATTTCAATCAAAGAAAAAATGGATACAATTATTTTTTGTTTTTTAGCACTTCTTTTGTAATAGGTTTTTTATTGTCTATCTTAAGATAGATTTTTTTATTTCTTACTGAAATTTTGATTTTTTTTTTAAATTTCTCGCTACTCCAGTGATGTCGTTCGACTGGCGATAATTTTCAATCTGACATCGAGGTCAGTAGGTGATAGGTTGCAATATCCTACCGACATACCTTGAAATTTTTATTTCATATATCAGTTATTTCCTGCGAATATTGCTCTCGGTCCGAAACAACTCCACTGACGAGATCATAGGGTGCTTGAAACGCGAATAGAGAAAGAAGATCAGAGTGGTATTTGCAGGAAATAAACTGTTTGTAAATATTTTTCCTTTTCTCTGCCTGAAAGGAAAATTACATATATAAAAACTATTTAAATACTGCAGATAGATTTCTTTATTACTTACTGAAATTTTTGTCTTTCAAAAAAAGGTTTTTTATTGTTTTTCAAATATGTAAAAATTATATGTTCTTTAAGAAGTAGGATAAATTGAGTATTTTAAAATGTAGCATATTTTACTATATAATTTACTATGATAGGCCAGGCAAATTAACAAAAAATATACCTTGTTGGGGACAGAGCCTGTGACAGTTAATTAAGAAGTGTTTTAGATATTGTAAAGGTATAGGAACAACACGTATATGTGTCCTGCGAGGATTTTTGCGGCTTTATGCTAATAAATGGAACGAATTGGACTCTTTCGAAAATATAATTATAATATCTAGCAGGTCTTTCAAAACAAGTTTTTGTACGAGTAGGCCAGGCGGTGTATCTGTAAAACAAGGGGAAAAATAATTCGTTACAGCAAACTGATAGTAGAATATTGTAGATAATAACATAAATAAGGAAGGAAAATTAATCCGAACCAACGGCGACTCACTGGGGTGAAATGTGTGTGATTTTTGGGGGTGAAAAACAGTTTCTTGCGATTTCCGACTAAACTACGCATCTTATCGAAAAAGGCTAAATAAAAAAGTTGCAATAAAAAGATCTACAACTTTTGTAGAAGCTATTTTTGCTCTAACTTCAAAATTTTCCGACCAAAAAGCAAAAAACCGTTTTGCAAGTTTTTAGCTTAAACATATAGAAAGGGTACCTTTTAATGCCCCAAATAAGCTGTATTTTTTGTGCAAATAATCAACCGTTGCGGTTTTATTTAACTTTAATAAAAAAAGAAAAATTTTCATTCGCATTTCCTTTTAAAATTAATTGTCCAACAAAGTTCAGACCAGGTTCGCTTTTTTCGTTGTTTCTTCTCTTTTAATAAAAGGAATATATATATATATATATATATATATATATATATATATATATATATATATATATATATATTCCAGATTCTTGAACCATAGATTACATCATTTTCTTCTTTTTTTTTTCTTTTCTTAGGATTAGGTTTTTTATTTAACAAAAAATCAAAAACAATTTGACGTTTCGGCATTTATTTTAGCCATCTTCAAAAATTTTTTTATTTTTTTGATCTTCCTAAAAATATTTTTTATATAATTAAAAACATTCATACACAAACTTATTTACAATTTCAAAAAACAAACACTAGTCAAATTTCTAAAAAAGTATTTTATTTTACAAGTAAGTAGTAATAATGAAATAGGATACATGGAATGCGAGCGTGTTTTATTTTTTATATTCTAACAATGGACAAAAAAAACCAAAAGAAAGCATACATTTAATTTTATGTTTAAGAGGATATTCAATTTTTGATTTATTAAGAGGATCGAATACTTAATATTTTTTTTTAATTAGGCTGGTGTAAATGTGGCTCAAATTTTCTATATCCGTTCTGTCGTTAACAGTGTTTTTATCTTTTTTAATTTCTATCATTTCCTTTATCTGCAATTTTTGATAATTCATATCTTTGTTCTTAATTATGATATTTTTATAATCGAAGGTATGTTTTTCATTTTCTTTGTGTTTGTCCAACGCTGTTGAGGCGTTTGTCGTATATTTATGACCATTCAATCTGTTCTTTAGCAATTGGCTTGTCATGCCTATATATTTTTTGGGACGATTTGAGCATGGGATCGAATATACTACATTTGACTTATTCATGGGAGGTGTTTTACTTTTTAAATCAGTAAGTAGTGTATTTAATTTATTATGAGACCTGTGACATATGATAATATCATGCTTTTTTAAAATTTGCTTTTTTTTTCTACTGTTCACTAGTGTGCTCCATATTTTTGCTGTTTATGTTCTATGTTTCTTGTTATAAGGTTATTATAAAATTTATATGTTCGTTTATTTATTATTTCGGTGATAGTCTTTTCATTGACATTATTATTTATTAGCGTATTTTTCACTTTTTGCAGTGTTCTGGGTGGGAATTCTTTAGACGTTAGAGAGATGGCACGATCAGACAAACCGATTATAACATTATTTTTTTGGGTTTTTGAGTGATTTGAGAAACCGTTTAGATATCTACCCGACCAAGTTCGTTTGGTGTACCATTCAGTTAAAATTTTGTTTCCTCTGCGTATAAGTGTCATATCTGGAAAATTTATTTTTTATTACTTTCTGTTTCGGATGTAAATTGTAATTTTTCATTGAAACTGTTAAACTCTTGGAGAATTTTATTTATTTTATCCTGTGGCACGGTTGTTATGCAATCATCGACAAACCATTTGAAAAATATTTAATTGAATTTTAATTTTTCTAAAACTTTTCCTTTAAATATTCCATTACTAACTGAGCAATCGTGGATGAAATTGGCGATATATATATATATATATATATATATATATATATATATATATATATATATATATATATATACAGTACAATGAAACAAATTGCCGAAAAATCTGAAAAACCGAAAATTTGGCTATTTTCGATATTCGTTTTACGATTATTGTCAACAGTTTGTTATTATTTATTAAAATTATTATAATTTTATAACATCAATGTTTACTACAAACAATGGGTAAAAAAATTATAAATTTATTACGTTTAAATTATCAAATAAACAAAAAAAAAATAATTTTGCTTGATCGGAGCTTGAAATTGTTTCTATGTCAATTTTTCAATTCCGATGTTATTTAATCCCAAAATAGTAAAGGCTCGACTTATATGTGACCTCATTTTTATTTATTTGTTAATTTAAAAATTATTATTTCGGGTAATACTGGCAACCCTGGCTCTTGCAACTGTTCCCCACCCGCTGAGAGGCACCTCCTTAATTTACTTGACTCCAATATTCAAAAGTGAAAGGATCGAAAGTATTGTGAATATTCTAGAATTTTGTAATATTTTTGTAAGTTTTGGAACATATTGGAAAATAATGAAATTGGAGCAATACATGGCTCTTGTATTTTAAGTAAATTAGGGAACGTGTGCAAATAATCAACCGTTGCGGTTTTATTTAACTTTAATAAAAAAAGAAAAATTTTCATTGGCATTTCCTTTTAAAATTAATTGTCCAACAAAGTTCAGACCAGGTTCGCTTTTTTCGTTGTTACTTGTCTTTTAATAAAAGGATAAGCCGGCTTTTACTGGTAGAGGGGTCTCAGTTCGTTTAGGGGCATCGAGCTAGTAGCTGCTATACCGTTAAAATTATTTTTGGTTTAAACGAGCAGTGTAGTGGAGAAATATACCATATATGGAAGAAAAATTTTTATCTAATGAAAGTAATAAATATAAACTAATACAAATATTAACACAAGAACTTGAAACAGCAGGATTCGCATGTAAACCAACAATAAAAGATGCTGATACCCTCATAATTAATACAGTAATTGAAGTAGCCACAGATCATAAAACTGTGATGATTGTTGAACACGACGTTGCTCTGCCTGTGCTTTTAAATGAATTGAATGACAGAAATTTGAAAACATTCTTTCACAAACCATCTACGGGTAACGTTCGCGATTATTATTACACTTCTGACAGCTTGAAGGATCCATCACAATGAAAATATTTGGTTTTTCTGCATTATATCACTGGCTATGATATTACCTAATGTTTTGCTGGAAAAAGAAAAGTAACAACGATAAAACACTCCTACAAAATAATGATTTGGCTGCCTTGACTGAGATCTTTTAGCAAAAGAATGCAGGCAAGAAGTTGATAGCTGAAGTGACTACAACTCATGTAGCGCTTCATGTTTTGTAGTCTCACATGTAGCCAACAGCAACGATCAAATCAACCAATAAATTGTATAAATTACCACCACACCAACATCAGGCTGGAAATGAAATTATCGCTACAGATTGGAGCTGGAAGAAATCAGTAAAGCCGAATATCTCTGAAAATCAGTTGATACCCGATAGCCTCCTTAAATCAATTTGTTATAATTACGAAAAAGGTTGTTTTTCTGTAAAATGTAACTATAGAATACACGGTCTAAAATGTTCCAAGTTATGTTCAATTGTTACAATTTAGAAAATTGTACAAATGCAAAACTTTAAAGAATTTCAATTGACGATAGTGACTCAGAAGAAATGGGGGCCCAGTAATGTTGAAGCAGTTGATGATATTTCCGAGTTTCTAGGAGAATCTGTTAATTGTGTGGAAATCAGGTGAAGAAGAATCACCAGTTTCTAAAAAAAGAGTGAGAGTTCACAATGATGATATATAAAAAAGATTTTTTGCATAATGTGTGACAATTACATGTTTATTAAATGTAAATATTTAGTAATATATTAAAATTATTAATTTTCTTATTATACTTAAAATGTAAGGTGGCTTTATCACAGATAATAAATATTAGTTATTAAATTAATTAGTTTCCTTAGTGCATGTTTTGTAAGAAAGGGACTAGCAATAATAACCAAGTTTATTGCGACATGCAATTATGGTCTTGCCATTCTGCATCCTTCTGATCAATCTTAAATCCGCACCAATACTTCCTTCGCATGTCCAACTATTTTTACATAAATAAAACCGCAATAGTTAAATATAATTGCACAAAAAAAAATTAGCTTATTTGGGACATCAAGGGAGGAAAAAAATTAAAAAAAAACAAAAAAAAAAGGTTTTTTTGGATTTTTCTCACAGAATTTTGAGATTAGGGTTAAAATGGGTTATACAGAAGTTATAGATCTTTCTATTGCCTACAACTTCTGTATTTAATTTTTTTCAATAAGATGCGTAGTTTGGCAGAAAATTGCAAAAAGCTGTTTTTTACCCCTAAAAATCACGCTCATTTCACCCCAGTGCCTCGCCGGTGGTTCGAATTATTTTTCCTTCATTAGTTATGATATTACCTATAATATTCCGGTGTAAAGGACCCCGCACCAATGAAATGGAAATTGGATCCCGGTCAAATTCGTTGAAAATTCAGTATGTTGTAGGTTGAGATGTCCTGATCAAAAGTTCCCATGGGCACAGAGTCCAAAAGCTAATAGTTCTCGAGATACAGAAGGATGAGTTGCGCCCGCACCAACCAAACGGAAATCGGATCCCGGTCAAATTCGTTGAAAATTCAGTATGTTGTAGCTCTAGATGTCCTAATCAAAAGTTTTCATGGGCACAAAGTCCAAAAGTTAATACTTTTTGAGGTACAGAGGGATGAGTTGCGTCCGATCCACCATTTACATAGGCAAGGCGTAAGGGTCAATTTTCTCTATCTATCGATAGGTTTAGGATAATGAAGGAGATCACCAATTGTAATTTTGACTATGACCTATAGATCAAGGGTTAAGGTCAAATATTGGCAAGATGTCATTCTTTATGGAAAAACTTTTTTTTAACAAATAGATGTAAAAGATAAAAACGTTTTTTTCTGAGATATTTTTAGATTTTCGTAATATTTGAAACTTATATAACCTTGAGGTCAATGGTTAAGGTGAGGCTTGTAGTTTGGATGATTTTTTGTATGCAAAAGTAAATTTTTAAACTATTTTTTTGGTAGTTTTCTTATTCATGTTATTTTTATTCATAAAAAGGTTAGAATTTAGTGACTTATACTAAATTTTAATTTTATCATCAATATGTTAGCATTTAGAGACCTAGAGACTAGATTAAAATACTCGATTTAATTTGAATTGAAGATCATGATAACATAGCAAAGGAACAGCAGTGCCATAATATTTGAATACGGATTTTTACAAATGATTTTATGAACCGTCGGCATTAGCATTAGTATACCACGTGGAGGTTGCGCGATCGGATTTTATACATCATATACCCCTTAAAAGGACTGATTGTTTTCTAAAATTGTTACAGGCCTTTAATTTTTAATAGTTTATTGTAGTTGATTGTTTATGTTTTAATGAAGTGGTCTATTACCTGCATCATGCATAGTTTCTAGTACTCTTTCAGATGGATATTTGACGTGTTCTTGATGTTGCGCATATCCTAAAAAACATATAACGCCTGCAACATGTGCACATGTACCAACAGTACGAGCACGAAATTTGCATGAACAATAATAACCCAGGATATGATTTTCAACTTCACGTTCATCAAACTCTGTTCATTTTCTTCATCAGTTGATTCATAAGCTATCCAAAGCTGATATTTAGTAGCATTTCGAAACCGTGAAAAAGCACGAAGTCTCAAAAAACCATTTTAAAAATGAACTTTTGCATACAAAAAATCATCCAAACTACAAGCCTCACCTTGACTATTGACCTCAAGGTCATATAAGGTTCAAATATTACGAAAATCTAAGAATATCGCAGATAAAAACGTTTTTATCGTTTAAATATATTTGTTAAAAAAAAGTTTTTCCTTAAAAATGACATCTTGCCAATGTTTGACCTTGACCCTTGATCTAAAGGTCATAGTCAAGATTACAATTGGTGATCTCCTTCATTATCCTAAACCTATCGATAGATAGAGAAAATTGACCCTTACGCCTTGCCCATGTAAATGGTAGATCGGACGCAACTCATCCCTCTGAATCTCAAAAAGTATTAACTTTTGGACTTTGCGCTCATGGGAACTTTTGATCAGGACATCTAGACCTACAACATACTGAATTTTCAACGAATTTGACCGGGATCCAATTTCCATTTGGTTGGTGCGGGAGCAACTCATCCCTCTGTATCTCGAGAACTATTAGCTTTTCGACTTTGGGCCCATAGGAACTTTTGATCAACGTACTGAATTTTCAACGATAATTTCCATTTGGTTGGTGCGGGGTCCTTTGCTGTAATGAAATATTTTTTTTCCAAACCTTATTGTCTACCGAGAAAATTCAAAAACCCCACTAATTACTGAACTAACCTAAACTACAATTTGGAAATTGCTTAGAAACATTTGTCACTGAGTACTATGTGGTAAAAATTTAAGAATCTGCCATTTAACATCAATTAATTTTAAAAAATTGACCCTACAAATTTCTAAAGGTAATAGCATTATGTAAAACAAAACCACGTCATAGCAAATGTTACAGAAATACACAATTAATTTCGTACCCACAAATAGGTTCCAGACGGTAAAAATAATTATTTATGTACCTGCAAGCATAAACAGTACCCAAAACATGTAGAAAACTTTTATATACATAACTTACAAATACGCAGCCACAAACATATTCATACAAAATAGGCTATATTATTTTATCAGTGATGAAAATCGGCATCGTATATTGCAGCTACATCATTTTTAATTTGTAAATTTTTCACAAAAATGTTTTTTGTAGGTATTTTAACCAACATAACCATCTAATTTACGAATACAAACATAATGAACAACAAACAAGCAGCCAAATAACCTATACTAATAAAGTTCTTACCCGTAATATGTGAAGAATTAAAGCAATCTCTCCAAAAGCTGTTCCGTCTTTGAGAAAACAGATGTGGTGTCCTTCCGGACTCGTGACTCCAACAGTTCCAGCTACGATAAAATACATAGCCTCCCCTAAAAATTACGTAAAAATTTTACAAAATGACATTTACTATATGCAACGTTCCACATTTTGTATCCATAAGATATGGTGGAAAGGAATTGGAAAATCAGTTGTTTAATCAACGCTACATGGCAAGTTTAAAAATTTATGAATTCCTTAATATTAAAACTTTTCAAAGAAAAGTCAAGGGAAGTGTCGTAAGTCATATTCAACTTATTAAGGATTTCATTTCTATATCCATTCTTCAACACAATATTTATAAAATTATTCACTATTCGTATTTTCAAAATTGTTTTGCGTTAGAATAAATTGTTCCAGTAACGAATCACTACTACCGTTATTTAAATAAAATTTTTATATTAAAAAAACTGAACCGGCTTCTAAAAGTGCACTAAAAAATAAGAAATAACTATAAATTTTTATATGAAATTGAAATTTTTGAAGTCGGCGCCAAACTAATTCCTGACAAAATGTGATTCGCATAAACAGATTAAAAATACCGTATTTGTAATTGTTTTCTTACCATTCATTCATTCATATCAGCCCGTTTTCATCCACTCCCGAATGTAGGCCTCTTCCATATTTTTCCATTTCTGTCGGTCCGTAACGATCCCCATCCAGTTTTTTCCGGCAATTTTCTGGATGTCGTCACGCCATCTCTTTTGGGGCCTGCCAACACTTCTCTTGTTCTCTCTTGGCCGCCATGCTATCATCTTGTATGTCCATCTGTCTATATCATGTCTTGCGATATATCCAGCCCATCTCCATTTCAGCTGCGCTACTCGTTTGCTCACATCTGTAATTTTCGATCTTCTTCTGATTTTTTCATTTGGAACTCTATCTCGTAAACTAATTCCCAGTATAGCCCTTTCCATTGCTCGTTGTGTAACCCGAAGCTTATTAATGGCTTTACATGTTAGGGAGGTTGTTTCAATACCATAAGTAAGAACTGGCAGGATGCACGACTCGTAGACTTTTCTTTTCAGACTTATGGGGGTGTTACTGGATTTAAGAATGAATCCGAGTTTGCCAAAAGCTGCCCAGCTGAGACTTATTCTTCTAGGAATTTCAGCCGATTGGTTTTCCTTCCCTATTTGTATTTTATGACCTAGATATATGTATTCTCTTATGTTTTCTATTATTTTATTTTCAACTTTAATTTGTATTTATTCTAGACTCATTATTTTTGTTTTTGACAAGTTCATTTTGAGTCCTATCCTAGCTGATGCTTGATGAAGTTCTTGTATCATACATTGGAGTTGTTCTGGTGAATCACTGATTATAACAATATCATCAGCAAATCTTAAGTGGTTTAGTCGTGTTTCGTCTATGTTAATTCCCTTGTCATGCCAGTCCAAGCCCCTAAATATATCTTCAAGTGTCAACGTGAACAATTTTGGAGAGATTGTGTCTCCCTGACGTACGCCTCTTTTTATAGGTATCCTCGAGGTTTTTATGTCCTCGTCTATTGTAACTGGCATGTAAGCGTTTTCATATATATGTTGAATCAGAGCAGAGTATCTTGAATCAATCCGAGTATTGTCCAGTGCTTTGAGAACTGCCCATGATTCGATAGAATCGAACGCCTTCTCGTAATCAACGAAAGCCAAATGCAGAGGTATATTATATTCCGTGGTTTTTTCGATAAGCGTGTGTATTGTCTGTAGATGGTCTATTGTACTGAAGTTCCTGCGAAATCCGGCTTATTCTGAAGTTGGTATGCGTCCAACTTTTGCGTCAGTCTGTTAGTTATTATTTTTGTAAGAAGTCTGTACAAGTGGGACAGTAAGCTAATTGGCCGATAATTTTCTATGTTATTTCTATCGCCTTTTTTGTATAATATTATGACTTCTGCGTTTTCCCATGCCTCGGGTATTTTTCCATATATTAAGCACTTGTTCAACAAAATTGTCACGCTTTCTCTTAATTGTTCTCCCCCTATTTTTAACATTTCGGCGGTTATACGATCCTCGCCAGGGCGTTTATTATTTTTCATTTGACTAAGCGCTTTCATTAACTCTGCGGTATTTATTTCGGGCATCTTTTCTGAACCGACATTTCTTACTTCCTTTCTTTCGTGGTAAGGACCTTGAGTTTTTGGACTGTATAACTCTGTATAAAAGTCCTGGACAGCCATCGTGATTTCCTCCCGGGTACTAACTAATTGGCCTTGTTTAGTTTTAAGTCCGGAAATTTTTGTCCGGCCCCTACCCAATTGAGATCTGAGAACCTTTATTCATTTGTTAGCTTCTATCGTGTCTTTAATCACTTTTGTATTATGCTTTCTTATGTCCCTCCTTATGTTTTTGTTAATTTCTTTATTTATGTCCCTATATTCTTCACAGTTTCGGTCCACATTTCTTCGTTTTTCTATGAGGTTCTTGGTATACGGGCTGATTTTAATACTTTTTTCTTTATTTTTAAAGCATATCTCTTTTGTTGCTGCTCGTATGCTATTATTAATGTGTTGTGTTAAACCATTGATGTCCATTTCTTCCTGGTCTTCTTTACTTTTAAGTTTATTCTTTGTTACGTGTTCGATTTTTCCTTTTTTTGTTTTGGTAATTCGTTTGTTGGAATGGGTTTTCTTCTTATCAATTTATTTCTTTCCCATCTGGTGTTAATGGTAATCGCAGCTCTGATCAAGCGGTGATCGCTGTTGGTGTCGAATTGGTTAAGGATAGTGATATCTTCGCAAATGTTTTTTTGGTTAGTTATAATATTGTCACATAGGGAAAAACATAAAAACATAATATTTCATAAATTTGCATTTTCCAATTTTACAAATCTTTTATTTTAAATTTAAACAATAACAATCACGTCACCTCTTATAATTTAATAACCTTTTAATTATGAAATGTTATGTTTATTCACTGACCGTCGATCGTGCTAATTCACCAAGTCAGCAAGGTCGCTTTCCGGGTCATGAGGGATCGAGGTTGTAAGAAGGCGATTCGTTGATTTGATCAAAAAACAAAACAGGATAAAAAGGACGGACATGCTTGGGACGGGGTCAATTGGTTGTATCGGTTCAATTGGTTCTATCTGGTCAATTGGTTCAATCTGTTCGATCGGTTGAATCCTGATGCTAGTCTATCGCGACTTAGTTAATGGTTAGTGAAGCGAGAATCCCAAGCATGTCCCAGTCCTGAGCAGGTCGACGAAAGAGTATACTAGTGACAACCCCCGTGAAGAGTGCCAGGAAGATAACCTTAATGTAAGTCAAACATCTAGTCACAATTATGTATAGTCCAAAATGTTAATTTTTAATTAAACTATTTTTTTATATAATCCGTGGTAAAGAGTTTATTTTGAGTGCAACCTCTGAAGACCAAATTCCTAAATGCTACGTCCCTAGTCACACCTCAAAACTGGGCGTGACAATGTGGTGGAGGCGCAATTTTTCTAATACCGCAATTAATTATTCTAAACTTTTTTTTTTTGTAAAACTCCACTACGACAATGTAGTGAAGATGCCGTATTTAAAAAGCGGCAAAAGCCGTGTTATCTATGATTTAAAACCAACTTATTCATTTTTTTATATACCATTTAACTACGTAATTATAGAATTAAGAATTTGGTCTAAACGAGATTATTTCTAAGATATTCTCTTTATTAGTATCATTATTTTAACTATAACATTTTGGGCTGTTCATTCAAATATATTTTAGATTTAGCTAATTTTACCCTACTTAGTTAGAATATTTAAATTTTCAAAAAATTTTATAAAACAAATTAAGATTTTAAATACCTATATAAATACTATGGAAAACATTTTAACGTTAATTCTGTGAATAACTAGGTTAAAAAAGGAAACTCCTCGATTTTAAAACTTTAAGCTTAAACTAATAAAATATAAGATTTGTTTGATAGATACATCTTTTGAAAGTATATAAGAATATTTTTTTTATGTTTATATCGTCAGCGATGGCACAAAGACCTATTTTCTACAATTCTTATATGTGTATTGATAATCTCTTGTATCAAATTATGTCACTAAGGTTATTATTCATACACGGTGAACTTATGATACACAAGCAAATAGAAATGCAAGCAATGCCATATTCTCTAGTTAATATTGTTCATAAATAACTGTCCCAAATAAATAGGATAGATTTTTTTTACAAAATTAATATTTTATCATATGTAACCTTATATTTCATAATATACAAAAAAAAATTGAAAAATCTGAAAAATTTAAAATGGCTGTAACATAAATCTAAATAAGGTTTTATTGTATAATAATAATTAATTTAAATATTGAAAAAACAAAACAAATGTTTATGTAAATATATTTATAGTAAGTACCACCTGTAGTATACAATTTCATATATCATCACATTTATTTGTTTAATAATAATAGAAAAAGTATAAACATAGTTCCGTAAGCAGGAAGACAGCATAAACAATTAAGGTATAAAAGTTTATCATTAATGAATGGTTTAGCAAAACAACGAGGGATATTTATATATTGAAACTAAAATTAATACTGTTTTCCTTCTTTTTTTAATATAGATTTCCTTTATTTGCAATTTTACTACGTAGCATAGAAGTCAAAGCCAAGGCTGTCTGGAAGTCACACACAACGAAGCCAGTCCATTAATTTATACAAGGGTAACTAATCCCGGATTTTAGGACTAGGGGAAGAAACAAGAAACCTCTGACAGGAAATAGCCATTCCTATCACAGAATTTTAAAAATATTTTGACCTTCCCGTAATAATTTTTTTCTTTTTTCAGGCACCTAACCGTACTATACAAATAGTATATTATTCTTTCGAATTTAATCGAAATAAAAGTATTAGTCACAACAATAACTAAATATAAAATACAAAATACATTGAAATGTCCGAGTGTTAACGGAAAATTCAACAAAGTTGCACTAGAGATACTTGATTTAAGAATCATCTATCACTATCTCCTTTTTATAATTAAGACACATAGTATGCCCAAGTTGTCTTGCAAAAATTAGTAATGTTAGAGTGTATTTTTACTTTGTTATTTAAGCCAAAACTTCCAAGCGCACTTTAAGAGGAGTTCTTGGATAAATATCATTGTAAATTACATAAACTCTAGAGTCCTAGGACAGTACCAAAATAAGGTACCCATTTGTAAATGCATATGTAAATGCATATAAAATATTTGTTATATAGTAAATATTAAATACGTTAATAATACGTAAATATATGTAATAATAAGTTAGGTACTTAAATATAGTACCATGTAATACGTATCTAAAAATGATACATTTTTTTTTATGGCGTAGGTAGGAGATAGGGGCATACAACCGATAGATGGTTTTTCAAGTGCATCTCAAAATCCTACGCAGATAATTAATAATTTTAAACTGGTATAAAAATACCACATTATATATAAATCAAATAGGTCCCTTAGAACCACTAAGGAATTGTAAATTTATCATGTGACAAAATTGTTAAAAGTTAGAAAATAATATTTTTTCCTTTACAAACTAAATTTGTACTTAGTGACGTTTCATCTTAGCTGCCTAACATAAGTAATGTAATAATTAATATAAGTTTAAAGCATCTCGACACTTAAAATCCTTTGCCTTTTGCATTGAAAACAATGCTTAAATTAAGTTATCATTCATTTTTAGTGCAACCATTCATACCATAAAATTACTTTGTAAACTGTTAAAAATGTTCTTATTTAAAAAATTGTGATTTAGTATAGAAATTTAGGTATAAGACAAATATATTACGTTGATACGTAATCTCACCACCACTGTATGCACGTATGAAGCAAACTGGAGGCATGTCGAGCCCAATAAATGGTCCACGAGTTCTATTGACGCACGCAGCTCTATACCAGCGCAGTCGGCAGACCCCGCTGCGACTTCATCTATGCCTACACATCCACGAACACTCATCTTTTACAGCTACAGTATCTTCTACTGCCAGACCAGAAGTCAACGGAATAAGGAAAGTTTAAGTCAGGAGTAACATGCTACATGTATCTCACTACCTTAGCTACTGGAATTCGGCAGAGAATGGAGTGCATTGTAGGTATGGGCAGTCAACGCAGGGGGCTTATGGACGTCAAGAGTCATTCGACACGTTGCCGACCTCGGCTGGACAAACGATGTGTGACGTCAGAGGGTTCCGACCAACGGTAGGAGTAAGGAGTACTACAACATCAGCGTAAATGGTATCCACTCTTTCGACTCACCGGACAAGGCAACACGACAGCATCCTCCAGACAGACTCTTAAAAAGTGATTTAGTGCAGTGGTGCGAAGCTTTGAAAAACTTTTAAAAGACTTTTTTTTTTGTGTAATTAAGTTCGTTTTTTTAGTTTAGTAAACAGAGAGTCATGAAATAGGAAAAAAGTAGAATTTTTTGTTTCTATTCAATTTTAAGTCATATTTTTTTTCTCAGTTTCTACTTTTTTTCTATTCATCGCTGGGGTCCAGCTCTCTAAGACCGGGGGATATGTCACATAGGGAAAAACATAAAAACATAATATTTCATAAATTTGCATTTTCCAATTTTACAAATCTTTTATTTTAAATTTAAACAATAACAATCACGTCACCTCTTATAATTTAATAACCTTTTAATTATGAAATGTTATGTTTATTCACTGACCGTCGATCGTGCTAATTCACCAAGTCAGCAAGGTCGCTTTCCGGGTCATGAGGGATCGAGGTTGTAAGAAGGCGATTCGTTGATTTGATCAAAAAACAAAACAGGATAAAAAGGACGGACATGCTTGGGACGGGGTCAATTGGTTGTATCGGTTCAATTGGTTCTATCTGGTCAATTGGTTCAATCTGTTCGATCGGTTGAATCCTGATGCTAGTCTATCGCGACTTAGTTAATGGTTAGTGAAGCGAGAATCCCAAGCATGTCCCAGTCCTGAGCAGGTCGACGAAAGAGTATACTAGTGACAACCCCCGTGAAGAGTGCCAGGAAGATAACCTTAATGTAAGTCAAACATCTAGTCACAATTATGTATAGTCCAAAATGTTAATTTTTAATTAAACTATTTTTTTATATAATCCGTGGTAAAGAGTTTATTTTGAGTGCAACCTCTGAAGACCAAATTCCTAAATGCTACGTCCCTAGTCACACCTCAAAACTGGGCGTGACAATATAGTCGATTTCGTTTTTTGTGATACCATTCGGGCTTTTCCAGGTCTATCTCCTATTTAAAGGTTTTTTGAAGAAAGAATTCATACAAGTTTTCATTTCTACAGTAGTTAATCAGCATATCTCCTCTGGAGTTTCTCTGACCCAAACCAAAGCGACCTATATTTGGGGTATTGTTGTTGTCGTCGTGACCAATTTTTGCATTAAAGTCTCCCATTAATATTACTAATTTAGCTTTTTCTCTCGTTTTTGCTGTAGTTACCATAATTTGTATATATAAGTAGTTATTTATTTCATTTACAAATAATTTGGCGGCGACCTCTAAAAGTTTAATTTCATATAAAGATTTATTGTTATTTTTAATTTTTGAGCTCACCTTTAGAAGTCGGTTAAATTTTTTTTTTATAAAAACTTTATTTTTCTATTTTTAGTTTTGGATTCATTATGATATTCATAAATTATTTGAACTAAATACTAATCGAGATTAGTGTACCTCGCAGGTGGCAAAAAAGTACCCATTTTATCTAAAGTTGAAAATCGCCTTAAAATGAGCTACTAAAAATTCTTTGATTCTTAGAGTAAAATTGTGTCAAACAAATATTTAGTCGGCCAAAGTAAATCCACTATCCTAAATTTCAAATTAATTTGAGATTGGTAATATAGGCCCCAAAACTTTCCAATATCGATATCTAAAGAACTTGAGACGTAAACTTAGCCCAATATATTTTATACAATATTAATTTTAGTCAAAATCGGAAAATGTAAAATTTTTAGCCCGTCATATTGTATCTTATCAATCTTTTTAACCTAATAGTTGTAAAAAATTAACTTCATACTCGAAATACATGACTCCGAAAACCCCCTAATAAATACCAAATCTGAAAAAATACAAATAACGTAAAATTTTCAACCAACCATATTGGATCCGCCATATTGAATTCCAAAAAAAAAAAATTTAATATCTTAGTCTAATTTAAATATAAACCCTTCAAAGTTCCCTAGTACCAATTTTTATATTCGCTATTTACATCCTTAAAAACGATTTAGTCCCACCTTTAAACAAAACCGAAAAATGTAAAATTTTATTCCGCTATATTGGAGTCTCCACATTAAATCATGAAAAAATACTTTTAAATTCATAATTTGCACCATCAAGAACCCCCTATATCAGTTTGGGAGAAAATCGAAGAATGTAAAATTTTCAGGACGCCATATTAAATTCGCAGATTCAGTTTTTCAAAAAATATTTTAAATTTGTAATTAACACAAAAAATAATCCCCCACTACTGATTTTAGACAAAATCGAGAGATGCAGAATCTTTAATCCGTTCTTGCTGTTTTTATCCGCCATATTGGATACGCTATATTTACGGCGAAACATGAATATAGCAGAAAATACAAAGCAGCTTCAAATATAGTAATAAGAAAAATTTGTTAAAATATTAACGAAAATTAAGAACGGGCCTGTAATAAAAATATGCATAGAACGTGCTAGGAGTTTAGAGGTTTGGAAAATAAGAGAACAAACAACAGACATAATATCGACAATTAAACATCAAAACAGTTACAGAAAGACGACAGGGAGTTCAGGATCAAGATATGGGAATAAGCACACATAACACCAGGTTAATGGGATTGTTGATTAGAATAAATGTAGAAGGGTTAACATAAATATATATCACAGTAAAAAAAAAATAAACTCGTTGGAGCAGGAGATATCCCTGGGCAACCATTGAAATATACGACAAACAACTTGTATAAACACATAATATAAGTACTCCAGTAATTGTTTAAAGGTTGTAGACGATGTTGAAGATTGACTAAAATGTGATTGTCGGACTTGCATTGTCTTTATTTTTATTTTTATTTATTTTTACCACGTTTCGATTAGGTTGTATCTCTAATCGTTATCAAGTACAAACTATTTAAACTCGATAACGATTAAACATACAACCTAATCGAAACGTCGTAAAAATAAATAAAAATAAAGACAATGCAAGTTCGACAAACACATTTTAGTCATTACTCCAGTAATGTACAAATCTCTTAGGACAATGAAACATATCTTTACTCATTGCAGGGGAAGATTCAGCCTCCCTCCTTGGAGGGGGGGGGGTGCCAGCCACATTTGTGTTCCTTATCTAGTAGGCAGAGACGAGTCTATTTTTCTGAATTCGAAGCTCTTGAGGAGGAGGGGCGGCAAGTGTACATTATGGCAAACAAAAGCGAGCAGTTGACGAGCGGTGTGTCTATTTTTCTGAATTCGAAGGTATTAAAGAGATGGGCGGCGATGGCCCCTAATGCCCCCCTTGGATGCGCACCTGATTCGAGGTGTAAAATATAAAAGAATCTTACGAAATTACAGCATCTCAATAACTTTAACGACAGAATTTCTTGCAATCAATTATGCCAACTTGGGGAATACTATTAAATTTATAAAAACAGCAAATTAAAACAAATATTAATAAAACGTTCTGATAATAACAACTTCGAATTACCTAATAACAACTCGTTAAAAACAAAACAGCTCTCGAGTGACACTAAATAGCCCTAGCTGCTAATGTGCCTTTAATTATAATTCCCTCTCTCTCTCTCTCCCTCTTTCTCTTAGGTTGCTGTAGGTTTTACAGTATCAAGGCGCAGACATGTTACATATCATCAACACTTGTCAAAATATACTTGAAAGAGATCCTGAAGAACTGGAAAAATATGTGTCAAAATACGGATCTCATTAACATGCATACATATGTTTGCAGATAAGGAAGTAATAGTAACACTGGACTATGATGAGGTAAATTATATGCCAAGAAATCTTATGTATTGAAAAAATCAAATATGTGTGTTTGGGAGGACAAAAACAAGACCTAATATTATTGAAGAATGAGGAGATAACACATATTAATATCTATTAATACAATGGAACTTATGAGGAAAACCGTAGAATCATTTCAAAGAAAATAGCAGTAAAATAAATCTGGGGACATCGATAGCGGAAAACCTTAAAGACTTGTTGACAAAACGTAATTTTTTGTTTCTTAAAACTAGAAATACATATTTAATTTTCTTGTTGCAAAAATAAAATATTTTTAACTCTATACTTTCAGAAAATCAAACTAAAAAGCTAATCGGAACTAACCTAAACTAAACATTAAATTTTTATAGAAAAATTGAACCGACTTCTAAAAGTGCGCTAAAAAGTGAAAAATAACTATAAATTTTTATATGAAATTGAAGTCGGCGCCAAACTAATACCTGACAAAATGTGATTTGCATATACAGATTAAAAATATTTTATTTGTAATTGCGTTCTTACCATGATTTGTTTATATTAATAATTATTTCTTTCATTTACAAATAATTTGGCGCCGATTTCAAAAAGTTCAATTTCATATAAAAATTTACAGTTATTTTTCATCTATTAGCGTACTTTTAAAAGTCGGTTCAATTTTTTTATAAAAATTTTATTTTTCTATTTAGAGTTTTAGAATTCATTATGATATCCATAAATTATTTGAAATAGGTACTAATCGAGATTAGTGTACTTCGCAATGACTCCAAGGTGACAAAAAGAACCCATTTTATACAAAGTTGTAAATCACCCAAAAATGAACCACTAAAAATTTTTTGGTTCTTAGAGTTTTCCCAATACCAGTAAAATTGTGTCAAACAAATATTTAGTCTGTCATAGTAAATCCACTATCTTTAATTTCAAATTAATTTTAGATTGGTAATATAGGTCCCAAAACATTTCAATATCGATGTTTAAGAACATAAGATATAAATTTCTTAGCTCGATATATTTTATATTACATATTGAGTTTGTATACGCCGTAAGAACCCCACAATATTAATTTGAGACAAAATCGAAATATGTAAAATTTTCTGTCCCTCATATTGTATCAACTTCATATTCGTAATACACGACCCCGAAAACCCTTTAATACCAAATCTGAAAAAATGCGAATAAGGTAAAATTTTCAACCCACCATATTGCATCCGCTATATTGAATTTCAAAAAAATTATTTTAAGTCAATCTAATATAAATCTAAACCCTTCAAAGCCCCTTAGTAAGAATTTTGGATGAAATCCGAAAATTTAAAATTTCTAGACTCATATTTGCTATTTACATTCTCAAAACGATTCAGTCTCACCTTTGAACAAAAACGAAAAATGAAAAATTTTAGTCCGCCATCTTGGATTTGCCATATTAAATCCTGAAAAAATACTTTTAAATTCATAATTTACACTTTCAAGAACCCTCTATATCCGTTTAGGAGAAAATCGAAAAATGTAAAATTTTTAGGCCACCATATTGAATCTGTCAGATTGAGTTATTCAAAAAATATTTTAAATTCATAATTAACACTAACAAAAATGCCCCAATACTAATTTTAGACAAAATCGGGAGATGGAGAATCTTTAATCCGCCATCCTGGATCCGCATTATTGAATTTTTTTTTAAATATTTTGGATCCGTTATGTGCTACCCCGAAAACTCCCCCACACCAATTTTGGAAAAAATCAGACAAAATTAAATTTTTTTGTCCGCCATATTGAATTTTTTAAAAATAATTTCAGATTCATTGTGTGCGATCCCAAAAATTCCCCCATACCAATTTTGGAGAAAATCAGACAAAATTAATTTTTTTGGCAGCCATATTGTAAGCGCCATCTTGGATTTTATTGCACCAATTTCATCCAAAAAAATATGGGACCACCGCAGCAACTTCCTGAATATAAGGTAAAAAATTTAATTCAAATCGGTGCAGCCGTTCCGGGGTAATCGGTGTACATTCATAAAAAAAACATACGTACTCGAAGAATTGAGAACCTCCTTCATTTAGAAGTCGGTTAATAAGTGAAAACTTGCCAAGGAGAGACTTAATAAGGTGAGATATATAAAAAAACTGTAGTTGTTAGAAATTAAAAACTTAAGAATTTCAATCCTTCGCTGATTAAAAAAACTGATTTTTTCCAAATTATATTTTTGATGCGATTATAAAAAGGGGCTGGTACCTTTGGATCCTGCTTGAATAATAGTATCACCAGGTAAATATATTTCAGATGACAAATATTTGATAAATTTTCTGATAACATCTTCGGGAAGTCGTTTAAAAAGGTTCACTTTTCTGACACTACAATGAGCAATGGTGTATAATACTTCTTTAATTAATTTCTCAGACATCACTTTCTGTATCGATTCTTCCTTAAATGCATAAGTAGAAGTTATAAAGTTAATCAAATATTAAATTTCGTTCGTCGAAATCAACTTTTTGGTATAAGTTTGTATTGTAATTAGAGGTCACTTTTTAAAGAGATCAGGTGACCAATATTTGAACCAGTGGAGTGGGAACAAAAATTGCATCCAGGGTTCAAAATCTTCTGATTTTAAATGCTGAACTCTTTGAATGTGGTATGGGTAAAGACGTTGTCCATGCAGAATTTGTAAAACCGAGCTCTTTAGAATATTTTGAATTTGGCCAACCGTGATTGGTTGTTATGCGTTTCGCACCCTATGCGTCCCATTTTTAGAATTTTTTTTTTGAGCTATTGGTAAAATCCACATTAAAAATGTACCAAATGTACAAAAGGTACAAAAGTACCAGTAAGTTAGTTTTTTTACTAAAGGGTGTAAACGCATAACTTCAGTTTAAAATAGCTCTCAAGCACCTTCTTGTTTTTATTACGTATCCTGTTTACTGCATATATGAAGTGCAGTCCTTCCTTTAAGTCCGTTTATCTCGAAAACTATCTACTATACGACCTTTTTTACGTAAAAATGTTCAAGGAACCATAATTTATATAAGAAATAGCGAAAATACACTCGGAGAAAAAAAATATGAACACAAATATATAACCACCCTTTGGTCCCACGCCACTGGTTGTAATATGGGTCACCTCATAAAAAGTGACTTCTAATAATAGGTGAGCGGCTAACCTCTATTTATCGAATATGAAGTGATTAATATCATTGCTCATGGATGGAACCAATTTTTTACGTTAAAGTAACAAAGTATTTCTGTATAAATATTGGATTATAAAAAGCGCGCCGTAATTTGTTCAACAATTTTCTGCAACTCACAATGTGTACATTTCAGAGAAAAATATTTCAAACAAAAGTTGTTCATTTTTTTATTTTAAACTACTTTTGTAATTTAACGTTTTTTGATTAAGCCAATATTTATTGAGATATTTCCGAAAAATCGTTCTAAAAGAGTACTTTGTACCGTTTCCGTTGTTTTTCTTAATTATCTCAATAAATACTTCGTTTTCGAAAAAATTCATTACCATAAAAGTTGTTTGCAATAAACAAAATTAGGTCAAACATATATATATATATATATATATATATATATATATATATATATATATGTATATATATACCGGGTGTCAACGAATCTATTAGACAAGTCATAATTTCTAGAGTATTATGTGTATCAAAATGAGAATTGGTACAGGTAAATGTTATGTGAAGAGGAGAGTTTTCGCATATTTTCCACTTTCCGGTCACTTCAGGTTAGTTCACCGGAAATGGCCCCGGTTTTGAATTCTTAAATAGAACACCCTGTATATTTTAACATCTTTAGATTTCTGAGACAATTCTAGATCAGAATGTGACATTTTAAAAACTTTTTACGTCTACTTCACTTTTTTAGAGCCACTTTTAAAATTGCATCTAGGTGGCCATGATCGGACGCAAACTAATCTAAGGGCCTTAGGTGATGTCAAAAAAATTCAATCGCAAAGTTTTAGTTACTAGTATGAAAGACAGGAATAAGACAAATTGACAAAACTACGTTTTCATTTCTAACTATTAATTTTCAAATGGCGACCCCTTTTCGAAAAAAGCATTCTTTGACGAATCTAACGGTACTAATTTATTTGCGATTGGATTAGACATAAGAACAGAAATTAAATATTATTAAGCAAAATACTGGATAATTTATTTATTTAAGACAAGTGCGCCATGGACAGCCATGATGCATAATAATTTGCAACTGTTTTTATCAAGTCTTCTTTGGAAAACAAAGCACTCACTTAATGGGCTGGATGTTGCCGATTCGGATATTTATGAGCATACAACTCGGCAGCATTCCTTGAATTTCTATGACACTCTCCAAATATTAATAACATATCCACTTTTTCACTTTGAGTATACATTATTTTAACGAAAATTTAAACTAAACTTAACGAAAATTAAGAAACTTTTACGTCTGTTCTTAGAGCGTATATCACTGTCATTATCTACTTAAGTGAGTGCTTTGTTTTCCAAAGAAGACTTGATAAAAACAGTTGCAAATTATTATGCATCATGGCTGTCCATGACGCACTTGTCATAAGTAAATAAATTATCCAGTATTTTTCTTAATAATATTTAATTTCTGTTCTTATATCTAATCTAATGGCAAATAAATTAGTACCGTTAGATTCGTCAAAGAATGCTTTTTTCGAAAAACAGTTGTCAAAAAGGCGTCGCCATTTGAAAATTAATAGTTAGAAATGAAAACGTAATTTTGTCAGCTTGTCTTATTCCTGTGTTTCATACTAGTAACTAAAACTTTGCGATTGTATTTTTTTGACATCACCTAAGGCCGTTAGATTAGTTTGCGCCCGATCATGGCCACCTAGATGCAATTTTAAAAGTGGCTCTAAAAAAATGAAGTAGACGTAAAAACTTTTTAAAATGTCACATTCTGATCTAGAATTGTCTCAGAAATCCAAAGATGTTAAAATATACAGGATGTTCTATTTAAGAATTCAAAACCGGGGCCATTTCCGGTGAAACCGGAAGTGATCGGAAAGTGGAAAATATGCGAAAACTCTCCTCTTCACATAACATTTACCTGTACTAATTCTCATTTTGATACACATAATACTCTAGAAATTATGACTTGTCTAATAGATTCGTTGACACCCGGTATATATATATATATATATATATATATATATATATATATATATATATATATATATATATATATATATATATATATATATATATATATATATATATATATATATATATATATATATATATATATATATATGTATATATATATATATATATATATATATATATATATATATATATATATATATACAGGCTTAGTACAAAAATGTACGGTTGTCGAGTTACAGCACATTTTATAATTCTTCAGTTTTCTGGCAATTGGTAAATTTAATTTTTATGATCCTGGTATAATTTTTCGGTTTGAAATATTTTTTTTATTCTTTGGTTCATACACTATAATAACAACAAGAGAACTAAAATTAAAATAACACAGAGAAAACTGTGCACTCAAAAATTTTATTCATCTACGAAAATTCAAGTTTCATTCTTAGATTTGAGTGATGTTTTTTCTAACAGTGAGAAAAATAAATGCATTCAATTTATTTTAAAAGTAACTTTCATGAATTACCTTTACAGTGGTGTATCGAAACCCGTATCAGTAAAATATTACATACGTTAAATTCGGGGGAGATATTCATATTAACGAAATTAACAATTTTCTATATTTATTTTTACTTTCCTATAATTACCAAAATCACATTAAGTATTAGTATACATGTTATGTTCGAAATGTGAACCATTATTTCTAATACATTTTCGGGCTCTTTTCCTCACTTGGGTGGTGGTTACGCATAGTCTCATTTTTTCCTTAAGTGTTACACCTGCTTCATTAATTCTTTCAATTAGTTGATTACGGTCCATTATTTCAACTTTAGAGGCAAGTTCTTTCATATGTCCCCAGATGTGAAAATCTATAGGCCTCAAGTCTGGGAAACTTGCAAGCCACAATATGGGACCGTTTCTTCTGTTCAACGATTAGGGAATGTTTCATTTTAAAAATCTCTTACGTCAACCGGATAATGTGCTGGACATCCGTCGTTCTGGAAAATTATTCTGTCTCTTACGTTCAATGGTACTTCAAAAACTAAGTAAATGTCTCCGTTTAAATGTTCAGGAAGGAAATATGGTCCAATAAAAGTTTTTCCGATTACCACTCCCCATACATTTACACTTAATTTCTGTTGGAAGAATATTTATTTTTTCATTTGCGGATTCTTATCAGCCCAATAATGCAGATTATGGAAATGGGTGATTCCCTCCCGAGAAAATTTCGATTCATCGGACCATAAAATACTTTTTAAGAAAAGTCCATCTTCCATATCAGCTTTAACAAATAACAGCAGAACAGAATTCTCCATGCTGGATCACCTTCTTCAAGGCCTTGAACCGGGGTGTAATGGAATGGATATTTTCCTTCAACTTTCATAACGTTCCGCACTTTCCAAGTAGACAAATTAAGCTGATTAGCTACCTTTCTAGTGGTGGGATCTACATCAAATGAATCTCAAATTTATTGTTCTACTTCGACAGCATGTCTGTCTGCATGCAATCTTTCTCTGAAAAGAAGATTACCGGTTTCACAAATACGGCGATATGTGTTAATAAAAACTTGTACATTGGGAACTCTTCTTCCAGAAAATCGATCTCGGTATAGTCTTTGATCTGCAGCTGCATTACCGTCTGTTCTACCATACATGAAAATTATATCAGCGTTTTCTAAATTGGAAAAAGTAGCCATCGTTTTGTCAACAAGGCAATTTTAAATTTAGCAAGTGAACACTGAACTGGTGTAAAACACAACTGCAAGATGTATGCGACCAGCACTAAAGCCGATATCATCTGTATGGTTGGCTAAAAAAACTGGTTGTTTATGTATTGGTGTTTTAATTTTTTTATGTTTATTTTACAAATAACAGTTATCGGCGTGGTGATCAGAAACACAAAAATTCATCTTTTAAGCGTTCAAAACATACAATGTAATACATTAGATATTTTGTTTTCGTTAATATGAATATCTTACCTGAATTAAATGTATGTAATATTTTTTTGATACTGGTTTCGATAAACCACTGTAAAGGTAATTCAACAAAGTTATTTTTAAAATCAATTGAATGCATTTATCTTTCTCATTGTTAGAAAAAAACATCACTAAAATCTAAGATGAAACTAAATTTTTGTAGATGAATAAAATTTTCGAGTGCACAGTTTTCTGTGTGTTATTTTAATTTTATTCCTCTTATTGTTATTAGAGTTTATGAACCAAAGAATAAGAAAAAAAAATATTTCAAACCGAAAAATTATACCAGTATCATAAAAATTAAATATTTCATCACTAATTACTAGAAAACCGAAAAATTATAAAATGTGCTGTAACTCGACAACCGTGCATTTTTGTACTAAGGCATATATGATAATAATTATTCAAAATGCCATTCTCTATCACCTCTTCCAAACTTTCTATCGATGTACCAAACACCCTATATATATATATATATATATATATATATATATATATATATATATATATATATATATATGTATATATATATATATATATATATATATATATATATATATATGTATATATATATATATATATATATATATATATATATATATATATATATATATATATATATATATAGGGTGATTCTCCGGGAAATTTATAGATCGATTGTGGGAAAACTATAATTAGGAAAAATCTGAAAATTTGACAGTGTATTAACGTGCATGGGGGACAGTCACCTAAAATATTCTCAAGATGACGGCCCTTCCAGTTATACCGGAAGCATTTGGAGTAGAATTAGAATTAGAATAGGCCTCAGTTGAGGGAGAGAGATCAAGATTCATCTACTTTCAAAAAATGTGGTTCTAGTATAAATATTTATCCCGTAGAAAGTAAAATATTTTTACGGTCAAATCTGTAAAAATTTTAGTGGAAAGAGTGCTATGATCGGCTTGGTCAATAGTACCGATGAAGTTAAAAACGACAATTTACAAGGAAGTTTCGAATGCGATAATGATAATTTTACAATTTCAAGTGATTTCCACGAAAAATTCTTGCACTACATTTCCGCGAAATATATTGTTACCTTTTTCAGAAATAAATTAAACGCGGGAGAAATAATCTCATTTACTGAAATATGTTCAATTTATCGAGAAACATACTTTCCTGAAAGTTCTGATGAAGCAGTTATCCGTTCTAGTTACATCAAACTATGGATATTGAAGCTTGCTGATCATGAAATTGTTTTTCATTCACATAAAGGTGTTGAGATTTTAGGTTACTCAAATAATTTAGAATTGATTTTTTTTTATGACAGTTATATAATTTGCAAAAAAAATTCCGAGGACTCTGCGAATATTGAAAATGGTTGTCAAGCACAGGATGAAGATGTAATTCTTCACCAAGCAGATGGTATCGTAAGAAATTCGATTTAAAAAATTCCTCCTGCTCTCTATTATCCGGTTTCCGATGAATTAAGCATTAGAATTTCGAATACGTTTGTAGCAAATGAGCTGCAAAAATTAATGTCCTGGATTATAAGGGATGAAGCCTTTTATAAAGCCATTATTTTAACAGAATAGAATGACAGTTAACGAAAGTATATGTTAACATTGTCAGAATGTATTATTAATCAACTTTTAAAAGAAGGAGGTTCTCAATTCATCGAGTATGATTGTTTTTTTATGTATGTACACCGATTACTACGAAACGGAGGCACCGATTTGAATAAAATTTTTTACGTTATGTTCAGGAAGTTGCTGTGGTGGTCTCATATTTTTCTGGATGAAATTGGTGCAGTAATATACAAGATGATGCTGACAAGATGGCGGCTAAAAAAATTAATTTTGTTTGACTTTCTCCAAAATTGGAATGGAGGAATTTTTGAGTTGTTTACAACGAATCTAAAATTATTTTTAAAAAATTCAATATGGCGGATCCAATATAGCGAACAAAAGGAAATTAATTTTGTCTGATTTTCTCCAAAATTGATGTTGGGGAGTTTTTGAGGTCATACATAATGAATCCAAAATATTTTTTAAAAATTCAATATGGCGGATTCAATATGGGGGACAAAAAATCAATTTTGTCTGATTTTCTCCAAAATTGATACGAGGAAGTTTTCAGGGTCGTACACAACTAATCTAAAATTATTTTTAAAAAACTCCAAACGGCGGATCGAAAATGGAGGATTAAAGATTCTACATCTACCGATTTTGTCTAAAATCAGTATTGGGGTACTTTTATTAGTGTTAATTATGAATTTAAAATATTTTTTGAAAAACTTAAAAGATTTAATATGGTGTCCTAAATATTATACATTTTTCGATTTTCTTCCAAAGTGATATAGGGGCTTGTTGAGGGTGTAAATTATGAATTTAAAAGTATTTTTTTAGGATTCAATTTACAAATCTAAGATAGCGGACTAAAAATTTTACATTCTTCGATTATGTTCAAAGGTGGAACTGAATCGTTGTTGAGGATGTAAATAGCGAATATAAGTCTAGAAATTTTAAATTTCCGGATTTCATCCAAAATTAGGGGCTTTGAAGGGTTTAGATTCAGATTAGATTAAGAAAAAATAATTTTTTTGAAATTCAATATAGCGGATGCAATATGGTGGGTTGAAAATTTTACCTTATTCGCATTTTTTCAAATTTGATATTAGAGCGTTTTCGGAGTTGTGTATTACGAATATGAAGTTATTTTTTTACAACTACTAGATTGATAAAATACGATATGAGAGACAGAAAATTTTACATATCCCGATTTTGTCTAAAATTGATAGTGTGGGGTTCTTGAAGCCCATACAAACTCAATATGCAGTATAAAATATATCGAGCTAAGAAATTTACATCTCAGGTTCTTTAAACATCGATATTGGAAGGTTTTGGGGCCTATATTATCAATCTAAAATTAATTTGAAATTTAAGATAGTGGATTTACTGTGACAGACTAAATATTTGTTTAACAAAATTTTACTGGTATTTGGAAAACTCAAAGAACCAAAGAATTTTTAGTGATTCATTTTACAGTGATTTACAACTTTGGATATAATGGGTACTTTTTGCCACCTTGGAGTCATCTCGATTAGAATTTAGTTCAAATAATTTATGGATATCATAATGAATTCTAAAACTAAAAATAGAAAAATAAAATTATTATAAAAAAATTGAACCGACCTCTAAAGGTGAGCTAACAAGTAAAAAATAACTATAAATTTCTATATGAAATTGAACTTTTTGAAGTCGGCGCCAAATTATTTGTAAATGAAATAAATAATTACTATGTACAAATTATGGTAAGAAAGTAATTACAAATAAAGTATTTTTAATCTGTTTATGCAAATCACATTCTGTCACGTATTAGTTTGGTGCCGACTTCAGAAAGTTCAATTTCATATAAAAATTTATAGTTATTTTTCACTTTTTAGCGCACTTTTAGAAGTCGGTTCAATTTTTTTTATAAAAATTTCATTTTCTCTGCTACGGACGGTAAAAAACAAGTTATTCCGCCAGCTATGCAAATTCATCACGAATACGTAAGTAAAGCTCTGATAGAAATATTGAATGTATATGGATTCTGTGTCAGCTATGATGAATTGCGGAAAATTGTCACAGCTTTAGCCCAACACGAATTAAATCTTACGTTCAATCGGCATGAACATGTTAAATCATGTTTTTCGCGACTACGAAATTAAAACATTAATCCGCGGACCTTGCATTATAATTTATGCGGTATATTGAATAAGTTTAAGGCGAGAATTTTTTTAAAGATGATGAGATCCAAAATTCTTTTAATTGATAACCCGTTTATAAAGGATTGTTCACCCTATATGCACGGAATAATGCGGCCAAAATATTTGACTTTCAAAAAGTTTTACTTTTGGAATATATGGGGACCCAATATAGTTACTTTTTAAAATTATTTTCATATTATACATGGTGTCTCAAAAGCTCTGAAAGTATCAAAGCTTTGTCTTTTTAAATAGAACTCACTCTATATTATTGCATTTTTGGATTCACCGATCAAAATAAGTGCCTATTTTAATAAGGTTTATGGTACCTAAGCCTTAAGGGTTTTAGCTAATTAGAATTTTGACAAAATCTAACCTAAATTTCATGTTTCGAATTCTTAAGAAGCATTTTAGTTATGTACTCAAAATTTACAGTGAAGTATAACAATAAATTACTTTTTATTTCCCAATTATAATAAACTTGCTATATTATACAGGGTGCCCAAAACTTAAAACTAATCAAAAAAGAACTTTAAGTGGCTATAACTTGCGGGTTAATTTAAATAGAACGCTATACATTTTACCTTGCCAGAAAATGTACCTTTTAAATACCTATCGAATGGTATAAGGGTTTTCTATAGCTGAGTCTTCGCATTTTCACAGAATATGCCAAATAATCGTTTTCTGCACTATTTTGTATCTTTTGAATAGATGTTTCTATGTCATTTGGAAAAGGGTGGTAATTTACAACTATAAGAATTATAATCAGGAATATCTTTTCAAATGTTCAGAATCTCGGAGCGCGATTTATAGTCGTCCAACAGGCTATAACAGCAATAATGGTAATAACACATTCCGATAGCACAAAACAGAAGTAAAATACTTATAGTAGATGTTCGACCATCCATTTCCAAATTTCTAAACCACTGCTAATTCTGGACAACATTTGCGGGGTTATAGTTTGAAAAGCATCTCTTATGCGTATTTTTATATCTTATGGTGTTGCCGGAGGCGCATTGTATACAATTCCTTTTATGTATCCCCATAAAAAGATGATAATGAGGTGGAGCTCCAGCTAGTTGAAACCCCATAGCTATTCTAATATTTAAAAGGACATCTTCTAATAACACTGGAAGTTGGTGTAAAAGAAAATCGCAAAACATCAAACCATTTAAAGGTTCTTCAAAAAAGTAAGATCCAATTAAGTATCGATCCAGTCTTCCTTCGCACATATTAACGGACCACCTATTCTTGTTCCTCATAACTCTGTATTCATGCGGGTTTGAATCAGAATAGTAATGGAAGTTGGATTGTACAGGGTGAGTCAACGATTGGATGAAGTAGGTTTGTGCCTTTTCGGTGAAATTTACAAAGAAACTATATTTATTGTTTGATACAGTTTATTTTTTCGCAGATTTTAAAAATATTTAGGACTCTACAGGGTGAGCCAAAAAACTAGGACAGCATAAAGTTGTATTTTTTTAAATAGAACACCCTATATACGAATCGTATTTTCGATTTAGCTTATAATTTTAAATCTTTTTTATTAAGGGTTTACTATAACAAAACTTTATAGTTTCTGAGATAATTAAGTTTAAAGAAAAAAAGTCACATTTTCAAGCATCAATTCAATCCTAAAAAACGTTTTCAATTTTGTGACAAATATATACAAATTTGGAATTTAGCAAGGCCAAGGACAAGTTAACATAATTTTTACCTAATATTTGCAATAAAAGCTACAGGGTGTTGACACACCGGCTCAAATTTAAACCAGTTTAAATGAATAAATATCTTTTTTTTTTAAATGGTACACCCTGTATATTTTCATGTTATTTAATAGAGTATAAAAACCCTAAAAGTTTTGTTCAATATATCCTATACCTATTTATAATAGTTTTTGAGATATTTCAGTTTTTCTTATTTTCCATACTTTTTTACAGAAATAGTCTTCATTATCATAGTAGCCATGTAAAATAATAAAAAGAAACTACAGAAACAAACAGAATGTGGTTAAATATGATGAAATACATTATTCGTTATATTACAACGGCAATAATTTAATTAAACATAATGTGAAAAAATTAACACAACAATAACGACAAGGCAAATACATATTTACTTTTATACTAAATTGAAACAAAAAAATTACCTATTAAATACTGAGATTAATTATTTCTTTTTAATAAGTGTTCGAATAAACGACCCTCTTGTGCAATGCATAAATTTAGTCTTTTTTGCGGATTTTCTCGGACCCTGGACAAAATTAATGGCGTTATTGTTCTACAGGTATCCCTAATCCTGTTTCGCATATCTTCCACTGTTGTTGGTGGATTAACATACACCTTATTTTTAATATAACCCCATAGGAAGAAATCTAATGGGGTGATGTCGCAAGACCTTGGTGGCCACTCAATGAAACCCCCACGTCCAATCCATTTTTGCGGATATCGTTGGTCCAAAAACGCACGAATTTCACGATGGTAATGCGGAGGCGCACCATCGTGCTGGAACCACATACTGTCGAGCTCATCCCTATCGAGACCTTGAAGCGGTTGGGGTAGTTCTTCTTGTAGAAAGTTCAGGTAACTATAGCCATTTAGTGGTTCATTAAAAAAGTGGGGTCCAATAATTCGATTATGATGAATACCACACCAAACATTTAATGACCAGTGGTTTTGATGTTGCACCTCTCTAATCCAAAATGGGTTTTCTGTGGCATAATAATTCATGTTGCGTCTATTTATGGCACCGTTACTTCTAAAAGTAGCTTCATCACTAAACATTACCTTGCATAATAAATTTGGATTTAATTGAATCTCCACATTTATTGTACGACAAAAGTTTACACGACTTTCAAAATCCTGTCCATGCAATTCTTGGTGTAATTCCATGTGATATGGATGATACCTATATTTCTTGGTAGTACGATTAGTGGTGGATTGTGATCTTTCACATAATGCGGCTAACTGACGGCTACCAATATAAGGATTTTCCTGAACATTTAACAATACTTGTAGTTCTTTTTCTTCATTAGTTACTGGTTTGTTGACCACTTTACGTTTTGGATAATCAACAGTACCAGAAGAATCAAATCTTTGCATTAAGTTTTAAAAAGTATGGGTATTAGGCTGGCGTCGATCAGGATACTTCATTTTGTAAATTCTATGAGCAAGAAGGCAATTTTTTGGAGCCTCTCCTATTGTATAAATCATATCTATTAACTCATTCTTTGGAAAATTCATTTTACAATATAGCATGAATGCAAAAAAAAACCAAACCATACTACATAGAAACCAAAAGAAGCGATTGCGGTTATAAATTTGACACACAGAAAAATGTTCTTTTACATTGTTTTTGCCATGGCTACTATGATAATGAAGACTATTTCTGTAAAAAATATGGAAAATAAGAAAAACTGAAATATCTCAAAAACTATTATAAATAGGTATAGGATATATTGAACAAAACTTTTAGGGTTTTTATTACTCTATTAAATAACATGAAAATATACAGGGTGTACCATTAAAAAAAAAGATATTTATTCATTTAAACTTGTTCAAATTTGAGCCGATGTGTTCAACACCCTGTAGCTTTTATTGCAAATATTAGGTAAAAATTATGTTAACTTGTCCTTGGCCTTGCTAAATTCCAAATTTGAATATATTTGTCACAAAATTGAAAACGTTATTTAGGATTGAATTGATGCTTGAAAATGTGACTTTTTTTTCTTTAAACTTAATTATCTCAGAAACTATAAAGTTTTGTTATAGTAAACTTTTAATAAAAAAGATTTAAAATTATAAGCTAAATCGAAAATACGATTCGTATATAGGGTGTTCTATTTAAAAAAATACAACTTTATGCTGTCCTAGTTTTTTGGCTCACCCTGTAGAGTCCTAAATATTTTTAAAATCTGCATAAAAATAAACTGTATCAAACAATAAATATAGTTTCTTTGTTAATTTCACCGAAAAGGCACAAACCTACTTCATCCAATCGTTGACTCACCCTGTACATTCATCAGTAAACAACACATTATTAAAAAAGTGTTTATTTTCTGCCACTTTATCTAACATCCACATGCAGAATTTAGTTCGGTTTTCAAAATCATTTCCGTGAAGTTCTTGATAAAGCTGGATTTTATAAGCATGAAATCTGTATTTGTTAAGAATCCTTGAAACACTTGCTTGGCTAATGTTAGCATTTTCGGATATATGATTCTGACTAATATTTTGATTTTCAATCACTGAAACTAGTAAGTAAAAACATTTTCTTCATTCTCAGTGACAGGTTTTCTTATAACAAGGTTTTTATAACGGATATTTCCACTTTCCTGAAACTGATTTAACAGTCCCACAAAAACGGCTGGTTTAGGATGGTTTCTTTCACGAGACGTTTGTATAGTATAGCAAGTTTATTATAATAGTGATACAAAATATGATTTATTATTACACTTCACTGTAAATTTCGAGTACATAACTGAAATACTTCTTAAGTATTTGAAACATGAAAATTAGGTTATATTTTAATAAAATTCAAATTATTTAAAAACCCTTAAGGTTTAGTTACTATAAACCTTATTAAAATAGGCACTTATTTTGATCGGAAAATTCAAAAATGCAATAATATACTGAGGGTTCTATTTTAAAAAACAAAACTTTGATACTTTCAAGGCTTTTGGAATACCCTGTATAATACGAAAATAATTTTAAGAAGCCCCTATATTAGACCCCAATATATCCCAAAAGTAAAACTTTTTGAAAGTCACTTATTTTGGCCGCAATATTCCGTTTTTTTATTGCAAACAACTTTTGTGATAATATTTTTTTTTTGAAACCAAGTATTTATTGAGATAATTATAAGAAAAATAATAGAAATGGCACAAAATACGCTTTTAGAATGGTTCTTCAAAAATATCTTAATTATTATTGAGTGATTCAAAAAACTCAAAAGTTGTTCACTTTTTTATTTTAAACAACTTTTGTTCTAACTTTATTTTGGTTGAATGCTTGTGTAACAGTATAGGAGCCCTGGAAGTTCAATTAACGGAGAAAAATGGCGTGACTACGGTCAGTTTCATCCTTGAGCAATGATGTTAGTCACTAAGTTCTATTTCTAAGCGCTTTTTTGGAGATGCATCGCTCGCTTATAACACTACCTTATACCCAAAGGTTCATTTCTGTATTGTAAATAGATCTTAATGAATTAAATAAAAATTACATTCATGACACCATCTTTAAGGGTCTGTAGCTCCTTATGGAAGTATTTCCGGACCTATGTTTATTTGTCATTGTCATTTTTGGACACTCGGTATAATATACCTTAAAATATGTTACATATGATATACATGAATTGTTTGATATGTTTCTTATTAATCTCAGTAAATTTAATTTCCAATTTGAGCGAATATAACTTTTTTTCTGTTTCCAAATCAACTCCATCAACTCAAATAATATTTTTTTCTTCTTCGGGCCATTTAAAGGGAAAAATATAGACGAAAAGTTTATTTGCTCAAAATTCAGTTCTAGTTCTCTCTGCTTCGGATATTGATATTTAACAGTCTGACATAAAAAATGTTTGTAGGATTAACATCCTGCCCACATGTCGCGGAATTTAAATTTTGTACGGACAGTTTTGATCTTGGTTCATTAACGCTTCAGTGATTTATTTATTTATTTATTTATGTATTTACAATAACTGCCCTACAGGTCTTGAGACCCAACTAAAAGGCAGTGATTACACAAATAGTACGTAAACGAACAATTTTAAATTAGCATCCAACGACAAAAATATATATCAATTTAAATACAAATAAAAATTTAACTAAAATAATTAATTCTAACATTAAATGTATAATACAATGCTATGCTACCTACTTTCATATACAAGGGTGAACATACAAATCAATTAAGGATGAGAAAGAGAAAAAAGAAAGAAATGCCAAGGTCAATGTGCCAAAATCCGGCAGACATTTCCTAGAGATGAGCTGAATAAATCAAAACTATTACTCTTGTTATAAATGTCGCACATGGAATATAGAGGCGAAAATTTGAGCACGTTAGTTCTAGGAGTTCTGAGATAAAATACTTTAAAATTTCGGCAATTTATACTAGGGATACATAAGTTTATCCTAGCTAAAATATTAGGACAGTCAATAAAATTGTTAAGTACCTTATAAAGAATTGTTAGTAAGAAAAA
This sequence comes from Diaprepes abbreviatus, assembly GCA_034092305.1. Lineage (NCBI taxonomy): Eukaryota > Metazoa > Arthropoda > Insecta > Coleoptera > Curculionidae > Diaprepes > Diaprepes abbreviatus. The sequence goes on from JASJET010000076.1 coordinate 9,825,936, forward strand.
TTCCCGCCGTACCTTTAAAGATGAAAAGTTAAATTTCTGAAGCAATAGTTCATGTGAAAAACCTTGCTTAAGATAAACCCCAAAACTCTTAAGATTGAGGTATTTCAAAAACCTTCTTTGGATCCTCTCCAAAGTATTGACGTGGGTATTCTAGTTTAGACCGCACATATGAGAAATACAGTAATTTGATGACGTCAGTGTTATTAAAATCGCGAGCACAACGCAAGATAAACCCAAAAACACTTGAGGCCTCAGAAACAATATTATTCATATGAAAAGAAAACGAAAGCTTGGGATCGTAAGTAACTCCGAGATCTTTAAAAAGATCTGCCGGCGAGAGTAGCACGGAATTCAACGAATATTCATATCGAAATGAAGAACGTTTCGAAGTGAAAGTCATAACATTACACTTCTCCACGTTGAGCCGCAGATAATTTTCGGAACACCAATTGCTAACATGTTCCGGTTTCGATTGAAGCTCTATACAATCCTATAAGCAATTTATTCTCTTATATAGCTTAATATCATCGGCATATAATAAAATATCTGTGTCAACAACATAAACAATATCATTAATAAAAATATTAAAAAATAAAGGTCCCAGTACTGATCCTTGCGGTACACCAGAACTTGAAATATATTTCACTGAGCGAGAACCGCGAATTTCAAGATACTGAATACGATTATGGAGATATGATTTAAATAACTTTATTAGTGAATCTGAAAATCCAAATGATGACAATTTCTTAAGTAAGATGGAGTGGTCCAAACGATCAAATGCCTTTGTGAAGTCCAAATAAACTACATCCATCTGAAAACCATGATGAATAACCTCAGCTATATCCTGAGTCATAATCATGAGATTAGTTGTCGTGGAGCTACCCTTAAAGAAGCCATGTTGAGATGGAGTAATTAAATTTTTAGTTACTGAAAAAATAGAATCATGAAGTAAAAATTCAAATATTTTAGAAAAATTGCATATAATAGACACCGGTCTATAATTACAAACTTCAGATCTATCCCCTTTCTTAAAACCAGGACAAACCTTGGAAGATTTCCATATGGAAGGAAAACTGTTTAATTTTAAACACCTATTATACAGTATTTTAAGTGGTTTGGTTAGGACGAATCTGCAGTCTCGTATTAGAAAAGCTGGGATTAAAACCGGACCAGTAGTAAATTTAGGTTTAAGATTCTGTATAGCATTAACTATTTCACATTCAGTTAAATCATACATGAACAATTGGAAAGATGGAATCTACGGAACATGAATCATCCACGGATACCGGACTGGCCGAAGAAAAGGATTGCTTAAAGAATTCCGCAAAAGCATTTAAAATATCAGATAAAGTATTAATTTCTTTATTATTAAAAGACATAATATTTGGAATGCCCTGTAGCTCCTTTTTCGATTTAATAAAATTCCAAAACTGTTTAGGATCCCTTCTAATATTATCCTCCACCCCCCGAATATGTTTTGTATGAGACAGATATGTCTTTTTTTATTTTACTTCTTAGTGATTTAAAATTTTCCAAATGAAGCAAACTTCCTGATGATGTCACTAGGTGTTCGAAACGCGTATGCAAAGAGACCGAGAGCTGAATTGGAAGAAAATGAACTGACTGTCATTTTTCCTTCAAACGACCTAAAGGAGAAAAAAAGCGGTAGATAATTAAACTAATTTTTTAGAGGTAAAAGATTTCTTTATATCAAGCACTGTGCGTAGCATAAACAGCAAGTAATTCTCTAGTTCAATTAATAATTTTTTTAAAACATTATTACAATCTCACTTTGACCCTGTCTATTTGTAAGGTCAATTTAATTAATGTAGACCAATTTTTCGAGGTGTTAGGTCCATGAAAATTTCTTTTCAGTGAATATCATCTATTTAGGAAGTTACATATATTTTCTTTTATTATGTCAAAAAATTTTATAAGGCAGTATCTACATTAATATGACAAGACGAAAACTTTGCCGTGACTGAAGCGAGAAAAAATATAATAATATTACCTTATAATAGGTTCCCTGAAACTTAAAATCAAAATACGTCTTTATCCTTTCTTGTTTTTGGACAGGTAATGCAGTGAATCTCATATATGCATCCACTTCTTTGTAAAAAGAATCTTGACTTAAAGAAGCGCTGCTATATTTTGACCAAATACGGGATATCCAGACATACAACAACAACTGGAATATGAAACCTAACAAGAAAAAAGTATCACAGTTGGAAGTAAGGCTTTGAAATATTCTATTTTATTAATTATCCGGCTGCTCTTCAGAGTAAATCCAATAGTTACATTTTACCGCAAATTTCTGAACACTCTCTTGTAGCATTGAATGATATAAGTTGTATCTGTTTACTCGATATTTAAGTTCCATCAATTATTTATATTATTTTTTTTTAAAACAAGCCTATATCTCTATTCTAAAAGAAAAAAAAATTAAAGAAAATTATGTAATTTTGGTACAACAATAATAAAAATAACAATCATTATGGAAAATTTAAACGAAGCAAATAAAAACTAAAATTGTATATTGCCTAGAGCACTCTATAGTGTAATCATAAAATGGATAAATTTTCGCCGACATGCGGCATAGCACATGGTACCCGAAGAAGCAGAAGAATCGTTGGCAAATGTTATTTAACTGCATGAGAAGACATCGCTATCTGGTAGTATATTATGCCTTGTAATGTTTTAAACCATTGATTCATTTTTTGAAAATTATATAAAGTTTCTAAGTTATGTATGGTTTTCTCACACCATTGACTAAATAAGCACAAGACCTTAACCACTTAAGGACGCCTTGACAACTATTATTGCTATGTTTGGCGAGAGCGCAAGATGACAAATTTCCAAGTATTAAATCCATGGCCGAATATATAGGTCAAGACAAAAAACCACACCCCCATTATGACCGCGTAACGAAATGTCCCGTGTAGACCATACATTTTTAACACAAAAGCGCGTAATATGCCTACGCTCAAATTTTTCTTGTCGTGTGGACTCACCCTGATATTCATTACACAGCAGACAAGGAAGCAGATCGAATTTTTAAGGCGAAACCCAAGCTGCCAAAACCACACATTCTACCTGCAGCTATATTGATTCCCACTACAGAACAGACAAGCCACCGGAGTAAGTTTTCATAGATATGCCAAAACATAAGCTCTTATGACCACATATCCCACGGGCAGCGAGATCAATGCTCGTTTTGCAGCAGACAGAGGTAAAAAGCAAGGATTTATGAGTGTATGAAATAAAATCCAAGTTCTCCGAAAACCATATACTCCAGGCATAGCATATATGAGAGTTTGGGGTTATATTAAACACTTATAAAAATTTTGCTTTCCTAGCCTAGCTATTATGTAACGGATATCGATTTAACTATGCTACGTATGTGTATGAGACACTTTGGTTTCGCCTGGAAAACTCGCTCCGTTCATGCACCTGCGTGGGGTCAGGCGCGGATCCAATGGAGGGGGTCGGTGGGGGAGATCCCCCCCTCCCAAGAGCCTTGAGTTCAGGAAAATAGACTCAATTTTACCTCTTATACTATAGTTTATTCAAGAACTAGAGAGAGTAATAAATCATTTTTTACCCTTTTTTTTCTTCGCAAACTACCTGTGTTCTTTATTCCGATGTCTTGGCAAAATCTGTTAGACACATATATTTCTCATAGGAATGGGTTAGAAATTTTATAATCAAAAATACCGGTCTATAATAATGGACTATTTGGATAGGATAAAAATAGATATTTGGATGTGAAGTGTTAAAAAGGATTTTAATCCTTGTCATAGGCGTCGGAAAGAGGATTATAGTATTTATAGCATAGAATATTATTTCGGCTAAAAACTTAAAATAAAACGTTTTTATAATATTATTTTATTTCTTATGATTTCTTAATAACTCACATACTTTAGAAAATATAAATAATTTTGACATATTTAACACAAATCACAACTGTATTTTTATTATTTTTAATTTTGGCATAGAAACCGTTTTAGGTACATTCAATCTAAAACGTAGCCTTTTCCTCTCAAAAAATCCTAAGTTATAATTTAAATACTTACAAAATACCCATTTTCAGAAATACAAGAAGTTAAATATATAAAAAAAATAAATTCGTCCATATAATATTAAAAATTTTTTGGGGCTATCAGTCATTTTTTTATTAATTAAAAACATTTTTAGGATATTTGACGTTTCAGTTTATTTATTTCTTATACAATCTGCAGAATTAAAATTAAACACTAAAAAGGGATTCAAATGTAATTAATTTTTTATTTGATACAGAAAATGTAAATAATAAATTGTGTTTACGCTGGTAAACATTACGTATCTAATTTGTAATCAAAGTCAGTGAAGCTATCTTCGCGCAAATTAATATAATTGGTTCCTCTATCTCACCGATCATGAGATCGAGTTTCCCCATTTTCTTTTATTCTTTTATTATCTGGATTCTTTCCAATTTTCTGCACTAACTTTATTCAAAAAAAATCTTTCAAAAGTACAGTTAAATTACTAATTTTGTAAGTTGTGTTATTTCTAGCAACTTTACCTTTTACTTGAGAGAGATTTTCCTTCTTCAAGGGACATTTTCCGGACGATCTATAAGAACAGATTTCCTATCTGGTTTTCCCAGCAATTTCTAGAGCTCAGTTCTTTTAGTTTCAGGTTAATCCCGATCTTCATTGATTTTAGTTAGAATTTTGTTGACGGTTGAGATCTGGTTCTCATAATAAAATGTATCTACAACTCTTTTGATTACAGTTTGTGTAATTGAGTGTAGCTTGGGAGTACTAAAAATTCCAGTCGTGTTTTTCTCCTTCAGTATTCGGTACATAGTAGATTTTTCAACTCCTGTCATGTTGGAATACATCTCAATAGAGCTTTTTTTACATTATTATCGAGATATTGATATCTTAAGGCATCAGAAACATTTATCGTAATAAGTTTTTCATTGAGGAAAAAATGCCCTAGTTTAACGATTTTGGAATAAATGTAGATGTGGAAGCCATATCTCTTGGGTATCTCACTAACCTCAAATAATATATAAAAACAAGCACAAACAAGATAAATCACTAAGGACACACTGTAAGGTGTACTTTGCTCACTGAAAGAAATTAAATTGCACTATCAGAAATTTTATTGCTGCAAGTTAATTTATAAAAGCCTATAATATTTAAATATAATTAAATGTAATTAGATTTACGGCAGTTCTCAGTTACCAGCGCACTGGAGCAGGTTCGTTGGAGTTTTGTAACAGTATTATTACTCTCTCTAGTTCTTGGATAGAGTATAGGAATGTGTATGCTTGCGATCGCCCTTTAGGAAAATAGAACCGGTTCTGCATTTTATATTAGGAATATGTATGCTGCTGACACTCCCCCCCCGTTGACTACCTTGTTTTTCTGGCAATAACCCCCCACCAAGTGCTCTGAATTCAGGAAAATAGACCCGATTATGCCTCTTATACTAGGAATGTGTATGCTGCTCGCATCCTCTCCCCGGTCGGCAACTTGTTTTTTCTTGCGATGCCCCCCCCCCCACTCTACAAGAGCTTGAAATTCAGAAAAATTTACCCGACCCACCCTGCCTTTTACATTAGAAATGGGAATTTTGCTGGTGTCTCCCCCCCCCCCCCCCGTCGACAACCTGCTTACACTTTCGTACTTTTGTGATATTACCGCCCCCCCTCCCTAAAAAGATAGGCTGGATCCGCCTCTGCGTGGGGTACGTGGTTTCAGAAACTTGAGTTTCGGCAAAAAAACTCCATCCGCTTTCTCGTGTGCTGTGTAACGCATATTGATCTAGCTGCGCATGTGTTCTCTTTTTTTACAGATTTATTTAGTAGATTTTTTCAATTTGACCTTGAAATTAGTTTTAAATGGCCCTGGTTAACCTTGAGGTGCTAATGAAACCACGAATTCAGATTCAGCGCCCTCAAAACTCTATATATCTTTTTTACAGATCTATTAAGAAGATTTTTTCAATTTGACCTTGAAGTTACCCTGAAATGATCTCTGACTGACCTTGGAAGATTACATAAACAACGAATTCGGATTTAGCAATCGCGAAAACGTGCGTATCTACTTCTTATTTGGTAAATTTTACTCCATTTAATTTTGAAATGACCTTGAACCTGACGCGATAGACGTAACTGGACCTCAGATTTGGATTTGGGGCGTCTAATTACATAAGAATAAAATGGTCTGGTGAAGTAGGCATCAAATTTTTTCAACGATGAAAAAAAGACGAATATTTGTCAAAGTTCCACTATATTTAGCTAAAAAACTTGCCGCGTTTCGCTAACACTGTAGCTTCACCAGAAGTTCTATTTTAAATGACAAAATATTTGGTTACTTGAAAAACTTATACCTAGATTTACAATAATGAATAAGTGCAGTACCCTAATTTACATTTTATTACCTATTATTTAAATTATTGGGAAATCAACATTGGTTTTTGTTAAAAGATATTTAGCAGGGGTGAGGTGTTGATATCTGTTTGGTCATTTAATAGATTATCTGTGTTCTTTAATTGATTTATTTCTATGGCTTCTAAGAAATTCAGTTTATAACCTTTCCTTTCTATATGGAGAATTTCAAAATTATCCTCTAATTGATGATTTTGTTCTATTAAATTATTTGCGTATGAAGAACTGTTTTTATTTTGTAACAAATTATTTTTGTGTTCCTGAATCCTTTTTTTAAACGATCTGCCTGTTTGGCCTATATATACTTTTGGGCAACTTCCGCATTTAAGTTTATAGATCCCAGACTTGTTATTTTTATTTTTTTTTGGTTTTATAATTTTTTAAGCGTTTTCCTATTGAATTATTTGTTTTGAAGGAAAGATATTGGGGGTAGCCTTCAAAACAAATAATTCAATAGGAAAACGTTTAAAAATTATAAGACAAAAACAAATAAAAATAACAAGTCTGGGATCTATAAACTTAAATGCGGAAGTTGCCCAAAAGTATATATAGGCCAAACAGGTAGATCGTTTAAAAAAGGACTCAAGAACACAAAAATAATTTTTTACCCAATAAAAACAATTCTTGATACGCAAATCATTTAATAGAACAAAATCATCAATTAGAGGATAATTTTGAAATTCTCCATGTAGAAAGGAAAGGTTATAAACTGAATTTCTTAGAAGCCATAGAAATAAATCGATTAAAAAACACAGGTAATCTATTAAATGACCAAACAGGCATCAACATCTCACCCCTGCTAAATATCTTTTAACAAAAACCAATGTAGATTTCCCAATAATTTAAATAATAGGTAATAAAATGTAAATTAGGGTATTGCACTTATTCATTATTGTAAATCTAGGTATAAATTTTTCAAGTAACCAAATATTTTGTCATTTAAAATAGAACTTCTGATCAAGCTACAGTGTTAGCGAAACGCGTCAAGTTTTTTAGTTAAATAGAGTGGAAATTTGACAAATATTCGTCTTTTATTCATCGTTGAATATAGATTTCCATCAAGTAAAAGCCAGCACCCTACTTAGATCAAATTTTTTTTGTATACTTGTGTAATTATGTATTGTTAATAATATTTAATCTGATATAAAATGTATAAGCTGCAAATATAAAAACTAAAATGCAAAATATCACAGGATTAGTATTATTTTTTTACGATGTTCCTTAAAAATTTTGGACTTATTAGAAATATCGGCCCCTATAACGAAAAATGTTAATGTAAAATATACGTCTAAAATAATCTTAAACTATTAACTTACCTATACAAATGGCAAGAATTGATACTACTGCTGATTTACTGCGTTGTACATCAACCAGCAGGAGGCCTTCTATTATTTTTTCTAAGTCGATGAAAAATTCATCATAAGTTTTTGACAACTTATTAAATTTGTAATAGGTGAATAAAGCAAGTGGCCATAATATAATATAAATAAATAACATTATCATTTTAAATATTGTTACAGCATAACTAAAATAAGTAAAACATTGTTTAGAATAACTTATATAACTATGGGGACCTGTAAATCCCATTTTACTACAGTCACTAAAGGCTTTCCCGTCAGGAAAATTTTAACCTTCATCGATTTGCGTGAAAATTGGTGAGTAGTTAGAGGGTGCTTTAAGTAACAAAAGTGACATAGTTTCGACTTGCACTTTTACCCTAGGGGTGGATGCCACCCCTTCTCGGAGGTGGAAATTATGTTATGAAAAATAACTCCAGGAATCGATAAAAGGACAAATTCTAAGCAGAATATATTCTGTAAGGTTTTTTTGATAAGTCAACATTTTTTTAGGTATGAATGGTTAAAAATGTTGATTTTTAATGAAAAAAAAATGCATGTTTTGAAACTATTTTTTATAAATACCTCCAAAACTATGCATTTTTCCAAAAATATTGATCTCACCAAAATTGAAGCTAATAAGAACACAAGGAGATTGTTTTTTTTTTTGAATATTGTAAGTTGAATCCAAAGCGACTTATAGGTAGTTAAAGGGATCATTTTTTTTTTGGTAAATACTCGAATCCAAGTGTTCAAGATTAAATAACGGGAAACAGATATATTTCTCGGAAAATACCTATAAGAAACTTTTCAAAGTAGTTGGAAATATCTTTCAAATAAGCTCTGAACGGAGTCTATTACATTAGAAATAAGCGAGTTATGATGAAAATACAATGAGAATCTCGAATTTTTAAGAAAAAGCGAGTATTTCGCACGCCATTTTCACCAAAATTGAAATTTATAGTAATTTCTGTAAAATTTACTATATTTTAGAATAAATAATAAGCTCAAAAACTTTGGCTGGTTTAGAATGCTTATTTTTTAAAAAAAGTACGATTTTCCGAATGTCTTTAAAATTTTCTTTTTTTTTTATAACAACTCTAAAAGTACTATATATACGTGAAAAATGGCTGACAACAAAATTTTAGATTTTTTATTAACAAAAATTTTATTTCTTTTTTAATTTCTGTAGGATAAAAGACAACAGAGATATCAATGTTAGAAATGTAAATTTTATTGAGAGGATCATGTGACCCGAGCTTTTGGACACTTTAACTTTTTAAAATGATGAATTTTAAAAAGTAAACGATCTTATAGCCCTTGAAATTACCTTTAATATGTTTTTTAGATGAACCCGATAGCCTAAAAAATAACGGAGTTGTCGTAAAAAAAGCAGTCGCATTTTTCCAGAGAAATTTTAGGAGCACATATTTTATATCTGTAACTAGCATTCCCCGTCGCGGCCTCTCAAAACTTACCCTCCCCGCCACAGTGATACGACAGAGGTACATGTTTCATCTCTACTAAACTCATCAGTTTTGATTTTCTTCTCGGTATGGTGATACAAGTAGGCCATCATCTCGATGGTGGTGGAATAGGATAAATAAATTGTGTTCCTTAGCAATTTGTTCCAACTGTGCAACCTCTAACACGGAAAGGATATGGTTGGAACGAAGTTTCCATTTACTGTTCGTTTATATACTATATATATATATATATATATATATATATATATATATATATATATATATATATATATATATATATATATAATAAAATAGAATAAAATATTGGCGAAGCGGACGTAAAAATTTGTCGATCTACATGATTCTCGTATTAAAAAGTGCGGAGCACTCCAAAATATGGAAAAACTCCAGGTCCGACAGATGGCGACAGCGCTGTTTCGTCCTAATATGGGACTCGTCAGGCCACCGCAGTGGGTACAAACCATCACCTCGCCTTTGCATCGTATAAAGCTGAATTTATAATCAAAACACAGCAAATAAGACGACAAAAGCGACATCTCGATGGTCCACTTGATAATACAAGACCCACACAGATTAACAAAGTTTGTAAAAGAACCGTCATATGGTGGCGCGACGGTGAATTAAAACAGAAATATGTAAAATCGAGTACACGAAACGCGCTGCCCCAAGGATAGGGGGCGCATTTCTCGGTACTGGCAAGCAAGCCTACCGCCTATTTTAGCAGCCAAAGCCACGTGCCGCACCAAACGATCCCACCATGAGAGCATCGTTCAGCGTCTTTAAAAGCCAAACAAGTAAATAAATATGTAGATAAGTTTTTGTCCGTGTAATTTAAAATAAAATAGAATAAAATATTGGAGAAACAGACGTGAAAATTTGTCAATCTTGGTTTTTACCGACTGCGGTGGCCTGACGAGTCCCATATTAGGACGAAACAGCGCTGTCGCCATCTGTCGGACCCGGAGTTTTTCCATATTTTGGAGTGCTCCGCACTTTTTAACACGAGAATCATGTAGATTGACCAATTTTCACGTCCGCTTCGCCAATATTTTATTCTATTTTATTTTAAATTACACGGACAAAAACTTATCTACATATTTATATATATATATATATATATATATATATATATATATATATATATATATATATATATATATATACACTCATATACACACATAATATTACTGTATATCTAAAATTAAAGAAGAGAAAAAACGGAGCACTTTGCTCCTGGTCCGAAGCGTAGTGGGAGTTACATAATAAACTAGATTAATATATGTTCGTCTGTATCTTTGTATATACACACATATCTCTTATCATACATTGTAATATGCCAGTATACTTCCATTGAGGGGTTGAGAAGTTGGAATGAATAAATAAAATATTTCATAAGCAGTGAAAAAGATTTTAATCAGTTGAAGCTGCCAAAACTGCTAAAAAATAATTTTTTTATTAATTTCACGACAAAGGGTAAGTTTTAAGGGTTAAAATTTCAAAATAAATAAATAATTTTTTTATGTATTCAGTAAAAACGATTTTAATTTATGATTACAAAATAAAAAAGATTATGGCTGCAAAAAAATAATTTTTTTTATTGATTTCAGGATAAGGGGTAGGGTCTTATGGGTTGAAAATTCACAATATATCAATAAATTATATCATAAGCAGTAAGCGAATGTTTTGTGCACTGTTAATGTGCGATTTTATTTAATATTTTAAAACCAATTTTTCCATGATTAAATTTGCATTTTTTCCATTTCTTGCGGAAGGGGTGGATTTCACCCCTAGAATACAAAAAGCGCAAGTCGAGTACATGTCATTTTTAAAGTTAATGGTAAAATATGCTTGATCCTAAATTTTTATGAAAATTGATATAGGTTCAAAAAATTTTAAGGTACTAGCCTATTTTTACCCTCAGTGGCTGTACTAAATATCAGCCACTCATCGGTATACTAATGTTTTGTACGGGTGTCCCATTTCCGACACTTTTAGGGGATATTGGAGTTATTATCAAAGATAAAGTGTTGCGGTGTTCACTTTACTTTCCTACTTTCTAACGAAACGAAGTATTCCGGAGTCAAATTTGTCATGGCTTTCTTAGTGTATAATCCACAGGGTGTTTCTAAAAGTTTAGTTTTTGAAATATAAACCAAACTTATGATTTTTTAAGTAGGACACCCTATATATTATTTTAAGTGTTGATTGGCGCTAAAAGTCCTCAAGGGCCAAAAGGTATCATCGAAGCTGGTTTGGGAATGTCAGAGTGAGCTGGAAATTCTGGCAAAAGACAACAGAGTTATGTTAAAGTAGGTACCAGGACATGAAGGCATATATGGAAATGAAAAAGCTGGCTAGAGCAGGGTCGGCATCTCAATACATGGGTCCAGAACCGGCCTTTGGGGTGCCGCGGTACGCGGCCCGGGAAGCAGTCATAAAATGGATCAAAAGAGAACATAAAAACCACTGGATGACCAGATAGGGTTTAAACCACAGCAAGCTATTTATTGGGAATCCTGACCCGAAACTGGCAAGGAAATTACTACAAATGAGTAGGAACCAATTAAGGACTATTACGAGTATAATGACGGGACACATGGCCGTCAAAGTACATCTGAATAGAATGAATCTATATAACGGAAACCTCGGCTGCAGACTTTGTGGACAAGGCGAGGAAACGGTGAAGCATATCATATGTGACTGTGAGTCACTGGTGAGATTTAGACAACAAACTTTCGGGTCAGTAAGATTGGAACCGGGAGAAATACTCACTCACTCCCTAACAGGACTGTACAGATTGAGCCACGGGGCTAGATTGACAGAGTGGCTGTAATGTCTAGGGTGAGCACAATAGGCCTACTCTGGCCGCAGTGCATCCGGCTTTAGGACGGACCCGGGAATATAATAAAAAAAGTGTTGATTAAGCATAATTTAGGCTTTTCAAAAATATGCAATGTATTTATTTTATTTTCAAAAATAAGGTCAGAATTCGATATTTTCAATAATTTACTTTATTTGTAACAAAAGGCAGATGTATAAAACTTCACAGTTTTGTCAGAATGTTATTATTTATGAAATATTTTTGTTCCGTAGGTATTTTTATTTTACTTTCCATTTATCTTGCATTTACAATGGCCGTTCAAGATGATTATGAAAAGTATTATATGTTAGTATGTTTTAAATCTTCTTCTTCTTCTTATTCTTAGTATAGGAGTTTGTCCTGTATTGACTGTCAATGCATCTCGTTTATTTTTGTTCCTGTGACACCGATGTCCAGCTCTCTTTCCATCTTTTAGGCGGTCGACCAGGAAGCCTTGAGGAGTTTGGTATTCGTTCTTTTGCAATTTTTGCCACTCGGTCGTCGGTCATCCTGTCGACATGATCCCTCCATGCTCTCCTTCTTCCTCTGCCCCATCTTACGACATCCTGTATTTCACATCTTTTTCTGATTTCATCGTTTCTTAGTCTGTCGCGTAATGTATGACCCGTGATACTTCTTAGCGTTCTCATCTCAATTGTCCGGAGTAGTCTTTTGGTTGCTGATGTGTCTGCTCTTGTTTCGATGGCATAAGTTATTGTGGGTCGTATGCAGGTCTTATATATTCTGATCTTACTTTGTGTCGTCATATGTTTATTTCTCCATATAATATCACGTAGGTATCCTGACATTACGGCAGCTTTGGTTGTTTGTTCTTGAACTTCTGCTTTTAAGTTTCTATTGCTGGTGATGTTTGCTCCCAGGTATTTAAATGACATGACCTGTTCGATGCTTTGATTGTGTACAGCGAGCTTACATCTTCTTGGATCTTTACTGATCGTGAGAGATTGGGTTTTTCCTATGGAGATTGTCATGTTAAATTTTTCAGCGGCCTTTTCAAACTTGTATAGGAGCCGTTGGAGGTTGTCTTCGTCTTCCGATATCAGTACTGCATCATCGGCATAGCAAATTATCTTTAGTTCTTCTTTTCCCATTCTATATCCTCTACCGGCCTCTTTCACCTCTCTGATAATTTCGTCCATAATGACATTGAATAGAATTGGACTGAGGCTGTCTCCCTGCCTTATGCCGGTAGATATTGGAATTTGGTTCGATGTCTTGTTGCCTACTTTAATTTTCATTGTATTTCTGCTGTTCAAGTCTTTAATTACTTCCAGGATGTTATGACATATGTTTCTGTCCTTAAGTAGTTCGAGAACGTCATGAAGTCTGATCCTGTTGAAGGCTTTTGTGAGGTCGACAAAACATATATATGCCTCTTTGTTGTATTCGATGGCCTTCTCTGTAATTTGGCGAATTATAAATATGGCGTCAGTTGTTGACCTGTTTTGTCTGAAGCCTTGCTGCTCCTCACTGATTCCGCTAGATTCTTTTTTTTTTGCTATGATTTTCGTTAGTAGCTTGGCGGTTGAGCTTAGAAGTGTTATTCCCCTGTAGTTGTTCGGGTCAGTTTTGTTGCCTTTCTTGAATATGGGTATGGTCAAGCTTTCCCTCCATTGTTCTGGTGTTTTCTCCTCGTTGAGTATTTTTCTATAGAGAGAATGTAACTCTTCTAGTAGTGCCATTCCACCACATTTGAGCATTTCATTTGTTATGCCATCTGGTCCAGGGGCTTTTCGATTTTTCAATTTGGTGGCTGCTGTTTTTATTTCTTCTTTTGTGATAATCCATTTTGGAGCCTGATTTCTTTCCGCATATTCATCCTGGGTTTCCTGTGTTATTACGGGTGCAATGCTGTCGTACAGATTGTGAAAGTACTTCTCCCATTGTTCTGTTGTTATTGCAGTGGTTTGAATGTATTCGTTCACGGTTTTTTTGCGGTTTCTTAGCATATTCGAGACTTTTCTCTGCCCTCCATAAAGATCATGCTCCATGTCAGTTGAGAACTTTTCCCAGTAACCTCGCTTGTTTTAAATAAAGCAATGAAAGTCCCCAAGAAGCTTATGAATTATATTTCAATAGGTAATGCATTTAAAGCGTTATCATTAGGATAACTTCACATATCTGGCGGTGGTTTTTATTCATATTAGGTATCCAGAAAGTAGACAATCTTTTCCAGACATATCTGCTGGTTTAAAAAAAAATTTAGTTGGACATGTATCTTTTATTCAACCGCGTCCCAAAATACACGTCAAAGAAAACAGGGAGACAAAAGAAACAAATGTGTTATTTTACGCAGCAGCAACAACTTCATCATCCTGTAGAAAAATGGAGGAAGAGGTTGGTATGATAAAATCTGACCCTGATAGAATTTTGAAAAAATGTAAATACCATCCATATAAATTTAAAATAGTGCAGCATTTACACCCCGGAAATGTTGAGGGCCGAGTAAAATTTTGTCACTGGTATTTAGAACAAATTCGCATCAGCAACACTTTTGGCATTGCAGAAATTTTTAATCGTCACAACTGGAGGCATTGATCCGCAGAAAATCAGCATTTAATTTTTGAAAGTGCACAACAAGGGCGCTTCGGGGTTGGAGTCTCGTGTTCTATTTTGGATCGTCGGATAGCCTACAGGATGTACGAAGGGGTCTCACAGCACGTAGATACCTAGAAATTCTAGAGGAAATTATTCCAGAATTCCTTGAAAATGTTCTTTTGGCCCATTTTAATTCCATTTATCTTCAACAAGATGCCCCGAGTCATTTATTCTGGGGTGTTAAGGCCATTTCTGGACAATAACTTTCTTCAAAGGTGGATAGGTACCAATAGGCCAGTGACATGGCCCACACGATCTCCCAATCTTCCCGTTTTGGATTTTTTATGTAGTTTTATGCAAAATCAAGTGTATAAGACACGACATGAATTTATAGAGGAATTTCGTGAGGTATCTGGTTTGGCCTTCCAAACTCTTCATAATAGACTTATGATTCTTTTAAATCTAATTAGAAGAATAACAAAACTGTGCCGATATTGCATTAGAGAAAACGGCCGTCATTCTAAAGACCATTTTTAAAAAACTCTTGGTGGTGTTTAATTTCACAGTTTCAATGTTTCTTTTTGTTTTTATCACTTTAGTTTTATGAAATCTTATTCTTGTTTCTTTGCAATCAAATGGCAATATTCTGGTTTTTATGATATGTAATACTAACTATGTGTTTACAATTGAAAATATAGAAAAACATTAAAATTAACTTTTACAGTATCTAATCTTTGGTATAATTATTATTATGAAAATTAGGAATTTTTTCTTATAAATCGGCAAATTATTGAAAATATCGAATTTTGATCTTGTTTTTCAAAATAACACATCATATTTTTGAAAAGCTTTAGACCAGGGCTTATCTGTAAAATATCGGGGTTTCGTAAATGTAAAATGGAACATGGAGATTTTTGCATCAAAAACCTTCAGAAGTTGGACAACATTGTTTTTATTAATAAATAAAATTAACGAAAAAAAACTTTTTTACTTTTTCTTCATATTTTCTCTCTTGTTACTCTGAACGTATTCATTTTAGAGGAAAGTTGAAGAAGAAAAAAAGGTTCATAATTAAATTTGTCATAAGATAGGGTTAGTCGGAAATCTCAAAATATATTTCCGTTATTGTAAAATAGCAATAATTAAAAAAAAAAGGTAAAAAAGCAGGTTCTTAATCAATTTTTTTCGACCATTTAAATTTCTCTGAATACCTTCATATTAGAACAAAAAAAACTTTATGCCATGATATTTTAACACGATAAAATTTGTTAGGATCAAATCGATAATTCTTGCACAATAATTTTGCAATCCGATTTCGGTTACAAAAACTAACCAAAATATCTCGTTAACATATTTAAATTTATTTTCGACATATAGCAGGGAACTCAAGTTTCCCAACGCTTTTTTCAGAATCAAAATCGGATGATTTGGACGCCCTCAGGAATTGTTTAAAGACATTGTTGATATTTTTGCTTATAAACAAATAGATTGTCTCGGCGGATTTTCATTGGTTTTTTTTGGAAAGACGCTTCTTCTCGTGAAAAAAATTTCAAATCCGTCAATTAGTTTCCGAGATACAAACTGTCAAAGTTGACAGCCTATTACGGTGAATCTATAAACAATACAGACCTGATTCTTGAACCAAAAACTTTGTCTTGCCGAGCTCTTTTTTGATACAAATACTTACATTTTTATATTATCGGAAACTTTAATAAAATATGAAAAGAATATCGCCCACGTGCGTGGAAAATGAAAAAAAAGAGGGGTGGGAAGCTCTCATTTTAAAATTGAATTCGAAGATTCAGAATATATATCTGAAAAAAAAATTTCATTTTCTCGGCTTCTAATGGAGGGATTTTGATCATTTTTTTTAAAACCGATATACCGCGAATAATGGAACTCAAATATCATAATACCATGTTCTCATCATGCATTCATTTTGTTATAAACAAATGACGTTATTTTTGTATCGTACTTACAGCATACTGCATCCTATAGACTATCCAAGCAAATCTTTGTTTATTAATGTAATTAAGCATACTATAACGATATATATTTACTTTAATTATCAAAATTGTTTAAATAATCGTTGTTTAAACAAATTGAAAAAAATTTTTGGTTTTAAATTATTTTATTCGTAAAATAAAATAGTTATTCTTTATAAATTATGTTCAAAAAGTTCAATAAAGCACTCTTAACACTAAATATTATATTTCAAACTGCTCTGTTTTCAGTGGGGTTCATTATGGCTGGAAGATTATGCATATCCCGCATATACCGGGTGTCAACGGATCTATTAGACAAGTCATAATTTCTAGAGTATTATGTGTATCAAAATGAGAATTGGTACAAGTAAATGTTATGTGAAGAGGGGAGTTTTCGCATATTTTCCACTTTCCGGTCACTTCCGATTTCACCGGAAATGGCCCCGGTTTTGAATTCTTAAATAGAACACCCTGTATATTTTAACATTTTTGGATTTCTGAGACAATTCTAGATCAGAATGAGACATTTTAAAAACTTTTTACGTCTACTTCATTTTTTTAGAGCCACTTTTAAAATTGCATCTAGGTGGCCATGATCGGACGCAAACTAATCTAACGGCCTTAAGTGATGTCAAAAAAATATAATCGCAAAGTTTTAGTGACTAGTATGAAAGACAGGAATTGGATTAAAAATTTAACAAAATTAACAAAAAACTAACAAAATAAACTAATAACTTAGACGACGCACTTAAAATATTTGAAAGTACAGTAGCTGAATTTGTTAAAAAGTTTAGTGTAGTAAATGTTCAAAGTGCATTCCTTCTTTTTCACGACACATTTCAGCTCGTTCAATTGTTTTTCTCAACACGTTTTGTAGCATTTGGGGCGTTATACTTCTAAATGCCCGTAAAATTCTTTCTTCTAATATTTCAAGAGTAGCTGAGGCTGCTCCATAGTAAACCCTTTCTTTAACATATCCCCAGACAAAGAAATTGAGCACAGTAAGATCCGGTGAGTGGGCTGGCCACCGTATCGGACCATTGGTTGCAATAATTCGATTATTAAAATGCTCTATTAAATAATTAAGAACTTCTCTAGTATTGTGAGGTGGTGTTCCATCTTGTTGAAAGTAAATTTGCCGTAAAACTGCTAAAGGTATATCATTGAGATGATTTTCGATTTCATTTTGAAGAAAACCTAAGTATCTAACCCCTGTTAACTGACCTTGAAACAATATTGGCCCAATTATTCTGTTTCCAACGATACCAGCCCAGACATTGACGCCAAATCTTTCTTGAAAATTGCCCTCTCTCATTTCATGTTGATTTTGTTGGGCCCAGTACCGAGTATTTTGCTTATTCAACATACCATTATTTTTAAATCGGGCTTCGTCGGAAAATAGAATAAAATCGATAAAATTTGGGTTAACTGCAGCCAATCACAAAACACTACCCATCTATCGCCATCCTCAGTATACAAATGTTGATGTAACTGATATTTAAATGCTCGATATCCATGCTTTTTCAGTATTTTTCTTGCTGATTCATAACTTATCTGCAGTTCTTGACTAATTTTTCTTAACGAAACTGTTTTATCAACCTCAACCATAGCAAGTACGTTAATCTCAGTCTCTTCATTTATGATAAACCTCTGTTCCGCCTCTTGATTTCCTATTTGCCAAAAACGAGTCTCGACATACGGAAAATACTGATGGGCTGGATGTTGCCAATTCGGATATCTATGAGCATACAACTCGGCAGCATTCCTTGAATTTCTATGACACTCTCCAAATATTAATAACATATCCACTTTTTCACTTTGAGTATACATTATTTTAACGAAAATTTAAACTAAACTTAACGAAAATTAAGAAACTTTTACGTCTGTTCTTAGAGCGTATGTCACTGTCATTATCTACTTAAGTGAGTGCTTTGTTTTCCAAAGAAGACTTGATAAAAACAGCTGTCTATGGCGCACTTGTCATAAGTAAATAAATTATCTAGTATTTTGCCTAATAATATTTAATTTCTGCTCTTATGTCTAATCCAATCGCAAATAAATTAGTACCGTTAGATTCCTCAAAGAATGCTTTTTTCGAAAAGTAGTTGTCAAAAAGGAATCGCCATTTGAAAATTAATAGTTAGAAATGAAAACGTAATTTTGTCAACTTGTCTTATTCCTATCTTTCATACTAGTAACTAAAACTTTGCGATTGTATTTTTTGGACATCACCTAAGGCCCTTAGATTAGTTTGCGTCCGATCATGGCGACCTAGATGCAATTTTAAAAGTGGCTCTAAAAAAATGAAGTAGACGTAAAATGTTTTTAAAATGTCACATTCTGATCTAGAATTGTCTCAGAAATCCAAAAATCTTAAAATATATAGGGTGTTCCATTTAAAAATTCAAAACCGGGGCCATTTCCGGTAAAACCGGAAGTGGCAGGAAACTGGAAAATATGCGAAAACTCTCCCCTTCACATACCATTTACCTGTACCAATTCTCATTTTGATTTGATACACATAATACTCTAGAAATTATGACTTGTCTAATAGATTCGTTGACACCCGGTATATTTCCAAAGATTTGGCAAAAAGAAAATGACCACTGATATTTAAATATGGCAATATTCTACGTGAACTTTTTACATGCAATTCCCAGTTACCATTCCTTACGGAAAAAATGAATTGTTTCATACTATTCACCTATACGAAAAAATTAAGAAAAATATTTGATTAGTAAGTAAATATAATGATGAAAACGACATTAATTCAAATTGAAAAACTTGTTTCCAAATTGAATTTATTTGCATATTAATTATAGATACCATGTCGTGCACATTTATAAAATACAATTTTTGTTAACATTGTAACCAGTATCTTTCCACAAACAGGGATACATAATAACTACAGACTAACTATCTTTAAGGCCTATAACTTTAGAAAGCCAATTTGAGCAGATGTGTCTTACTGCCGCCCCACTACTTTCATGTTAACGGTTACATCTTAAAGCATCATGCTCTCATCTCCGAAAATATTATATTTCTAAATATTTGTAGAAATATTGTATTACTTATAACTTAATAACTATTAAGTTTTCATATATGATTTATATAAAATAATTATTTTATTTTTATCTGTATTTTACGAATAAAATAATTTAAAAACAATTTTTTTTTCAATTTCTTTAAACAATGATTGTTTAAACAATTTTGATAATTAAACTAAATATATATCGTTATAGTATGCTTAATTATATTAATCAACAAAGATTCATTTGAAAAGTCTATAGGGTGCAGTATGCTGTAAGTCTGATGCATAAATAACGGCATTTGTTTATAACAAAATTAATGCATGATGGGCACATGGCATTATGATATTTGAGTTCCATTATTCGCGATATACCGGTATAAAAAAAATGATCAAAATCCCTCCATTAGAAGTCAAGAATATGAAATTTTTTTTCAGATATGTATTTTGAATCTTCGAATTCAATTTTAAAATGAGAGCTCCCCACCCCCCTTTTTTCATTTTTCAGGCGCGTCGTCGATATGATTTTTATTTTTTACTAAAGTTTCCGATAACATAAACATTTAAATAGTTGTATCAAAAAAGAGCTCGGCAAGACAAAGTTTTTGGTTCAAGAATCAGGTCGGTATTGTTTATAGATTCACCGTAACAGGCTGTCAACTTTGACAGTTTGTATCTTGAAAACCAATTAACGGATTTGAAATTTTTTTTTACGAAAAGAAGCTTCTTTCCAAGTTCTTTCAAACTATGTATTGCAAAAAAAAATCCAATGAAAATCTGCCGAGATAATCTATTTGTTTATAAGCAAAAATATCAACAATGTTTTTAATCAATTCCTGAGGGCGTCGATTTTGATTCTGAAAAAAGCATTGGAAAACTTAAGTTCCCTGCTATATGTTGAAAATAAATTTAAATACGTTAACGTAATATTTTGGACTCAGACAAACTTCAAAAATGGTCAATTTTTGTAAACGAAATCGGATTGCAAAATTATTGTGGTAAAAATATCGATTCGATCCTAACGAACTTGAGCGCGTTATTTTATCATGGCATAAAGTTTTCTTTGCTCTAATATGAAGGTCCTCAGAGAAATTTAAATGGTAGAAAAAAATTGATTAAGAACCTGCCTTTTTACTTTTTTTTATAATTGCTATTTTGCAATAACGGAAATATAACGACTAACCCTATCTTATGGCAAATTTAATTACGAACCTTTTTTTCCTCTGCAACTTTCCCCTAAAATGAATACCTTCAAAGTTACAAAAGAGAAAATTTGAAAAAAAAACGGTTTTTTTTTCCGTTAATTTTATATTTTTATTAACAAAAACAATGTTGCCCAATTTTTTGAAAGTACGCATATCAAAATTATCATTATTCAGGTTATTCTGAAGGCTCTCATGCAAAAATCTCCATGTTCCATTTCGCATCCACCACAGATAAGCCCTTGTCTACTTATATTATACCTAATCAACATCTGAAATAATATACAGGGTGTCCTATTTAAAAAATCATAAGATTATTTCATATACAAAAAACTGAACGGTTTAAAAAAAACTCTATAAAAATCAGTTTTTTCCTTTTCGAGAAATTAACGCATAACGGAAATAAGAGATGTGCCTAAATACAAATATTTTCAATACCCCCTAAAAGTATCGAAAATGGGACACTCCGTATGTTAGATAGGAATATTTCTCATATTCGATAGGATCAACGTTAAAATTGTTGTTACAGTTATTCTTTCCCCGATGCATGCTTTTTCGCTGAACACTAATCGCCATATTTAATCTTTGGAACAATACAGTCAAATATAGTAAAATGATTGCAGAAATGTAAAAGTTATTTTAGTTTATACTAACCTAGGAATAGCAAAAGTTATTTTTATGAGGTCCAAATATTTTAACCATATTTTAATTCGGAATATTTTTAAGAAGAGAAGAAATGTGAAAATCATCAAGAATCTTTTCATGTGAATTCTATACCAGTTCAGATCAATCAAGATTATTGGGGCAACGGAGAGAAGATCGACAAGGAAGTATGTGTATAAATATCGCTTGATAACCATGCTCTGTCTCATCACCACCGTGTTCCTTGCGGTGTCATAATAACCAGTGACGAAACATAACAACATATGTATTATATGAAAACCTAAAAAAATGTTATCAGATATACATAATAAAAAGGTAATTATTTTTATATAGATTAAAATAAAGTATATATTCAAAACTATTGATTTTTGAAAAAAATCTTCATTCAGTTCTATTAATAAATTATTTTTTTATTAAAAGAACAAATTTATTTATTTATTTACACTGCCCTACAGGACCAGAATCCGTATTATTATGCAGAAAAAGAACAGAGTTACATAAATCCCAAAGTTATATACATAATACAGACAATACAATAAGTATAACATAGCCTATAAATCAATCATAGATAATTGTAAATAAACGAATAATTGCTGTAAAATATATCAAATTTTTCTTTTAGGCGATCATTGTGTATAATGGGGAGAATTGTAATACATTAGTTCTTGGTATCGTCAAATAGAAAAATACTGGAGATCTAGTTATCCCTGGTACATGAAAATGAACACTCGCGAGCAAATCAGTTGCTATAATTTTGTTATTAACCAGTTTATACAAAAAAAGTACACGAGCCCCGTTACTGCGCTTCTCCAGAGTTGTGAAATTAAATCTTGTCAATACGCTTTCGCGATGTGTAGTAGGCAGTGGATGAAAGCCATCCGATTTAAAGCTAATGAATCTTAAGAAACGATATTGAATTTTTTCTAATTTATCAGAGTGTACATGGTAATACGGATGCCCGATAACTCAGGCATATTCCAATCTGCTTCGTACAAGAGAAAAATATAACATGCTTATGACCTGGAGCGACCAAAATTCATGACTAGATCTAACTAGAAAGCCCAGCGTTCGGTAAGATCTCGATACTATGTCATTAATATGATCGACAAATATAAGTCTGCAGTCAAACGTGACTTTCAAATCCTTAATGCAGTTAACCCGCCTTAGAAAAGCACCGCTGATCCCTTAATCATGCAGCAGATGCATTCTACTTCTTGAGAATGACATAATATTACACTTGTCTACGTTCAGAGGCAGTTTGTTTTTTTGATACCATTTAATTTCATGAGATCCAGTTCAAGGCTCAAGCAATCACTAGGATTCCGTATGTCCCGGAATATTTTTAAATCGTTTGCATAAAGTAGGCAGCTGCTAGTCAACCGACAGGTGATATTGTTAATAACAAGGTTAAAAAGTAAGAGACCCAAAACAGTTCCTTAAGGTACATCTGACTTCTTCTTCTTTTGGTGCCGTCCTCGTTCCGAAGTTTGGCTATCATCAAAGTTATGCGTATCTTTGACACTGCAGATCTAAACAGTTGACAGTTATTGCAATTGTACCATTCTCTTAAGTTTTTTAACCATGAATGCCTTCTTCTTCCTATGAATCTTTTGACTATTATTTTTCCCTGGATAATTAATTGCAGCAACTGGTATTTATCTCCCCTCATAACATGTCCCAAGTTTGGAGTTTGCGTTCTTTAACAGTAAGTACTAATTCTTTCTCTTCTTTTTCTTCGCAAAACCTCCACATTTTTTACTCTCTCGTCCATGATATTCTTAATATTCTACGGTACATCCACATCTCAAATGCTTCCATCCTCTTGGTATCAATCCTATTCAATGTCCACTCTTCCATTCCGTAGTAAAGAACTGACAGCGCTTAACATCTCACAAGGCGAATTTTAAGTTTAAGGCTTAAATCTCGTCCGCAGAACACCTTCTTCATTTTAATAAACGTAGCTTTAGCTTTCTCCACTCTAATTCTGATTTCTTCAGAGCTATCGTTATTTTCGTTGATAACAGTTCCCAGGTAATTATATTTTCTCACACGTTCAATTCTTTGATCATGCACGGTTATGTCAGGGAAGTTTTGTGGTGATTTAGATACCATCATTCTTTTTGTTTTACTGAAGTTAAGTGATAATCCATATTCTTCATTGCATTCTACTATTCTGTTAATTAATATCTGAAGATCCTCCGAAGTTTCTGCAATTACAACAGTGTCATCGGCATATCTCAAGTTGTTTATTGGGATGCCATTTATTTTAATACCTATATTTTCCTCTTAAAGTGCTCTGTTTACGATGTCTTCTGAGTATAGGTTGAATAAGATTGGTGAAAATATACATCCCTGTCTTACGCCTTTCTTAATCTCGAGTTCCTCCGTTATCTCTTGCTCTATTCGAATATTCGCTTTCTGGTTTTAGTAAATCTTGGAGATAATCCTGATCTCTCTTTTATCCAAGTTTTTTTTCTACCAGCAGTCTCATCAGATGATCGTGCCGTACTTTATCGAACGCTTTATTGTAGTCAATGAAGCACATATACATATCTTGGTTCATATCTAGACATCTTTGGCACATGACGTTAAGTGTAAATAGTGCTTCTCTTGTTCCAAACCCGTTCCGAAACCCGAGTTGAGTATCACCCATATCCACATCTAGTTTTCTGTGAATTCTTGTGTGAATCACTTTGAGGAATACTTTTAATGTGTGTTCCATTAAGCTTATTGTGCGATGGTCAGTGCACTATTTTGCGTTTGTCTTTTTTGGTGACAAAACCATTCTACTGATCGATCATAAGAGGCACTATGTAAAAAGATATTTGTTCCTAAAGAGTTCGCGCAAGTATCGTTGCAAAATTGCACATTATCCCTATGGGGCGATAATTTTTGATCCTGGATCTTTTTTAAAAACCGGACAGATTTTTGATTCCTTCCATAGATAAGAAAAAATACACTTCTGAATGCATAAATTAAAAATTATAGACAACGGCTCAGTAAACGCCCAATCATAATCCCTTCCTTCTTCGGAGAAAATAAGACGAATTGCCAGCAGTTATAATATAAAAACAGCCTTAAAATCAGGAAATACACTTAGAGCTCGTTTAACAAAAACAAAACCAAAAACTACCGATAAGGAAGAAGGTGTTTACAAAGTTATATGTGAGTGTGGTGAAATGTATCTTGGAGAAACCAAACGACCACCAGAAGCTAGAATTAAGGAACATAAAACTCATACACAAAAAGAAGAAACATCGAGATTAGGTATTGAAGGACACGTCTGGGATAAACAACACTATATAAAATGGTCTGAGGCTGCGGCAATATATATAGGACCCAACACAAAAAAAAAACGTACAGAAGCGGCTTACAATAAAAACAATAATGGAATTTTCAGTAAACAGAGTGTTGAGACACCTAATCTTTGGCAACCACTACTTTGTAACATCAAATCATTGAAGTGTGTACAGTGAAACGAAACTTTGCGCTTCAATGATCACGGTCTCTATATAAACTCGTAGTTTTAAGACAGAACATTCAGTTTATATTTGATAACGATTAGAGATAGAACCTAGTCGAAACGTCGTAAAAATAAATAAAAATAAACACAATGCAAGTCCGACAACTACATTTTAGTCCATCTTCAATATTGTCTATAACCTTCAAACAAACAATCCCTTACGACTAACGAAGTAATGGAATCAGTACCCCCTGCGAAGTTCGTCTACAATTTCTTAGAGGCTTTTTCAACATCTTTAGGAATTATTTTATATAATGAGATATAAGAATTGCAACCATGATTAGAAGTAGGTACATAAGGAGTAGAAACAATAGAGGACTCTTTGAATAATTTCGCAAATGAATTTATTATGTCAGTGGGATTAGTTACTTCCTGATCTTGATAAGATATAGCAGATGGCAGATTACCATTAGACTTCCTAAGATTTATGTAGGTCCAGAACAATTGGGAGTTATTTTTAAATTTCGCTTCAAAATTTGGAAAATAAGTAGTGTAAGACGTAAGGATAAGATTTTTTACAACTGTCCTAGCATTCCTGAAAGATAAATAATCACAAGTCTCGTTACATGTTTTGTTTCCGCCATAGCAACTCTTTATTTTTTAATACCTCCTTAGTGAATCAAGGTGGATGATTACTATACCTGAACAAGGTCTTTGGTACTGTTTCATTAAGAATTACACTTATATGCAGATTAATGCCGCCACAGCCTCTTCAACTGCAACTCCCTCCCTCAAAAAAGACCAGTCATTGTCGAGCAGATGCTGGTACATCCTAGGAAAATCAGCCCTACGAAAATTAAATGTGTCCGTTCTTTTAATTTAAATTTGTTTTGTTTGCACGTTCGATAAGGGCATGTTATCAACAATGGAGGATGATGCACATCAACAGGTAACATTGCCGAATTAGATTCAACAACTATGCGGGGTTCAGGACGACAAACACCAAGTCAAGAAGCCGATTGTTGTGATTTTTTACATTACTGAACTGACTAAGTTATGGAAGTTAACACAATTATTAATGACATGTAGCTTTGGGCTGTCTGTTGCACAACTGATGTCCGTAGATGTATCTTCTGGAATATTAAAGTCACCCAAAAAAACATAATCGAGACGTCATTCAAATCCGGCAAGGCGTTAAGATTTGCAAATAAATCGTCGTAAGCCGTAAAACTGGGTTGTATATAAATAACAATTACAGGAAAAATGCACAAATTAGCTTTGATAGATAATCCTGAAATGTCAATGTCAGGGAGGTTGTCTGAGATTAAATTATTATTGATTATAGTGGCTGAGAAACTTTTATTTAGTGTAAGGGGTACACCTCTCCTCTTAACGTTTAGAAGAGCCGTTCTACGGTCAGAACGAAAGACTGAGTAATCGGAAGAGAATAATTCACTATCAAATATCTATGACAACAACCATGTTTCCGTAAATGCGATGAGATCATAATTGTAACAATAAGACGCATTAAATAGTGTATGGGTTTTAGTATTTACTCCGCGGACATTTTGATAATAGATTGTGAAATTTCTCCGGCATTCGTTAGATTCAGAATTCCGTTTGGAAAAAACTGTTCAGATGGCAGAAATAGCATTATAAAGTAAAATATAGATTAATAGGTGATTTATATTGTGACGCGTTTTTACGTAGGAGGGGAGCAGGTCTTGCGCTACGGATCTACTTTGATTACGGCAGCGGAATATCGGTCAGAGGATATTTCTCGTGCAGACAGTCATCGGTCAAATGCTCAGCGCAGGTGTATCGGTTTGACGGTATCTACTTATATTCCGAATATCCCTACTCTCTGAACTGATCAACGGTTTGACTGCCTGAAGGTCGAAACATCCACTCGGTGGTCGGTTCTCGGGCACCACCCTCGGGATTCATGTGGTCGAGGGCCCACTTATGCACCGGGCAGCTTGTTACAGTGGAGAAACGGCAAGCCAGGGGTCAATTGTGCGTATTAGTGCTGGCTGCCGGCTGCCAATTGATATATGTCATGTTAAAAATGAGACTAGGTAATAAAACAAATGGTTATAAAACATCCTGTATCCTGTATTCCATACTTTTATAAAAAAGACATGGCCCAAAACTAACTTAGAATGTACAACAAACTTACAATTAAACGGTCTGGAGGGCAAGAGTATGTTTCGAGAGCTGTTCACGGTAGCTCATACTGTTCGGTTGCACTGAAGACGGTAACCCGGCGATATCATTCACGACGCTATTCATGTTACCTCGTACTACATGGTTTCGACGCTGTTCACCACGGCTCGTACTCAAATTATCACACTTCGTGTGTAAAATCCGCGTTCACGGTTAACAGCGCTTCGTATTAAAATTCGACCGACGGCGGTATACGCGGTATGTAACAATAACCCGGCATCGATCGGCGATAGGCGGTGTATCTACACGGCAGCGATCCCTACACGCGGCGGCGGCGATAGACGTCGAGGCGACAGTTGTTAAGCGCCCTTATCAACGGACATCGGAGGGCACCTGGGGCTAAAACACATTCCTGGTCAATACAGAAACAAAACTAAACTGACGGCATCAGTGCGTGTGTGCATAGGTGACGGTAGGAAGGAAAGAAAAGAACTGACGCTGCTCGTTTTTATAAGGGTCCTCGACAGCGTCAGCAGGATGTTTGCCCATTGTTATAAGGGTCCTCGACAATGTCGACCAATATCAGTAGGAAATTAGGAAACAAACCGACACTGCCCGTTTTTATAAGGGTCCTCGGCAGTGACGGTAGGATGACACAGCATTGCCCGTTCTTACAAGGGTCCTCGGCAATGCTGGCCATTAGCGGTGTAGGACATAAGGAAGGAAGTGTATGGTGAAACACCATATACACACAAGCCTAGCCTCACCTACATTGCTAGACCAGGAAGGCGCGGCCCAGCAGGCGATCCAGTCCAGTCCGTTTGGACTGTTGACCCGGGTGGAGAACGTGCAGTTCTCAGCGAAATAATGGTCTGCTCGAGCTTAAGTAGTCGACTCGAGCTCCCACTAGCTGACGTGTGACGGCGTGCGGTGATTGTGCTTACAATACTGCTGTATGCGGCGCGCGATTACTATGGTCGGACGCTCTGAAAATCTCGGGAAATTATATTTCCCGGCATAGCGCGGTAAATCTAATTATATACCGGTAATCTTGAAACCTTTAGCATTATTTTTCAGCAAGAATCAGATTTTTCGGATGTTTAATAAACAAATTAAATCCCGGCCAACATACTCATGCCCAAAAATATAGTAACTTCGTTACAATATGCAATTAATTTAATAATTTAGGTATACTTTTTTGCTTAGCACATATTGATATTTCCGTTGTTTTTTCAAAGTACAAGGATAGAAACAACTTACTCCCATGTATTTTTGTCTGCTGAAACAGAACTTGTTTTTCAGAAATCACGAAAAGAGGTACCAATATGTTTAAATCGCAATTGTTTACACAAATAAAAAAATCATCATTTTTATGGTATAGTATGGATCAAAACAAGAAAAAAATGTCAATATATTATACACAAAAAATCAATAATTTCGGAGTTATTAACAATTGCAAGTGAAAATTTCATAATTTTTTGAAATTACAAACATCGGTAACTTTTGACCTAATCAATATTTTTTCAAAACCAAAAAATCATTTGAAACTTGCAACCTAGATCTACAACCCATATTTAGTAGAAATATTGAAAAGTTTGCATAATACAGTTATTTTGAGCGATAAACAATATGCATTTCGGGCGCCCACTTGTGCGCACCGATATATCTATATTTACAATGTACGGCATGGAGGTAGCTATATCGGCGCGCACACGAAACGCAAATTCCAGTCAATGTGTGTAAAAAATCTTCTAGGTGCCTTAGTTTCAAAAAATATTGCTCATATTCTTTATATCGTCTGAAGACAACAGATTTACCACCGACAAGTTCTTGAGTGTTTGTTTGAAGCTGTAAAGACAATGTTGCAAATTGACTC